>JAMWYP010000217.1:0-600000 GCA_025563575.1 Acacia pycnantha
CGTGACTCTTGAGGAACACCCTCCTGTTCTCGCCATATTGTCCGTGACACCGGCTCCCACGAACCGGGATGGATTTCGTCCATCCATCTTAATTTGCTTTCGTAGCAATTTTTCCGGCTAATTGTCTCGGTTTATATTCCTGCATTTAATAACATGTAAGCAAATCATAATAAATAGAAAATACTTACTTGTTTGTGCAAATCCTTCAACGTGCTCATTTCGGATATTCCGAGCTTGCATTGAACTTTCTGGTTTGCATTAATGCCGGTTATTGGTAACACGCTTTTCCGCTTAACAAATCGTTTTCCGCTTAACAAATCGTTGTCCACTGTTGCCCCTGACTGGTATTTCTGGGTTTCGAGCTGCCAGATGTGTTACTTTCCAAATTCGGGCGAGGTGCTCGCGATCGTTGGGGATTCCGTGTGTGCCGCTGCCTAGGGTTGGCCTGAGGGTGGCGGGGCGCCTGTGGACGAGGCAGCCCCTTCAAGCTAGAAGTTCTTTTCTTTTATTTCAGCGTAGGGTGCCGGCTTTGTAGTAGTTTGTAGTTCAAATTTTATTGTACTTTTGAACGATTAACCTTATGAATGAAAATTCAAGTAGCTAGTCCATTATGTACTTTTAACTTTTATGCATAGACTGCACATAGTCAAGTTCTAGACCGGGCTAGGGTCTTTAATAGTTAGAGTCCGCTTAGTACTCCTCTGGTGTAGACAACCAGGTGTATGAATAAGGGTGTCTAAGTATACCACGCTACGAGGTTCGGAGTCATTATCCGGAATATTAACCAGGGTAAGGGCAAACTGTCACATGCTCAGCCGTGGTCGTCAGGACACACATTTAAACATTTTGACCTGATCAGGATCTGGTATGACTATTCGACTTCTTACTTAGGTGTCAATTTTGATGCATCAAAATATTTACCGTGTTTATGGACCTCGGTGTCGGTTATCGGGCTTATGGACCTCGGTGTCAATATAAGGGCTGATGACAGCGGCCTCGTGTAGTTGTCATATCGAAACAATCCCAGTTGATGCAATTATTAAGAGTAACCGAGGTCCGTTCTGGGTGTTGTGCCCCGGAATTCGTTTCTCCAGTTTTGGGTGTCATAACCCTTAACTTGTTTGTCCATTATGGGTGTTGCAACCCTGGAATTCGTTTCTCCAGTCTGTAGATTTGGTGGCCGTAGCCGTCTGACCTCCAAGAATAAATGATTGAGATAGCAAAACGAATCAGGGAGAACTCCTCTGACAAGTCCATGATCATTGTCCGTGCTCCTTTAATTGGAAAACCATGCTTCTGGTTTTCTTCGTCGTGCACTATTTTTCCATCACCAAAAACCCACTCGCGCGGTGAGCTAACGGAAGAATGCATCGATAATCTTGGAATCTACGTCAAGACCCGGATGTTGTTGTCACGCCATGTGGGTTGAGTAAATGGAGAGCTCCATTTGTATACGAGACCTGCCGAATCACCGCCTTGTTCCCATAATCTTTGAAGCTACGCCTTTGGCTTTTTGCCTTGTACGCCCGGGCTGGCTAAGGTACTTTGAATCGGGATGGGGCGGTGTTGCGAGAAGTTTATTCAATTACAGGTCGGTCAGAGTACAAGAGTACCGATAGGCTTGTTTGGGGAATCTGCAGGTTGTGCAGGACTCTACTGACCACTTGTCGATCACCGCTGGAAATTCATTAAATAGCTTGTGGCCATCTCCCATTCCAAATTTTTCTCTGACATGGTATCTGATGAGCACTCCAATGGATAAGGTTCTTTTGCAGTGAGTTGCCGAAAGAATTAGAACATGCTCTTAACTCATAGGGAAGGTGGTCAACCTCATCTTTAATGCTGAATTCTCTTGATGTCTCAACAAGTTTTTGCTTCTTCAGTGTCATCTGACAATGGCCAACCATCAACAAGGGGATATGCTCGAATGTTCAGCTCCAACACTTTTGTAATACTAATACCCTTAGATTTTCAACGAGGAATAACATCACAGAGTTCTTGGAAGAATGATCCTTCGAGAGCATTTGACCATCAAACTGTCAAGTAAATTCCAAGAGAGCGAGCATTATTACGAAGGCTACTACTCATATGCATGCGGTCGGCGATTGACTCAACAAAATCTGATTGACATATTTTTGAAGGGCGAAGCTTGTCTATCTTTGGCTTTCACAAGTTCTGGTTCGAGACATTGTTACCGTGCACTAGCCTCTCCATTCTGCTACCAAAATTCTCATCTCTTCCACATACATCAATTTGTGTCATATGCTTCTGGTTTCCCTCTTTAAAAGGTGCAAACTCAACATTTATTAACGAAGCACCAGGACCAGGAAGTTCCGCCAATAAAGTCACGAGCTCCATTCATGACGTCGGATGTTAGCAGGATATCAACAGAAATCTTGAGGAATTGTTTCCCGGGATCATGATGAGCTTTGCTTCCCGGAGTAACTCCTTCTTCTTTAATTAAATAAACAAGTATAGAACTTGCAACTATTTTCTAGCATCTGAGACTTTTCGAAGCGTGCCGAGGTGGCTGCCATAATAGTACGTGAAGGTCCAGACAGTGAAGGCGACGTGGGTATCACGTTCAGGATACTGACTAGTACTAAAAAAATATTTCATAATCTTGAGAAATTATTTTAGGCTCTTGAAAAAATATTTTATGGTACTGATTAGTACTAAAAAGATATTTCAAGATAGTGACTGGTACTGAAGAAATACTTCATGATCTTTTCGGATATCTTGTTTGGTACAAAAAATATTTTAAAATACTAACTAGTATTAAAAAAATACTTCAGGATACTGACAAAAAAGATGTTTCAAGATATTGACTGATACTGAAAAAATACTGCATGATTTTGAAAAAAATATTTCATAATACTGACCTATAGTAAAAAAATACTTTAGATGATGTGGTTTTCTCTGAGTAGTTAGATATCGAATGGATGACCAAGATTTAAAGCTAATTAGGAATAAGGAGAAAATGACTTAGGAGAGAAACCGAACACTAAAGAGCAGCCTTCTTTGCCACATAACATGTAAACAATATTATTTTGTTTCTAATTTTGTTTTTTTAATAACTAAAGGATATAAAGGTAATTTGACTCAAATTCTAAATCTCTAATTGTGTCATATAACCTAATTAATAATTTGTTAAGTTTAGTAACCTAAATAAAGTTTTTGGCAATTTAACCATTTTTATATGAGATTTCCCCTAAAAACTAACCCAAATTTTTACACATTCTCTAGATATTTTCTATAACAAGTCCAAAAACTGAGTAAATAAATTTCGGGTTTATGTTTTTGCCCCACTGTCAGCTTTTCATCACTGTGGTCTTTGGTTTTGGTATCTTTTCCCTGAAATCCGGCTTTCCTTTTTTTTTTTTTTTCCTCTTATCCTTCGCTGCCATCCTTTTTCTTTAATTAAATTCATTGCCTGGTGGTCTGGTGTTCTCCTTCCTATGGTAGTTAAAAACTCGTTTTATCACTGTAATTTTAAGTTTTTATGATTTTTTTTATTAAAACGATTTTATTAATTTTCCAAATTATGTTTTACGATTTTTTACGTTTTTACTATGTTACGATTTTACGTTTACGACTTTTCATTTTCCTTCCGTTTCAGGTAAAATCTACATTTTCACTACCATACTCCTTCCACTTCAACAAGCTAATTATAAGCGGCTATAAATAATAAGTAATTAAAGGACAAGTGGGTATCAGTTTTTTTAGTATAAAAATACCTTTTTCTTCGGCCATAAAGAAAGAAAGAAAGAAAAATTGACTAATTAATTAAAACAACAATGTTTGAATATATAAGAATGTTTAATTAGTAAGGAATCAAAAAGCACGCCTTTATTGCCCTTGTTATCCAAATCCGAAAGTGGTTTGGGAAAAAGAAGACATGGATTGTGCCTTATAATTCAGATCCTTGAACAGCAAGTGCGTCTGTGTGTGGTTGATTGGTCTCATACACATCATTCTCTGAAGATTTGAATGGCCACAGGTTCATTGTTTGTAATCAGATAATCAACTTTAGCTTTTTCCTCGTCATCACTCACTTGTGTTCGTTCTTCCAAAAGATAGCCTACTACGTACACACACTGCTTTATTATAAATATCTAAATATACGTTGTGTGTCTTGCATGCGGCGTCTGTGCGTGGTTGATTGGTCTCATACACATCATTCTCTGAAGATTTGAATGGCCACAGGTTCATTGTTTGTAATCAAATAATCAACTTTAGCTGTGCGCGCGCGCGCGCGCGTCTGTGCGTGGTTGATTGGTCTCATACACATGTGTGTGTGTCATACACATGTGTGTGTGTGTGTGTGTGTGTGTGTGTGTGTGTGTGTGTGTGTGTGTGTGTGTGTGTGTGTGTGTGTGTGTGTGTGCGCGCGTCTGTGCGTGTGTGTGTGTGCGCGCGTCTGTGCGTGTGTGTGGTTGATTGGTCTCATACACATGTGTGTGTGTCATACACATGTGTGTGTGTGTGTGTGTGTGTGTGTGTGTGTGTGTGTGTGTGTGTGTGTGTGTGTGTGTGTGTGTGTGTGTGTGTGTGTGTGTGTGTGTGTGTGTGTGTGTGTGTGTGTGTGTGTGTGTGTGTGTGTGTGTGTGTGTGTGTGTGTGTGTGTGTGTGTGTGTGTGTGTGTGTGTGTGTGTGTGTGTGTGTGTGTGTGTGTGTGTGTGTGTGTGTGTGTGTGTGTGTGTGTGTGTGTGTGTGTGTGTGTGTGTGTGTGTGTGTGTGTGTGTGTGTGTGTGTGTGTGTGTGTGTGTGTGTGTGTGTGTGTGTGTGGTCATTTCAACACAGGTACGGGCTGGGATTGTGTGTGTGTGTGTGTGTGTGTGTGTGTGTGTGTGTGGTCATTTCAACACAGGTACGGGCTGGGATTTTTGTTTTCAAACTCTTGATATAATTTCAATATTGATCAATATCTTAAAGTATTTTTTTAGTATCTTTCAATCAAAAAAAAAGAAGAGCCACCAGCTTTTGCGCCAAAACAGCGCAATTTTAGTGAAAAGGATAGCAGTGGAGGCAAGCTAGGTCCATGGCCAACTGGGGGCAAGAGTTTGTGGCGGTGGTGTTGTTCTTGCTGTTAACACTGGGTTTACTGGTACAGATACCGGGAAGTAGGAGGTGTGTAGAGTTTGGGAACTTCAACTTACCGATCAATACTAAAAAGATATTTTAAGATACTGACTGGTACTAAGAAAAATACTTTATTATTTTAAAAAATTATTTTAAGATATTGAAAAAATATTTCAGGATAATGGTGATCTTGAAAAAACACTTATGAATCAACACTTCAGCATGATGAATGCTTTTTTTTTTTTTTTTTAAGTCTGAATTTTACACCGGTGCCGTTTTGAAAGAAAAGGACAACGAAGGGTAAAGAAAAATGAGGATAGCCGGATCCCTTTTCCCAGGGCCATCACTCCAGTTTCTGCCACCTTCAAGCTCAAGCCGGGTTTACATTTTATACTTTTTCGTTATATGTTTCTTTAAGTGTTTGTTCCTATAAAATTAGAGGGATGAAAATATTTTTTATTTATTAAGATTAAATTATATGTTATATTATAAATTTTTTTTTGCATCCAGTACTCAAATTAATTAATTTTGGGTAAAGGAGGAAAAATAGACATGTGTTTTATCCTGGGAGCGCCCAGCACCATATGCTTTTTTTGGGAGCAAAAATACACACGTGGTTACCATTTTGGAGCAAAAGTCACATCCCACCGTTATGTTAATATTCACTTCAGCTCTTTTTCTCTCATCACGGTGAAAAATAACATAACGGTGGGATGTGACTTTTGCTCTAAAATGGTAACCACGTGTGTATTTTTACTCCAAAAAAAAACATATGGTGCTGGGCGCTCCCGGGGGTAAAACACATGTGTATTTTGCTTCTTTACCCATTAATTTTTAGTCATGTGTTCATAAATATTTTTTCTGTAACACTGATATCGTAAAAATTAATTAATTTAAGATATTAAGTGCAACAAAAATTTTTTAGATGCAATGTATAATTTAATCTAAATAAATAAATAAAAAATACTTTCATCCCTCAAGACAAACATCAAAAAACCCCTAGAATTATGTGAATTCCTTTCAAGCTCTGCTCTTCTTGCCTTCATCAGGTTACTACTCTTCTTTTTTTTCATTCCCATCTTCCTCCTCTTTTAACTAATTTCTTCTTTCTTGTTGATTTTTGCCTTTCTTTCTCTAGAGTTTCTAGAGTTCAACCTTCACTTTTTATTTCCTGAGCTTTATGATGAACCACACTGCGCACGACTTCAAGGCTTGACCTTTCTTACTAGTGAGTATTTAAAGTGTTTTTTTACGAAATTTTCTTCAAAATTTATTGGTGCTAAAGAAAAAGGCTTGACCTTTCTTGCTGGTGGGCATTTGAAGTGTTTTTCTCCAAACTTTCTGCAAATTTTATTGTTACTGAGAGGGAAAAAATGATGGGATCTGCTGGGATTTGTTAATTGTCTGTCTTTTTTTCTTCTTTCATCTTGTCTGTTTTCCAAAATCGGTTCCGGAGGGATCCCTGCTTAAAAGTGGCTATTTTCCCGCTCAATCTGAACCGTCCCAAATTCCAACCAATGGTCCGTCTTGGTTTTAAAAACATTGCTCCTTTCACTAGTTGCTTCATACGTTGTTATGCGTGGTTGGTTTTTGGCTTTTGATTGTGTTTAGGTAAACACTTTTACAGAGGAAGTCGATGGTAAGATGAAGAATCAGGAACAGAAGGATATAACATACAAGAAAATAGCTTGGACAATTACAGACTTCTTCAGTTCATTATTAAAGACCAATTACCGACACTATTCAGAGGTTTTCATCATCGGCAATTGTGCTTGGTAATTAAAATATGTTATTTTATATCATTTCAATTCCTTGTTTCGTTCAAGCTCTACTCGTTTTTCAATTGCTTTGTACCACCTCCAGTCTCAAATGTAGATCTAGTTTGTTGTGTGATTGCACTACAAAAGGTACTACTTCTAGGACGAAAGCAGTATTTGTTTATTCATTTTTATTTTTTTATCTTATAATTGTTTGTTATAATGAACAAATATGTAAGATCCTTAGTTAAGCTAATATGATATGTTTTCTTTTTAATTTGATTAATGTTGAATGTTGGGGAAGTATAATTCAAGAAAAAAATGTTAAATTTGAGAAATAATTTTATATTTAGGAGTAAGATTAACTCTCAATTAAGTCTTACAACCACTACGGATAATATCAAAGATGTAATAAACAAATTATTATATTGTTGCAGGAGACTTTATATATACAGAGGAAGAACAGAAGGGAAGTCATTGGCTATATATTTGGAAGCAGCTCATACTTTGAGTTTTCCTAAAGGGTGGAGTATACTCACAAACTTCAGCATTACTGTCGTCAATCAAGTTACGAGGAAAAAATCAAGAACAAAAGGTTGTCTCATTTGATACATATAGTCTTATTCCTCTAAAAATTGTTTTCAGTTTGGTGATGCTATATATTTTTAACTTATAAGGTCTTTGTTCTAAATCTGAAAATGGTAAATTATGTTTGGGTGATTTGATTGACTATGCAGATGCAGGACCAGGCAAGTTCCATGCAAATTGTCGTAGTCGGGGTTATACTAAATTTATGCCCCTTAGTGAACTTGAGGATGCTTATAGTGGATATGTTTTGAATGATAAGTGTATTGTTGAAGTTGAACTATTCTCAATAACATTTGAAGGCATTGAACCTACAAGTCGCCCAACATATCCTACGTTATCCAAGCAACCCCGTGACGTTCACTCAAAGGATGATGATGTTGTTGATTTTAAGGATATGGGGAAAATAGAGAAAGCATTGGTTCCAATGCTGGAGGATGTTTGTTCGCGGCATCCTTCACTGATGGACAGTAACAAGAAGAGAAGTCGTAGGTTTACAGAGTGGGCATTCACTAGCTTGGGTCAAGTTCTGCATTTTCTGGAGAACAAGAAGCTGAAAGATATGAACAAGGAGGCGTGTGAGCAACTTCAAGCTTTGTGGGAGGAGCTTGAGATGAGTAGATTAGACTTGAGTTGGTTGGAGCCTCATGTTAAATCTGCTTTAAATATGAAAGAGTACATGGAGAAGGCAATGAAAGTGAAAAGGTTGAAGCAAGACTTGGTGGTTTTGGGGATGGAAATGAAGAAGATAAAAGAAAATCTAGCTAGCACAGAGCTAATGGTTGAAATGACAACAAAAGATTTGATCAAAGAACAAGAAGGATTTGAAGAACTGGATTTAGATGCCAAAATTGGATATCAAAAGCCCTAGTCCTATCTATGGTTGACATAGCAAGTGATAAAATGTTCTATCGAAAGCCCTTGTTTATAATTGTTTTGGAAACTGCTTTTATTCCACTTGTTCATGTGACTTAAATTGGACACTTACACTTGTGGAATTTGTAAATTCCCTTGTATTTCTGGCTTATCACTTAACTTTTGTTAGAAATCCTTATTTCACTCATTCATATAGATCCAGACACATGCATTTATGGTCACGGTTTTTTTTTTTTTATAAGAAAAAGTTTTTTCGATCCCCACCAAGCGGGGGCACGGCCCCGGGCTCTATGAACACTTACCGGGGGGACTTACGAGATCGCCTATCAAAGGAGTCCCAGCGACGGCAGAGGGGATCGAACCCACGACCCAAGGGCCTAGTCCTGGATCCCTTACCATCTAAGCCAACTCACATTGGCTATTTTATGGTCACGGTTAATTGCCTAATTTTCATGGTAAATTTCCTTATTCTGATCACCAGCTTTGGGCCTCCAGTTGGCCAACCAACGGTGGCCCAACCTTGACAATGGTTGATTATTATTTTATTTTTTTTTAAAAAAATAGATCAGATACACCTTTGTCTTTTCACCCATATTATTTAATTTTATTTTGGTCCTGGGGTAGTGAAGTTGAATAAAGTTCTGGGAGCTATTAGATCCTCCCTTCTATGCTTATGATTTAAGTATAAAACATATTTGAGAAGTTTATGACCTAAGTAAGACATGTTTTTTTATATTTGTTAATCATATTTAATTTATCCTTATAAATACTCCTTTAATAATAATAAATAAGGAGAGAATTAATGGAGATAAAAATGATATTTAAAAAAATACATATCATTAATTAATTTTATTAACATTTTTAATCTGATTAAATTAGGTAACCATGTCCTCTATTAAGGAGAGTATTAAATTAAGGAAAAATATTTCTCCAGTCACTAGAGATAAATTATTTCCAGTGATCCCTAAAACTACGTCGTTTTAACCAAAAAAAAAGAAAGGTGTTTCAATAAAATTTATATAATAAAAAATAAATAAAATTACGGAAACACCCTTTATTAATCTAAAACGAAGTAGTTTTGGGGGTCATTGAAGATAACTTATCTCAGTGACCGGAGAAATCCTTTACCCATTAAATTAATATATATAGTGAAGGTGCAGTGAAATTTCCTGGAAACAAACATCAATGTAGCAAAGGTTGCCTTGAAAGGAAAAAGGTTACGATCCTTCATTTACTTCAGCAAAATCAGATTTTAAGTTTTAAGAAAATATTTTTTAATGAGTAGCTAATTAAATATTAAGAAAAATCCTAAAAAAATACCACTTGAAATTTAAAATTTAAAATAGGTAATTTCTCAATAAAATTAGTTGTCAATTTACTGTTGTTATCAACGGGATTTTAAAATTCAAGTGGTATTTTTCTGTCATTTTTCTTGAATTTAATTAACACTACCTCTAGTCCTAATTATAAGATATAGTTGACTTTTTTTGGAGAGGTTAAAGAAACTAAATAAGTTACTTAATCCTTTTATATGTTATGTATCATTATATTATATATTAGTTTATTAGTTAATCTAATTAGTTTGAAGAAAAAATAAAAATACTTTAAAGTAATTTAATTAACTTTCTTAATTTCTCCAAAAAAAGTCAACTATATCTTATAATTAGGACCGGAGGGAGTAGTACTTATGATAAATAATTTTATGAATTACAAGCTAATTCATTTTTAATGTCTTATCTTGGCTATTATGATTTTTAATTTTGAAATTTGGGCAAATTTAGGTACTGCAGAAAATTAACTGGAGTGATGCCTAGATTTACGGGAAATGGTCATTTCATAACATTAATATGGTTGATAACGTGAGTATTTTTTAAACAATAAACCTAATTAACTTTAACGGATCCGTCATTCAAAATTCTGCAGTGATAATTAAATCCCTCAAATTGAAAGTGGTAACTCAGAACACTCAAATATGAAAACGAACATCGTAAGGAGAAAGTAGGAATCTTCACCTAATTCTGAATCATCCATTCGAACATACAGATCTTGGTCCCCAGAACCATAGTATCTGACATCACTTAGATCACCAAACCATAAGGCACAACCACTACCTCCCCCTCTGATATCTGAATTAGTATAAGCCGTGCAAGAACAAGTCTCCAAGCACTTGCGTCTGCATTGCTTTAGATTCATTGCCTGATCAAGACAAGACAGAGTGTCCGGAACCTCTCATGCCCGATCAACGAAGCCGTATTCAACACCAATCTTGTCAACTCGAATTATCATGTTAAGGTCCGTGTAGTAGTAGCCATCTTTTTTTTTTTTTCTCATCCGGTATCTAAAGTTTCATCCTAACTAATCCAAATCCAACCTACGTCGCATATCTGGTTATGGTGGGAGAGTCTCCCAATGGAACTTTTCTGTATTCACTAAGCTCAAACTCGAGATCTTACTTAAATGACACACGTCGCTTACTAGTTATGTCAACCCGTTGGTTGGTAGTAGCCATCCTTATTATCAACGAAGGTGTAATCAAAAACAGGGTTGGCCTTTATTTCAGGACCGCCAATCCCCTGAACGCCATTCCAAGGTCCAAATGGGAAAAAAAATTGGTTCCCTTCATTATAAATGAATCGGGATAGTTATAAACAAGGGCAGATGCACATATATGAGAAGGGGGGCACGTTGTGACGCCCGGAAGCAACCTAGCACAGGAACTTCCCAGGGGGTCACCCATCCTGAGATTTTCCTGCACTGAGCACGCTTAACTTTAAGAGGCGCTAACCATCATGCCAAAAGCATATGTTGTTAGCATAGGTGCACCACATATTATTTATGCCCCAGAAGCTTCCCTCATCTTGCCCGATGAGGGGACCCACCAGTCCCTCATCCTACCCGACGTGGGACCCACACCTGTCACGGTAAGGCCGTGACAAGCTCCCCACCCATCCCGGTGATGCCCCATCACCCGGTAGGGTCCCCCATTCCATCCACGGGAGGCGGCCCACCCCACCACACGAGGGGGCCCACCACCACCGCCCATCACCGAGTGAGGTCTACCCCCATCTCTCCGCTCGGGGCGGCCCACCTGACGGGACGAGGCGAGTCGGCTCGATACCACTGTAACGCCGGAAGCAACCTAGCAGGGAACTTCCCTGGGGTCACCCATCCCGAGATTTCCTGCACTGAGCACGCTTAACTTTGAGAGGCGCTAACCATCATGCCAAAAGCATATGCTGTTAGCAGAGGCGAACCACATATTATTTATGCCCCAGAAGCTTCCCTCATCTTCCCCGATGTGGGGACCCACCACGGTCCCTAATCCTACCCGACATGGGACCCACAGCTGTCACGGTAAGGCCGTGACAAGACCGAAATGTGGTCTATGAGGCTCGAAAGAAGTTGAGGGAACTCAAACACAAGACCACAATAGCTGACTACGTAAGGGACTTCACTACCCTCATATTGCAAATCCCAACCTGACCGGTGAAGAATCATTGTTCTACTTCATAGACGGTCTCCAAATTTGGGCCAAACACGAGCTTCAATGGCGTGGTGTGACGAATGTGGATGAAGCTATTGCCATCGCCGAAAGTCTTACCGAGTATCAAAGGGGAGAGAAAGGTGAGTCTTCCAAGCCTAAGTCTTTCAAACCTAATTAAGGAAAAGGTGGGGAAGACAAAGGCAAGGGACCACCAAGGAGGAGGCGGCAAGTCCTTCAACAAGAACCAATATGAGGAGAAGAAGAAGAACAAGAACTATACGGTAAGCTGCTTCGTGTGCAAATGGCCACATTACATGAGCAAATGTCCGAAGCTTGGTAGCTTGTTAGCCATTGTTGAAGGGCAAGATGTACCCAATGAGGAAGGGCCTAGTTCCCAAATAGGGTCTCTTAGACTCCTGAATGCTCTCAAGGCTAAACTCATGCAACTTTGCTCAAGAAGCAACGGGTGATGTATGTGGAGGCCAAGCTGAACGGGAAGCCCGTGAAGGTGATGGTAGACACTGGGGCAACCCACAACGTCATTACTCCAGAAGAGGCTAAGAGGGTTGGCCTCTCGGTTACTCAACCACGAGGAGGATGGCTAAAGACGGTGAATGCTCCTGCCAAACCCCTTAATGGCGTAGCAATTGGAGTAGAGCTATGCCTTGGCACATTGAAGGGGACCGTGGATCTATCAGTAGCCCCTATGGATGACTTCAAGGTGGTATTTGGGATGAACTTTTTGCGCAAAGCCAAAGCATTCCTCATGCCATGCTATGACTCAGTGTGCATCATGGAAAAGGGCTCGCTTGCACAATACCTACAACAAGCGATGATCGGGTAGCTCACTTGTCCGCCATACGGTAGAAAAGGGAGTGAAAAGAGGAAGTCACCTACCTTGCGGCTTTAAAGGAGGTAAGTCCTGATGTAGAGGATAGTAAGAGTCTTCCCCCTATCATCCAGAACGTCCTCAAAGAGAATGAAGACATCATGCCGCCAGAACTTCCTAAGATGTTGCCACCTAGACGGGAGGTGGACCATAAGATCGAGTTGGAGCCGGGAGCACGACCGCCTGCCATGGCACCTTATCGCATGGCACCTTTGAGTTGGAAGAGCTGAGGAAACAGCTGAAAGGGTTGCTCGATGCCGGGCATATACGGCCTTCCAAGGCACCTTATGGGGCACCTGTCTTGTTCCAACGGAAGCACGATGGATCATTGTGACTTTGCATCGACTATCGGGCCCTTAATAAGGTAACTATTAAGAACAAGTATCCTATTCCTTTGATAGCAGATTTGTTTGATAGGCTTGGCAAGGCAAAGTACTTCTCCAGCTAGACTTGAGGTCGGGTACCATCAAATTCGCATCGCCGAAGGAGATGAACCCAAGACCGCTTGTGTTACAAGGTACGGGTCATTTGAGTGGTTAGTGATGCCTTTTGGACTAACCAACGCACCGCGACATTCTCGCACATTGATGAATGAGATCTTTCATCCTTTCCTTGATCGGTTCGTGGTGGTCTACTTGGATGACATTGTCATTTATAGTGACACCTTGGAGACCCATGTAGAACACTTACGGGCCGTGTTCCAGACTCTGCGCGAGAACGAGCTATATGTCAAGAAGGAGAAATGTTCTTTTGCCAAGGAGGAGGTGCACTTCCTTGGACACATAATTTGCCAGGGGACCCTTATGATGAATAAGGAGAAGATTCATGCTATTGAGGAATGGGAACCACCTACCCGAGTATCCAAGTTGCGATCTTTCCTTGGGTTGGTGAACTATTACAGGCGGTTCATCAAGGGCTACTCTGCCAGAGCAGCTCCTTTGACAGACTTGTTGAAGAATAATAAGTCCTGGGAATGGACTAAAGAGTGCCATGATGCCTTTGAAGATCTGAAGGCAGCGCTGTAATGGAGGAACCTGTACTTGCTCTCCCGGACTTCTCCAAAACTTTCGAAGTTCACACGGATGCTTCTGACTTTGCTATTGGAGGGGTGCTCATGCAAGAAATGCATCCAATAGCATTCGAGAGTCGCAAGCTCAATGATGCCGAGCGGCGTTATACAGTTCAAGAGAAGGAGATGACAGCCGTAGTGCATTGCTTGCGCACTTGGAGACATTATCTGTTGGGATCAAGGTTCGTGATCAAGACTGATAACGTGGCTACCCGCTATTTCCAAACTCAAAAGAAGTTGTCACCTAAGCAAGCCCGTTGGCAAGACTTTCTAGCCGAGTTTGACTATGAGATGGGGTACAAACCCGGCACGGCTAATGTGGTGGCGGATGCATTGAGCCGAAAAGCAGAGTTGGCGTCAATGAGTCAAGCCAAGGGCGACTTGATCACAAAGATCATTGAAGGTATGAACCATGATCTTGTTGCACGACAACTAGTAGAGATGGCCAAGGAAGGGAAAACCAAGAGGTTTTGGTTAGAAGATGGCCTTCTCTATACTGTTGGGAGGCGAGTCTTTGTTCCAAAATGAGAGAATTTACGGAAAGAGCTCATTAAGGAGTGTCACGACTCCAAGTGGGCCGGTCATCCGGGACGAGACGCACACTTGCTTTGTTGGAAGCAACTTAGTACTGGCCGCAGATGAGGGATGAGGTGGAACTTTATGTGAAGACTTGTCTTGTGTGCCAACAAGACAAGATAGTAAA
This sequence comes from Acacia pycnantha, assembly GCA_025563575.1. Taxonomy (NCBI): domain Eukaryota; kingdom Viridiplantae; phylum Streptophyta; class Magnoliopsida; order Fabales; family Fabaceae; genus Acacia; species Acacia pycnantha. Next base: position 14,446 of record JAMWYP010000217.1, read on the forward strand.
TCAACCACCTGCATGATTGTTGGAGCCTCTCCCTATACCGGGGCAACCATGGGAAAGTGTTTCCATGGACTTCATCTCGGCTTTACCAAAGTCTGAAGGGTGCGGCTCTATCATGGTAGTGGTAGATCGTTTCTCAAAGTATGCAACCTTTATAGCTGCCCCTACGGATTACACTGCAGAAGAAGCGGCCAGGCTATTCTTCAAGAATGTGGTGAAGTATTGGGAGTTACCTAAGACAATCATCAGTGATAGGGATCCCCGCTTCACTGGAAAATTGTGGACTGAGTTGTTCAAGCTCCTGAGCACGGAGTTACACTTTTCCACAAGTTTTCACCCACAAACTGATGGACAAACAGAAAGGGTGAATTCTTTGTTGGAATGCTACTTACGGCACTTTGTGAGTGCCAACCAAAAGGATTAGGCCAAGCTTCTTGATGTGGCTCAATTCTCTTATAACTTGCAGAAGAGTGAGGCAACAGGAAGGAGTCCCTTTGAAGTGGTGATGGGACAACGACCACTCACTCCTCATGCCCTTGCCACCACATACAAGGGCAAGAGTCCGGGGGCCTACCACATGGCCAAGTCTTGGCAAGAACAAGCTGAGGTCACGAGATCCTTCCTTGTCAAGGCGGCCAAGCGGATGAAAAAGTTTGCAGATAGGAAGAGGCGTGCTTCTGAATACCAAGTGGGAGACATGGTCATGGTGAAGCTTCTTCCTCAACAATTCAAAGTGTTCCGAAAGGTGCACAAAGGCCTCATCCGCAAATATGAAGGCCCGTACAAGATCGTGGGAAGGTAGGAAAGGTTTCCTACAAGCTGGATCTACCCCCAAACTTGAAGATTCATCATGTCTTCCATGTTAGTATGCTCAAACCGTTTCATGAAGATGTGGATGATCCTGATCGAGCCATCTCGAAGAGAGCACCTCCGACCATGACAAAGTCATATAATCGGGAGGTAGAAGAGGTGCTAGGCGATCGAGTAGTACGGCGACGAGGGTGCCACCGAGTACCCAATACTTAATCAAATGGAAAGGATTGCCGAGAGCGAAGCCACTTAGGAACCTCGGGAGGATCTTTGGCATTCGAAGACCACCTACACCGGATAAGTCAGTGACGAGGACGTCACCGGATTAGGTGGGGGAGAGTGTCACGGACCGAAGGAACGTCGGATATTTCTGCTCAAGACACTCTAAAGAGGTTTCTAGATGATTCAAGATTGGTGTAGATACTTGTACATAGATATAGAAATGTATAGAGAATTCTAGAACTCTCATGTAAAGTAGAAATATCTAGATATTTTGGGAGAAGGTTCTGGAGAACCAATCTCCACCGTTGGATGTATTAAATCATGACCGTTCATTGAGGAGGTGCTAGGCTATAAATAGGGCAAGCCTCCCTCATTTGTAACCATCCAAGAGCAATACAAGTTCTTTGTGTTCTAGAGCTTCTCTCTCTAAAAGTTCACTTCTCTCTCTAGAAGTTCTCTTGTCTTTGTGCTCTTTGCCTACTTGTGAGGGTTCGGCTGACTTAGCCAAGATCAAGGGAGTGATCAAGCTAAGGCCGACACGGTTTTGAGAGGGATTTTGTCTAAGACCGTGACAACGTGCCCCCCTTGATTTTTTAGATTTTTTTTTTTTAGAAAAAAAAATTCCCTTCTATGCTTCCTTCCTCAACACGCGGCTCACTCTTCTCCTTTCTCTTTATGACCTAGCGAGATAGAAGCTTACTCTGCTCCTTCCTAGGGGTGGAAATAGGTCAGGCCCCTATCAGGGACCTGCGGCCTAGCCTACTTTAAGCCTAGTCTGACCTATTTAGTAAATAGGCCAAGTTCAGGCTTAGGCCTATTGTCAGGCCTATATAGGTAAACAGGTCAGGCCTATTTTCATAAGGCCTAGCCTTCAGGCCTACAGGCCTGGCCTATTTAGTTTTTTTTTAAATATTTTTATTATGCATAGTTATATATAATTTAATCTAAACTAATTCTTATATTATTTATAAAATTAAGAACTTATTATTAACCTTAAATTTCACATTTCTCCATTTATCAATGAGCTTAACCTTTTCGTTCATCAATTGATCACATATACTTCTCTTCTTTGATCGCTCGAGGTGGCAATGCTAGCTCACTTCTCCTCCGTTGATTTATGTCATTTAATGTAACATAAAAATTGCATTAAGTTTATTTTAGTGATGCCCAAATAAAAATGATCAAAATAGGTGGAGTTTGTCTCATTTTCTGCAAGAAAAATAAGAGGTAAAATATAGTTTTGCATGCCACTTGTCGTGCTTAGTTGATTTTAAGAAATATATCTTCTTAGTCAATAAAGGATTGATTTTTCTTATTCATACTTCCTCAAACAATTAATGCCACTAGGTGTTCTTTTCTTTCACTTACTAACTCTTTTATTTCATATGAGAATGAATCCTTAAACTTTTTAGACATAACGTAGGCATTTAAATAGACTTGATGAATTATATATGAACTTGGATGCATATGTTTTAAGACTATATAAAGACCTACATTTTAAGTAGGCCTTTAAAAGGCTTCGGCCTTGCCGCACCTTTTGAAGGCCCGTGCTCAGGCTTAATTAGTGTAATTCAACGTCTTAAGAAAAATTTTCAACGTCTTCTATTATTGAAGCAGTGCTAGCTGGGTATTGCTCATCACCGGTTGGGTCAAACAAAAGATGTTAACTTTCTCTTCCTTGTTCCCCCTACATGCTTATGGTTTTGATAATGATGAAATGAGTGTTACACTAATGTAGAACAATTGATATGGCTGCTCTATGTTCAAGAAGGAAAATTCAACATTTTCTCTTCTTTTTTGCTATGACAAGTGAAAAAAATTTCAGGGACAGCACCCCGCTCCCCTACCAATAGTGCTCCTTCCATAAATTCTTGGATCCGCCCTGGTTATAAAGACACATCACTAGTTAATTCCAAAGCTGTTCTGACATTTTCACCCTCGGCAGATGTTCTTGGTACTTATCCCCATCAGTTTTTTATATTTCAAAAGCTCTTCTTTATCATGCCACGATACCATCCCCTTTCATTTCGTATCTTTTATATCTGGTCATCAGTTCCATATGACAATTTCACAGCTGTATATTCTGGTGAAAATAGTTTTTTGCACCCTAAAATCATGGACTAAGTTCATTGATGGCCACATTTTTAAAAAAATAAAAATGTAGGAGGTTTGTGAGCAACTTTCAAGCATTGGGGAGGGAACCTGAGATAAGTAGAATGGACTCGTCCTGGTCGTGTTAAATCTATTCTAAACATGAGGCTATGTCTGGAGAAGACAATGAAGGTGAAAATATTAAAGGATAAATTGAGAGTTGGTGGTTTTGGAGATAGAAATGAAAAAAATGAAAGCAAATCTTGTTAACATGAAGCAAATTAAACCATTGAAAATGACAACAAAAATATTGATCAAAGTAAAAAAAAAAAAAACTATTTAAATACTCCTACCATTTAAACTTGAAAATTTTCAAAAGTTCCTTTAAACATGAAAGACATATAAGGGTGATGTAATAGGAATACAATATTTTGAAGTTTAAGTGTTTTTACTAAAATGTCCATCAAATTCCCCCCCCCCCTAAAAAAAAGGAAAGATCTATTGCCAACGTTAGAGCACCCACCAGCGGGTCAGAAGCAGATACTCTACCCATCCCTCCTCATCTTTGATCCTAGTCGTCGAAATCTTGATCCAAGAGCCCAGAACAATTTTTTTTAAAAACTGCATGTGGTTTTTAAAAAAATTGTTCTGAGCCTTTGGATTAAGATTTCAACAACTAAGATTTGTAGATGATGAGGGTGGACAGAGAACCGATATGGAGAGAAACCGGATCCCAGCGGGTCAGCCATTGAAGTTCTTGTGACAACTTAAGTAAAGTGATTAACTACTTGGATATAAATATTGATAATTTAAACTCCTTAAATGATGAAGTGGTGTTAAAAAAGGGGGGAAAAACCTAAAAGGCAAAAAGAAATCAATTATGGGTAAGCTTGATATAGAAAGGAATTATATTATTTTGGGTAAAGTGAAAATATAAGGGGAGAAGCATCTTATCTCAACCGCATGGCACACCCCCCATAAAATACAAAAAAAAAAAAAAAAAGACGGTTGAGGGTTCTAACTCATTTAGGGTGTTGGGTATGCATGTGTCACCCTTCGAAAGGATTAAGACGTGTTTGGATCTGTAGGTAAGTTTCCACTTCCAGCATAGTCATGAGGTGGTCACAGAGTTGAGTTCAATGGATGTGATAATGAATGTAAAATCTCAAGGGTAATATTGTAAAAATGCACATTTGCTTTACCCTCAGGAACGTCTAACACCAAGTACTTTTTTTAGGTGTAAAAGTGACGTGTGATTGTAAAATAGATGCAAAAGTCATAGTCTATATTAAATGTAAAATGTTGATGGTTAAATGAAACATTTTTGACCAATTATGATGACATGAATGCTGACTTGGCAGATTGAAAAAGCATCTGGAATGGGGAGGACTATAGCTACAGATGAAGTTTCATGCCAGCGAAGAGCAAGCTCATAATCAAGTCCAGAATCTGCTCTGTTGAGAGATTCAAATGCTTCAGAACCCAGTTCAGAAGATTATCTTCCTCTAGATTTTCATTCTCCTCCATTCTCTTCACTCTTTCTTCCATTTTCACCTCTGTGAAATTCGATATGGTTGACCGAGACTGAAACAGATAGATTAATAATCACACACTAGGATGAAATCATCCTAATGTGAATGAATAGAGGTGATGATTGAAGCTACCCCTTCCGATCTCTTGGGACAGTGGCAAGATAATGATCGAAACTCAAACAAAGGTCACCGCTGAACAGAGGTCACCGGCGTTGCTATCGTTCTCGACATGAATAGAAGTAGTTGTCGCCACTGTTACCCACGAACGGCTCACGACTCCTCCTGTCCAGCCTTCTCGTTCTCGACTTTGCTAATGAAAGAAGACGGTGGTCACCAGACGACGCCATTCTCGAGCTCCTCTGAAACTCAGAACCCAATTACGAAAATTTGACGGTGGTGGTGCTAGTCTGGTGATGGCGATTTAGAGAAAAACTGTTGGTGATGTTCTGATTCACGACGCAACTTCTACAACTCCGTTTCTAGTTTCCCTTCAGCTCTCAAACAAAGGTTAGCCACAACGTGTTGTTCTGCCTCTGATTTTCGCAAAGATGCTTCTTCAATCTTCTGAGTCAGCATCCATATCATCATATAATTGGTCAAAAACCTTTCATTTAACGGTCAACGTTATATATTTAACAGGGACTATGACTTTTGCACCTATTTTACAACCATGTAGTCATTTTTGTACCTAAAAAAAGTATTCGGTGTTGGGTGCTCCTGAGAGTAAAGTACATGTGCTTTTTTACACCTTTACCCAAATCTCAATAGCCGATCCACCTTCTAGAGATATGCAAGTCATTAATTGAAAAATTCAAACTCTGCATTGGGAATTTCCAAGATCCTTTTTTGCCAGCGGAATTTCTGAGATCCTCAAGAATAGGAAGATTGCAATTTCTTCATTGCTTGGAAAAAGGAGTTACCATTATATATCATTATGTTTTTATTTATAAGTCCATTTTGACTAAAAAAATTGGTCTTATTTATAAGTCAAGTTTCATGTAATAAATGAGATTGTGACAATTTTACCCATATTAATTGTATTAATGAAGATAGAGATAGAAGGAACAATTAAAAAATACTCAATCATAAATGATGGCAGAATTGACAATTTACCCTATAATCATTGAGTTAACTAACTCTCATTAGTACTCATTTATGACTTTTCTTGATGCGGCTTTCTATATATATGGCTGATTTAATAGGGAATGCCGTTGAACATTGCTCAATAAACATGACAAATACTACTTGTTGATACTACTCGTATGTTCAATGAACCAACAATTAATTAATTCAAGCAATGGATCTCAACCACTCATGACTTAATTTACGGTCTCATCTCCACATTTATAAGCCATATTACTTATTCCACTAGTTGCTTCATCCGTTTCACACTTGACCCACCCAGTTGCGTTGTTGGTTTTCGGGTTTTTGATTGTGTATTTTGATGAAGAATGAGGAAGAGAAGGTCAGTTCGAGGCGTGAGAATGAAAAAATAGTGTTGGGAGCTCTTTCCTCACAACCGTGGGCCTGACGCGGGGTAGAATTTGGATTAGTCGGAATAAAGGTGTCGATGAACCAGGTGGGATACCAAAAAAAAAAAAAAAGGAAGAGAAGGAACCCATTGAAGACCAATGCCAGGCACTGTTCTGTGGTTTTTACTGTCGGCCACTGTGCTTGGTAATTCAAAATATGTTATTTTCCCCTCCTTTCTTGTTTTGTTCTAAAGCTCCTCCTCATTTTCAATTGTTAAAATTGACCGACGGTACGAAGTGTGGCTTTATCTTCGACACAGAACTCATGCTTAAGGACTCATGCTTCATCTGGCAGACTCAGCTCATATCCTTATATCTTATATTTCGGATATTGCGCTTCACGTTACTATATTATTACGGGAAACAAAAAATGCCAGTTAAGTTTATTAATATGTCTTAAAAATTAATTAATTTTTTTTTAAATTTTTACCGTTCCTAAGTGTATTTAAAAAAAAAAAGAATCTTATTGGAAAAACACACAAGTTAAATATTGCTTCGTTTTTTGAATGTTCAAGGGAAGTGTTACACCACTTAATAGTCTATGATACATATAGGTTAAATGGCCTTTAATCCTTTTTAATGCTTCCTAATAACTAGAGATTAATTTTCTGTTCTAAAATTATTTCTTATGCACAATTTGAATCTAAAAGTAGGTAGAAAAAGAAGAAAATATATTGTAATGCTATCAATTTTTAAGAGTTAACCAGAGCGGAAATAATAAATAAATTGATACTAAAATGACTAATCAATTCAAAAATAATTAAATAAATGGGGCCAATATAAAAAACTAACCCAAATTTTTCTACACATTCTCTATATATTTCTTATAACAAGTCCAAAAACTGAGTAAATAAATTTCGGGTTCATGTTTTTGTCCCCCAGCTATCGGCTTTTCATCACAGTGGTCTATGGTTTTGGTATCTTTTCCCAGGGCCATCACTCCACTTTCTGCCACCTTCAAGCTCTGCTCATTTTGCCTTCATCAGGTTACTACACTTCGTTTTTTCATTCCCATCTTCCTCCTCTTTTAACTAATCTCTTCTTTCTTTAAAAATTGTTGATTTTTGCCTTCTCTTTATTCAGAGTTCAAGCTTCACTTTTTATTTCCTGAGGCTTTCAGAGTCATTTCATCGACGAACCACATTGCGTACGACTTCAAGGCCTGACCTTTCTTGCTAGTAAGTATTTGAAGTGTTTTTTTACGAAACTTTCTTCTAATTTTATTAGTATTGAAAGATAAAGGCTTGACCTTTCTTGCTAGGTAGTGAGTATTTGAATTTTGAAGTGTTTTTCTCCCAACTTTCTGCAAATTTTATTGTTACTGCGAGGGAAGAAATGATGGGATCTGCTGGGATTTTTTAATATGTGTATTTTTTCTTCTTTCATCTTGTCTGTTTTCCAAAATCGGTTCCGGAGGGATCCCGGCTTAAAAGTGGCTATTTTTCCGCTCAATTTGAACCGTCCCAAACTCCGGCCGATGGTCCGGCTTGGTTTTAAGAACATTACTCCTTTAACTAGTTGCTTCATACGTTTTTATGCGAGGTTGGTTTTCGGATTTTGATTGTGTTTGGGTAACAGAGGAAGTTGAAGGTAAGATGAAGAATCAGGAACAGAAGTATATAACATACAAGAAAATAGCTTGGACAATTACAAACTTCTTCAGTTCATTATTAAAGACCAATGTCGGACACTATTCTGAGGTTTTCATCCTCGGCGATTGTGCTTGGTAATTAAAATGTTATTTTATATCATTTCAATTCCTTGTTTCGTTCAAAAGCTCTACGCCTTTTTCAATTGCTTTGTAGTACCTCCAGTCTCAAATGTAGACCTAGTTTGTTGTGTTATTGCACTACAAAGATACTACTTCTAGGACGAAAGCAGTATTTGTTTATTCATTCTTATTTATTTAACTTATAATTGTTTGTTATAATGAACAAATATGTAACATCTCATGTTTGTTTAGATCCAGAAAGTTAGTTAATATGATATGTTTTCTCTTTAATTTGATTATTGTTGGACGTTGGAAAGTATAATTTGGGGAAAAATTGATAAATATGATAAATAGATTTTATATTTTGGAGTAAGATCATCTCCCAATTAGGTCTTGCATTAATACCGTAATATCAAATATGTCATAAACATATTATTATAATTGTTTCAGGAGACTTTATATATGCAGAGCAAGAACAGACGATAAGTCATTGGTTATATGTTTGGAACCAGCTTATACTTCGAGTTTCCCAAAAGGGTGGAGTATACTCGCAAACTTCAGCATAACCGTCATCAATCAAGTTACCAGGAAAAAATCACGAACAAAAGGTGGTATCATTTGATGCATATAGTCTTATTCCTCTAAAAATTGTTTTCGCTTTGGAGGTGCCATATATTTTTAACTTATAAGGTCTTTTGTTCCAAATCTAAAAATGGTAAATTATGTTTGAGTGATTTGATCGAATAATGCAGATGTAGAATCACGAAAGTTCATTGCAAATTGGTATGGTCATGCTAAATTTATGCCGCTTAGTGAATTTGAGGACGCAAATAGTGGATATGTTTTGAATGATAAGTGTATTGTTGAAGTTGAGTTATTCTCAGTGACATTTGAAGGCATTGAGCCTACGTATCCTTCCTTATCCAAGCAACCCAGTGACGTTCACTCAAAGGATGATGATGTTGTTGATTTTAAGGATATGGGGAAAATAGAGAAAGCATTGGTTCCAATGCTGGAGGATGTTTGTTCGCGGCATCCTTCATTGATGGACGGTAACAAGAAGAGAAGTCGTAAGTTTACAGAGTGGGCATTCACTAGTTTGGGTCAAGTTCTGCATTTTCTGGTGAACAAGAAGTGGAAAGATATGAACGAGGAGGCGTGTGAGCAACTCGAAGCTTTGTGGGAGGAACTTGAGATGAGTAGATTGGACTTGAGTTGGTTGGAACCTCATGTTAAATCTGCCTTAAATATGAAAGGATACATGGAGAAGGCAATGAAGGTGAAAAGGTTGAAGCAAGACTTGGTGGTTTTAGGAATGGAAATGAACAAGATAAAAGAAAATCTAGGTAGCACAGAGTTAATGGTTGAAATGACAACAAAAGATTTGATCAAAGAACAAGAAGGATTTGAAGAGCTGGATTTGGATTTAGATGCCGAAGTTGGATATGGAAAGCCATAGTCCTATATCTATGGTTGACGGAGAGTGATAAAATGTGCTATGCCAACTTCTTTTGATACATAATACTTAATATGCCTGCCTGTACGTTGCCATGATTTACAACAAAATTAGAGCGATTAACTAGAAAATTAGGTTTCTTGTTGATCACCTAATTGTTTTTGAGAATACTTTAATTCCGCTTTTTCATGTGACTTGAATTTGACACTTATGGAATTTGTGAATTCCGTTTTGTTTCTTGTTTATTGCTTAACTTATGTTATAAATCCTTATTTCACTCATTCATATAGATCCAGACACATGCATTCATTTGAGTTGTAAATTTCCTTTTGTTTACTGTTAATTGCCTAATTTTCTTTGTAAATTTCCTTATTCTGATCGCCAGCTTTGGGGCTCCAGTTGGCCAACCAAAGGTGGCCGGAGCTTGACAATGGTTAATCATGTGTCTTTTAAAAATAGAGCAAATACACCCATGTCTTTTAGATGCTCCCTTCTATGCTATTATTTTAAGTATACAACATTTTTTTTAACACAAGTATACAACATATTTGATGAGTTTAACCGTAAGATATGTTTTTTATATTTATCAATCGTTTTTAATTTGTCCTTATAAATGCTCTTTCAACAATAATAAATAAGGAGAGAATTATGGAAAATAAGTATGATATTTTAGAAAATACATGTCATTAATTAATTTAATTAACATCTTTAATCTGACTAAATTAGGTAATTATGTTTTATATTAGGAGAGTTTTAAATTGATATATATAATGAACGTGCAGTGAAATTTCCTGGAAACAAGCATCAATGTAGCAAAGGTTGGCTAAAATGGAAAAAGTTTGTAGCCTAGGACGGATGAAGAGTAGTACTTGTGATTATCCTTCATTTACTTCAGCAAAATCAGATTTTAAGTTTTTCGAAAATCTTTTTTAATGAGTAGCTAATTAAATTTTATGAGTTGTACTTATGATAAATAATTTTATGATTACAGGCTAATTAATTTTTAATGTCTTATCTTGGCTATTATGATTCTTAATTTTGAAATTTGGGTAAATTTGGGAAATGATGCAAGTCATTTCATAACATTAATATCATTGATAACGTAAGTATTTATTAAACAATAAACCTAATTAATTTTAGCGAATCCGTCATTGAAAATTATATGATTATACTTCTTCTCGTTCTTTTTATAATGCATCAATTAACAATTGTATTTAGTCCTTTTTATAAGGAATTTGCTTGTTTCCAAAGCGCACTAATTGTTTTTTTTTTTGTATGCCTATTATTAATAAGGGTAGTGGGTGAGAGTAATAATTAATATAATATTAGAGTTTAGTTTAATTAGTATGGTAATATTGTAAGTTACCTCAATTGTTAGACAATTTTATTGACTTTAACTATTTTTATTAGTTTGTGAGAATTATTAGTTGGTGTTTTATAACAAGGACTAGAGGGAGTAGATACCATAAATTTCAGGGTTAAAAATGTACATGTGATTTCCAACCTTAATGTTTTTTTGAGAAGCAAAATTAACTATAAACATTGGGTTAAAAGTACACATGACCGTTACATTTAGGCTGTGCATGGCAACCATTCTGTTCCCCAGCACTGTTTCTGAGATGAAACAATTTTTTCTAATTTTGTGCCTTAGAAGAGTTTTGAGAATCAGAATGACGTTTGTTAACTCATTTTATTTTTAGTCCGAGAATCAGAAATACGTTTGGTAAACACAATTTTTCCCGGCCAAATTTATCTTCCTGGGCAAAAAAAAAAACAAATGATCAAGTTTATCTATCCTTATACTTTCAAATCTTCCCCATGTCATGCACTCCACGAACCCCCAAAAAAAGAAGTTTAAATTTGTTGGCATTGTCATTATCTTATGTTTCAAAACATCAATCAAATAAAGTTTCCAGAAAAAATCGGGTGTGCCATATTTTCTTCTGGTCATACGCCTTACGATTCCATAATATCACTGCAGTGTCTAATGACATTTTATATACCCAAAAAAAAGTTCAATTTAGTATTTAAGTTTTAAATTCGTTTATTTTTCGCATTGCATTCTTTTTTCAACCTTAATTGTATAACTATCAGAAACATTGTGGAATAAACCCACGAAACAAAACTGAGGAAAAAATTAAAAACCTAATGATATATGATTCAGTAAGCTAAACTACTGTAGGAGCATAGGATTCAAAATTTCACTCACAAACAAACTCTTCTTTGCAACCAAGTTTGAAAGAATAAAATCATTGACTAAAAATAATACTTCCAGACAAACCAGAAGCCAAGATTCTAATTTTTGTTCTTCAGTAAAGAAAATAACATAGAATCAAAGGCGATTAAAGATGAAACATTTTCACTTCCCACCTTCCTGATCCTTGATCGAGAAGCCTTTTCACAAACAAAATCATCGTCGTCGTCATCAAGCCCATCCTCTCTGCTCGAAGAACTTAATATCGCTTCAGCATCATCCGGCACGTATTCTTCATCGTCCCCAGCCTTCTTTTTCCCGTTATTGTAGGTAAAATTGTAACTTAAACGCTTCAAAGAGGACGCCATTTTGGGCAACCCTAGGGCCTCCAACCTTCCTCTGTTCTCCGCAATTCTTGAGAGCCTCTGTTTCTCATACTTGGAAATACCTTGAGGATGACAATGGGTGGCAGCTTCAGCCTCCTCGACGCTTGAATTCTCGCTCGCATCTTCAGATTCGGAATTAGATATATCGCGCTTTGGCATTTTCGTTTATGTGGGTGATGTGTTTATCGTTAAAATTGATGAAGGAACGACTGATGAGGCTGGGGTTTTTATCGCGAGAGAGCCAGGAAGACGAGAGCAGTGAGGGTTTTGTAGAGAGGGAAAAGGGAAAAATAGATTCTTATTTTGTTCCCAGAAATAAAAAAGCAGAAAATCTCTGCTTCTTTTTTTTTTATTCCCCAGCATAAAAAATAAAACGGTTCATCCCGAGAACAAAAAAATAAACCAGATTTACCAAACACAATTCCTATCTATTTTTGTTCTTGGGAACAGAAATTAAAAAAAAAAACTCATTCCGGGAGCGTTACCATGCACACCCCTAATCTCACGGTTTTTTTTTTTTGTGGGACCTACATTATTGTTATGAAAATACCAAAATGCCTCCAACTACAGAAAAAAAAAAAAACTCTATAACCTTATGCTTATTTTTTTAAAAATTAAACCTTGTCAACGTAACGACTTTTCATAAATATTATCAATGGAAACAATTTTATCATGTTGATAAAGAAATGTTCGAGCCTTGTGAATGAAGAAAAGCCCCGCTGGGAGACTCACCTATCATAGCTAAGTATGCGACCCAGGTCAAATTTGGATTAGTTAGGGCAAAGTTCTGGATATCGGATGGGTAACCGAAAAAGAAAAAGAAAAATAAATGTTAGTGCATATTATCGTATCAATTCCACGTGGGTTAAGGTGTAAAAAAAGACATGTACTTTTTCAAAAGAGCGCCCAGTAGCAAATACTTTTTTTAGGTGCAAAAGTAACTATGTGGTTACAAAAGTGGAGCAAAATTAGCATTGACCGTTAGTTGACTTTTTCTAAACTGAAAATGATGACGTGGACGATGATGTGGATGTTAATGATTTATAAATTACAGTTCAGCCCCGGATGCATTTAAAAAAATTTCAATTTAGTCCCTCTATAAACTTTTAAAATTTTCATTTAAGTCCCTGGTCAAAACTTGCATTTTGACCAGGACCTTCTTCCTCCTCCAAGACAGATCCGAGAGGCAAACCAGAGAACCGGACCTTCTTCCTTCTTCCGCCAAACACAGATATCATGAACCCATATTGAAAAACCAACAAAAAAATAATGAACCCAGATTCCAAAACCAAAAATTGTGCAGATGAGGTGGGATTCATGTTCTTCAAATTTCAGAGGGATATAGCTGACGGTGCATATTGAAGAAAATTGGGGGAAAAACCTTAAAACCAAATCAACTGAAATCGAAGCAAATCAACTGAAAGCAACTGAAATGTTGGTGAATCGAAATCGAAATCGAAGCAAATTGAGCAAGAAAGAAGCGACGTCCTTTGGTGAGCTAGGTTCTTAATCTTCGATAGCAAGAAAATCGCTTGATGATGTAGTCCGAAATCGCTGAGTGAGGAAGGAAGGAATAGCTAGGTTTCAGCGTGGCTTCAACGTCGATTCCCCAAATCCATTCGCCATGGCTACCCCCTAAATCTACAATCTCAATCTACAAATGCACAAAAACAAAACCCTCTTCATCAATAAAGAAATTACGTAGATTAAAGAAAAAAAACTTTCAGAAAATCTGAAAACTTTCAGAAATTACGTAGATTAAAGAAAAAAAATTTTAGAAACCCGAAGCATCATCGACAGTAAAGGGAAGAAGATCTGAAAACTTTCAAAAAACTTTCAAAAAACTTTCAGTAAAGGGAAGAAGAAGCATCATCGACAGTAAAGGGAAGAAGAAGATCATCGACAGTAAAAACTTTCAAAAAACTTTCAGAAAATCTGAAATCTGCTGGATCGTCGGCGGTGGTGGCGGGGCTTGGATCGTTGGCGGTGGTGGCAGGGCTTGGATCGTCGACGGCGAGAAAGTCGAAGATGCAAGTCGGCGGGGCTTTTTTCCAGATGCAAGTCGAAGGTGAGAAAGAAGGGAAGAAGAAAGAAGGGAGTGAGGAGTGACAGGTGGCATAAAAAAAGAGAAAGAAGGGAAGAAGAAAGAAGGGAGTGAGGAGTGACAGGTGGCATAAAAAAAGAGAAAGAAGGGAAGAAGAAGTTGATATGGAAGAGAGAGGAGTGACAGGTGGCTTAATTTTAATGGAGAAGTCAGATCCCACTGCCACGTCAGCGTCAGATAACGGTCAACTAACTGTCAATGCTAATTTTGTTCCACTTTTGTAACCACATATAGTCACTTTTACACCTAAAAAAAGTATTTGCTACTGGGTGCTCTTTTAACAAAAGTACATGTCTATTTTTATACCTTAACCTATTCCACGTACTCAAATTGTGAGCAATCAACACTACAATACTAAAGGTTTGTAAGCTGTAACATCGGTCTTTAATGTTGGTTAAATGATAAAGTGATGTTAAAAAAAGGCAACCATGAAAACAAACTAAAAAAGGCAAAAAGAAATCGATTATGGGTAAGCTTGATATAAAAAGGAATTATATTATTTTGGGTAAAGTGAAAATACAAGGGGAGAAGCCTCTTCTCTCAACAGCATGGCACACCCCATAGAATAGTATGATTGCAGCCTCTTTTTTTTTTAACACTAGATTGCAGCTTCTTCATTGCTTGGAAAATGGAGAGTTACAATCATATAGAGTATTTATGACTTTTCTGACTTTATTTATATATATATATATAATGCTGATTTAATAGAGAATGCTGTTGAATATTCCTCAATAAACTTGATAAATAAGGGAGAGAAATAGAGTAAATATAAGTATCGTCAACCATTTAATTAATGAAATATATATAATTAATGAAAAGCACAAATGAAAAGAAAACTCATTAAATATTGAGACAACTATTATTGAGCTGTTATAAAAAAGACGAAGACAATTTAAAGTTTGTGCTCTTATAAAAAGAAGGGTAATATGAATAATATTTTGTTCCTTAAAATTTCTAAAATGCAATAATTTAATTGGTGGTTGTATGCCTCATATCAATGCGCATCCATCATTGTCCTAAGACTTCCGAAGTAAATTAGGTAACATTGAAAATTGTGATGAATCTTAATTTAACATTTTGGAGATTTTTTTTATTTTCTTTTGTCCAGACCACTTTGGTGGTTATTTTAAAAGAAAATCAATTATGTGTGAACAAGATGGATGTGACGATTTGTGAAGGGAAAGAATTCAATGAATTATTATTGATGTGACAGTATGTATATATACACAATCTTTTTTTTGGACAAAGTATATATACACAATCAGATGCATATGATTGCATCATAATGAGAATAGTTACAATACAACAGAATAACAATAATATATCTTAACTAATAACAAAATAACAAACTATGTTACTCCTATTCCCCCCGGTGGCGCAAGCTGGAGCATGAATGTCTTTAAGGCCCAGCTTGGATGTGAGCTTATGAAATCGGACTGGATGGAGTGGTTTTGTAAAAATATCAGCGACTCGATCAGTAGACCGTACAGGCATAATATGAATAACTTTTGCCTAAACTTTTTCACGAACTAGATGACAATCCAATTTGATGTGTTTAGTCATCTCATGAAAAGTGGGATTAGCAGCAATTTGTATGGCTGATTGATTATCACAATAAAGAAGAGCCGGTTCAAGATGAGATATGTGAAAATCATTCAAAAGATAAACCAACCATTGTAATTCACAAGTAGTAGAGGCCAAAGCTCTATATTCAGTCTTAGAAGAGGACTTTGAAACTGTAGCTTGTTTCTTAGCTTTCCAAGAGATCAAAGATGAACCAAGAAAGATGGCAAAACCAGTGACAGAACGACGTGTATCCGCACAACCAGCCCAATCAAAATTACTATAACTACATAATTTCAAATTAGAATAAGCAGAAAAGAAAATTCTAGCACCAGGAGAATTCTTAAGATAACAAAGAACACGATGAGCTGCTATCAAATGAGTATCACAAGGTCTAGACATGAATTGACTTAGTTGCTGAGTGACAAAACTTAAATCAGGCCTAGTTGTGGTAAGGTTTTGCAAACGACCAATAAGTTTGCGATAAGAGAGAGGGTCAAGTAGAGGCGTACCACGATCTTAAAAAAGCTTCAAATGAGGATCCATAGGGCAATTAGCAGGCTTACAAGCCAAATAACCAATGTCATCAAGCAATTCAGCTCCAAGGCAAACTTGCATTGAGACAAAAATATACCAGCTTTAGAACGAGCAAGCTCAAGACCAAGGAAATACCAAAGTTCACCAAGATCCTTAATAGTAAATGCAGAGTGTAATTGTTGTTTAATTAACTGAATTTCAGCCAAATCATTTCTAGCAAGCATCACATCATCAACATAAACCAAAATAACAGTAAATGCAGTGGAAGATGCCTTAAAAAACAGATAAAAAACAGATGCTAATTGTGAATAACCATAGGATAACAAAGTAGTGGAAAGCTTAGAATACCGGCCATTGGCGACTAGCTTGTTTCAAACCGTAAAGAAACTTTTGTAACTCACACACTTGATTAGGATGAGAAGGTGTAAAACCAGGAGGGAGATCCATATAAACTTCTTCATGCAAATCCCCATGTAAAGCATTGTTAACATCTAATTGATGCAAATACCAATGTTTTGCAGCAGCAATCGAAAACAATAAACGAAGAGTAGTTATTTTTGCAACCGGGGAAAAAGTATCAAAGTAGTCAATACCTTCGGTTTGAGTATACCCTTTGGCCACAAGCCTAGCTTTATACCTCTTTATATCACCGTTAGCTTTAAATTTGGTACGAAAAACCCATTTACAACCAATAGTACTCTTACCCGGTGGTAATGAAGTAAGAACCCAGGTCTGGTTTTTTGTTCAAGAGCATTAATTTCTGCAGTCATAGCCTCTTTCCACATGGAATGTTTCACAGCTTGCTTAAAAGAAGTAAGATCAGGAGAAACAGTAACAACATCAACAAAAGTTTTATAAGTAGAAGAAAGAGAATGATAGGAAAGAATAGAAGATAAGGGGTATCTAGGGCTACCTTTGCATGGTGATTTAGTAGTAGAAGATAAGAAGGCACAGTGATAATCCTGCAGATATGAAGGAGGGTGGTGAGGTCGATTTGAACGACGAAGGGAAAGAGGTGAGGGTAAGGGAGGTGAAGTAGTCGAAGAGGTAGAAGAATAAGGAGATAAAGGTGGGGAAGGGAGAGGAGTGGAATCATCCAGTAAAGGAGAACAAGGTTGAGGTTCTGGTAAGGGAAAAGAAAGTGAGGAGATGCTGCCAATTTGAAAAGGAAACACATGTTCATGAAAAATTACATCGCGAGAAAGAAAAATCTGGTTGTTAGATATATCTAGCAAAGTATAAGCCTTTGAACCATGTGGAATGCCCAAGAAAACACATTTTCGTGCTCTATGATCAAATTTAGAACGATGAGAAGATAAAGTTGATGCAAAACAAAATGAACCAAAAACTTTAAATTGTGAGTAAGTAGGAGGGACACCATGTAAATGTTCAAAGGGTGTACAATTTTGAATAATGGGGGAAGGTAAACAATTAATAATGTAAGTAGCATGCAAAACAAGAAAAGACCAATAAGAAAGAGGAATATGAAATTGAAAAAGAAGTGTACGTACAACATTTAAAATGTGTTGGTGTTTGAGTTCCACTAAACCATTTTGTTGGGGGTAGCAACACAAGATGTTTGATGAATGACACCTTTAGAAGCATAAAATTGAGGTAAATGGAATTCAAGACCATTATCAGAACGCAAAATTTTAATGGAAGAAGAAAATTAAGTTTCCACAAGAGCAAAAAAATGAGAAATGTGAGTACGGGCATCAGATTTATTTTTCATTAAAAAAATCCAGGTATATCTAGAATATTCATCAACCACCAGAGTGAGAAAATAGTGATGTCCTTGCACAAAGGGAATTGATAAAGGACCCCAAATATCAACATGAAGTATATCAAGGATTTTATTGCATGAACTTGTGCTTACAGAAAAGGTAAACATTTTTGTTTAGCAAAATGACAAGCATCACATGTAAAAGATTGAGATAAATAGAAAATATCAGATATTTGTTTATTTATGTGATGATTTGTGAGGGGAAAGAATTCAATGAATTATTATTGATGTGACAGTATGTATATATACACAATCACATGCGTATGGTTGCATCAAGAATAGTTACAATACAACTGAATAACAATAATATAACAGAACTAATAACAAACTATGTTACTCCTATCAATGGATATGTTTTCCTTGTTAAGGAAAAAAAAGATTTGATACATTTTCCAATTTTTTGGTCAAGGTTTGATATTAAAATATGACTTCAAAGTTCAGAGTTGTTTTTCTTTTCCAATATAATATCGTTATAAATTGTCATAACATCGCTATCAATTGAGGCACCATCAGGCCTCAACACCACCAAAGGAGGACCTCAACGCCGTTTCCTTCCATCGTGTGGCGTAGTCCAATGTTCTGTTACTTTCGTTTTTGGCGTCAAATATGATCCATCCATCCATCCATCCATCCATCTATATGTTTATGCATGTATATGTATGTGTAACATCCTCAATTTTATATAAATTGATGTATTGGATGAATTAATGGAATATATGAATTTTCATCAAGCCTTTAGTTTATGGTATTTAATTTCCAAGTAAATAATTAAGCCAGAGATAATGATGTGGAATTATTTGAAAATTTGGGTAATTAATGTGGCATTGGACAATTTAAGATAGGAGATGACAATGAAAGTCAAAATATATATTTCCCTTTTTACCCTTGTATTTTCGGCCAAAGGGGAAAAATAAGAAGAAAATAGTGAAATTCCTAATATGGGCCAAGAAGAAGACATGTAGAAAATTATGGATTTGTGGACATTGGGCTAAGAAGGAAAGCAATTTTTGGAGCCCAAACCAAGAGGCCATTTTGGCCAAACAAGAGGAGAAGGGAGGAAAAAGTTTTCATGAAGATAGTACACCTTCTTGAAGCAATTATGGAGCCAAGATTTGAAATTCAAAGTTGGAGCTAAAAGTAAATTTGAAATTGGAGCCAAGGATTTAAATTTGAAAACATGTGAGGTAAGCCATGACATCATCAATCTCATCAATTCTATGAAGCATGAGAAAGCTTTAGGAAACATAATATTTTTTTTCCAAAAAGGCCCTTACAATTTTGACCACATGGAAGAATAAGGGAAGAAGACAAAGTGATCATGAAATAACCTAAGGAAAGTAAGGGCATATGAGTCATTTATCCAACACACAAGCAATGAGCATTTTAAAAGGCCAATACATCCCCCATTTTGTGCTGCATTTCCGTTGAAGAGAGAGGGAAGAGTGAGATCAAGTGGTTCCAAGCAAGAAGAGCTAAAGGAAGCTCAAGAAGAAGAAGGAGGTTGAAGCTAAGGTAAGTGCTTTAACTTTGGAACCTTAAACCACTCTCTTCTACCTCTCCTAATGTGTCTAAGACATTAAAGATCATCATCTCCTTGGCATTTTAAGGTATAGGACGAAAATTTAAGGAGGAAGATTCAAGAAGCAAGTGTGACAAGGGTGCTAAAAGCTATCAAGTAAGTCACTCTTAAACATTTCAACCATTTTCCTTGGGTTGTTTGAGTTAGGAAATATCTATCACCTTGAGCATGTTTGTATACTTGGTTGGGAAATTAATGAAAATAAGGAACAAAGGTTTAAAGCTAAGGTCTATGGTCTAAAATGAAAGAATAAACCTAGGATATGGAAAATATGAAGTTGGAATGGAAGTTTGACATTTTATGAGTAAATGGTAAATTTCGTGCAGCTGGTTTTCTTAAGGATATGAGTTGGTTTTGGTGTTTTTTAGAGTTTTAAAGTGTTTAAAATGAGATTTCCTATAAGGATGAACTTGGATCAAAATTTTGGAACCCTAGATGAAAGTGTAAAAAACGTTGGGTTCTTTGAGTTGTGGAATTTCTGTGAGTCAGCTGGGTTCAACTCGATTTTTGACAAATTAAATGGACTTTAAAAATTATGAAATTTTACAGAGAGAAAATAGACATCTCAATTGGTATATAATTTGTAATTTCTGAATCTCTGGATCAGGAGAAATTAATTTTCTAAAATGGCCCAGAAAATAGGTCTCTGTTTCGGACACGAGGGTGGATCTTGGACACAGAAAAATCGTACGAATAATTAAAGTCTCTGGAAATATTTTTATCCAAAACTAGACATATTAAGGGTCATTTTTGAGTTTGAACCACCCCAATTGGATTTTTCTATAATTAATTATGAACTTTTGAAGATTCAGTCACTGTTGCTGGAATTTTTTGTGTAATCCGAAAATAAAAAGGGTTTTCCAAGTAATGGATGTCCAATGGAGAAAAGGGGATTTAGAGATTATGGATGCTTGAAAAGAAAGCCTTATTTCAAATCAAGAAGTCAAATATTTATTAAGGTGATTTTCTATAATTATTGGGAATTTATGTGTATTATTGGTTATTTTAGGGATATTTCTGTCATCGGTGCACCGAAAAAATTAGTAATGTTTGAGGTCGACTACCAGGTAGTAACATTAATCTTCATATGCCTTGTGTTACCTTGTATGTTTGATTTTCTATGATTGTGGACCCGTGTCCCGTGAGGGACATGCGTTTGTGTGTATTCAGTGTAGTCGGGTTTGAGGCCCGACCATTGTGATTTTCCTAGCGCCGTGGATCCGGGCTTGCTATGTTGAGCGATCTGCGTTTACTAGGACTTGATGTCCTTCCGCAGTAAATATTGCATATGTGTGGTATGCTTGTTGATATTACTGCGCGTGATTACTGAATGCTTGCATTTTATTATTTTCCTGATTATGGTGACATATATGCATTGCATACACTTTACATATGAGATTAATAGTTACTCTGGGATTCAATTATGAATCCCATACTTTTATAAAGCTTCAGGTAGTTTATCTAGAGTGGTGCCGAGAGACCAAGGTAAGAATGCGGAGCGAGATTGAAGTGTTTGTTGGTGACTCCCTTTTTGGTTGTTTATTTTGTTTTCTCCTGGATGATTTTATTATTATTTTGGCTATTTTGGGTATTATGGATCTGGATGACTATATTTAATCCCTCCGGGAAAAAAATTTACTCTTCAGTATTTTATCTTTACCAGTATACTTTGTCCAAACTGATACGTGCTCTTCTGTTGATACTATGATACTTGACGTAATTAACTTAGGAATTGGAATTAAATAATTGAATTAAAATTGTACTAAGTTAAAGGACCACACTACCCGCCACCTGAAAAGGTGAGGCCGGTAGGTGTGTAACAGTATGTATGGTAACTACCTTACGTACTGATTAAAACTGGTTTTAAACATCTTTAATTATTTATAGCTGTAGTTTTTCGACATCATTTTGCAGAAGTGTTCATCTCAGGTGATAGTGGGATGAAGAAGCAGGAAACAAAGGACATTACATACAAGATAGCATGGACTGTTAGGAACTTCAGTGCATTGAAGACCAATACGCTACCCTATTCTCAGGTTTTCACTGTGGGCGACTGTAATTGGTAATCCAAATCAAACTTCTATAATTTCTTTATACAGTATATACACACATTCGGGTAAAATTCATCTAATTTATTTAATTTTTTTCATAGGAGAATTTGTTTAAACAAAGGTAACGAAGATCTGGCTTTATATTTGCACGTAGCTCATGCTTCGAGTTCGTCTCCAGGGTGGAGTGTATATGCCTACTTCACATTGACAGTGGCCAATCGATATTCCAGGAAACAATCTATAAAAGGAGGTATATATCATTGTTTATTCTTCTCTCTAAAACTTCTTTATAAAGTCATCATTCATTACATTATTATATCAATGTTCCTTTGCGTTTGGGGATTGATGAATAATGCAGATTTAGAATACGAGTTCTTGGCAAATAAACTTTACTGGGGTTTTGAATCTCTCATGGCTTTGAGTAAGCTTCAGGACCCATCTAATGGCTATATTGTGGATGATATATGTATGATTGAGGTTGAATTTGTTAAAATAAGGCCTCATCAATCTTGTTTATCCAAGAAACTTAAACAAGTTCCTGCAAATGATCCAAACGAGGTTGATTTTAAGGATCCGGGGCGAATAGACAAAGCGTTGGTTACACTGCTAAAGGAAGTTTGTTCATGGCATCCTTCATTGATGGAAGGCAAAAACAAGAGAAGTCGCAAGTTTACGGAGTAGGCATTTAATAGTTTGGGTCCAGTTCTACAATTTCTGAAGAACAAAAGTGGAAAGATATGAAGAATGAGGAATCGCCTAAGGAGCGTCAACATTTGTGGGAAGAACTTGAGATGAGTAGATTAGACTTGAGTTGGTTGGAGCCTTATGTTAAATCTGCTTTGAACATAAAAGAATATTTGAAAAGGGCAAATGTTAAAGCAAGAATTGATGATTTTGGAGACACAAAAGAGCAACATATTGGAAAATCTGGCTGACATGGAGCAAAGCATTCAGATGAAAAGAAGAAACTTGACCATAAAAGGAGAAGGCTTTGAATTGAAGAGACGGATTTGGATTTAGATACTGAAATCGGGTATGCAAAATTCCAATAAATCAAAGATTCGGATTTCTCGTTGGAATTGGGATTATTAGTTTTGTATATATTTGTGTATATTATATCTAAAGCATGCAAACTTGCTTACTATATCTGTGGAGAAACAGAATGGTATCCTCTTTCTATTTTTTCATTTGTTTCATCATTTCATGTGATTGAAAACAAGCTAAGCACCTTAAATATTTGATCTGGATAAACAGAATGTATCCTCTAGTATTTTTTTCCTTTGTTTCAGATATGAAAAAATCACATAATTATCAAAGAAAAAAAAAAGCCGAAACTGCCGCGATGGGCAGCGACGGAAGTTTATGTGGAGTATGTAGAATCCAAGATTCCAAGGGTGCACGATAACTTAATCTAAAACTTAATATTTTTAAAAATAATAATAATTTAATAATTAAAAAAGTACTCCCTTTGGTTCTAATTATAAGTAGGGCAGAGCAATGGGCGGGTTCGGTAGCCCATGCCCTAACCCATAGCCCGCCCATTTAATTTTAAATGGGTATGGGTTAGCCCATACCCATACCTCAACCCATTTAAACCCGTATAAATGGGCTAACATATAAATGGGCGGGTTTCACTGGGTTTTAGGTAACCCATTTATATCTGACTTGTTTAATTTTTGGAAAAAAAAACATACATAAGCATTAAACATAAATCCAAATTCATCATTCTAAATTTTGAAATCTGAATCTTCAAAGTTCAATAATAATAATTCACACAAGAACCTAAATTTAGGCAAGTACCATCATAACATAATTTTGATGTTAAAACTCCAACTTTTAAATTAAAACATTACAACTAAAGTTCAAAGATTAAAAAAATGACATGTTTCCATTGAATCGCATATTTCGATTGTGACGACTACTTGATTAAAATAGGCAAATATAAGAGTAAGAGAGTAAGAGTCAATAGCAATTAGGGTTAGGGTATTTAATTAAAAAAAATACACACTAAATGGGCGGGTATGGGCGACCCAAAGGTGTACCCATAGCCCGCCCATTTAATTCTTAGATGGGTTGGGTTTTAGCCCAACCCATTTAATTCTTTTTGGGTGGGCTCAAATTGGCCCAATTATATCGGGCTGTGGGCGGGCTCACTGGGTTATGGGTTTCCTGCTTAGCCCTAATTATAAGAACACTTTTGTAGTGTAATTTGCATTATAAAAATGTTCCTATAATTAATAACAGAGATAATAATTATATTCGGCTTTAAAAGGTAACAACATAGGTACAATGAGCGTCTTTTTCGTTTTGAAAAGTTGGGTTGCTTGCGTAGGTTGATATCTTCTCTAATTTCCTGTAAATATGCTTTTCTTTTTTTTTTGAACACTTCTAGTAACTTCATTAAAATAAACCAAAGGTACAGCAAAGGAGGTGAAACCTCAGAGTGAGGACAACAAACAGAAGGAGAAATACAAAGGAAAGAAAGCTAAGACAAAGCAACAAAGGAAACAAAGAGAACAACAAAGAAAGCAATACACTAGCAGTAAAAGCCAACAAAGAGATATGTAGTTAACCAGGATCAACGGGTCTGGAGCTCGAGGGCACCCGTTGATGGAGTCTCCTAATGGGGGTCAAGTCTTCAGCCAGTACTGGACATAAAGAAGGTAAGGGTATGAGAACCCACCCAATTGGGCACACCTCCTTATCAGCAAGAGCAGCTAGAGTGTGAGCTGCTTGATTCCCCTTTCGAGGAGTGAAGCGGACTGAAAAACTGGGTTCTGACTTGAGGACCACCAGGATATCATCAAGGATACCACGAGCTTGCCATTCCACGAGATGAGGGTCACCATTTTCCACGGTTTGCACAATGAGTTGGCAATCAGTTTCAAATATGAGATTTTTATTTCCCAAATCTTGGGCGATCATTAAAGCCCGTTTCATAGCAAGAGCTTCTGTCATGAAAGCTGATATAGACTTTAATTTATCAACAAAGGCCCATTGCACCACACCCCAATGATCACGACAAATGATACCAATGGCAGCAAGTTTTATTGAATCTTTGAAGGCACCATCAACATTGATCTTAAGATAGGATGATGGCGGTGCCTCCCATTTAACTTCGTGGATTCGAACCTTCTGGGTCGATTCAACTGTATCGGGGGTATTAGCTATGATGAAATCATTCATAGATTGATATGCTCGAAAAATAACTCCCCCAGGCTCTGGGTTCACAGAGTTGAAAAGGGCCTCATTCCTTTCCTTCCATATATACCAAAGTATCCAACAAATGTAATCAATATCAGGGTCCGTGAATGGGCTGGTTGGCTCCAAGAGTTCAAGCCACCATTTCTGGTAATTCAGATCTGATTTGGGACATTCTTGAAGGAAAGGCTACTGCCAAACCAAACATATCTTACCCACGGGCATTGAAAGAAGAGGTGTTCCATGGTTTCCCTCTTACCTTTGCAGATAGGGCAAAATGGAGTAGGGCTTCTCTTCCTTTTGATTAGAGCATCATTGGTGGCTATTGCATTTGACAAGCTCCTCCAGATAAAATTAGCTATCCTGGGCGTTACCCGCAATTTCCAAATTTTTTTCCATATGTCGCTGCTCAAGGTGACAGAAGACCCTCTGGTCTCCCAATTACGATGCTCTGGAGAGATTAGCGTTGCAACCCGTTGATCAGACTTTTTAAGTAGCTCATTTACGGTGACATTTGCCTTGACCACGAAGCCGGGATCCAGTTATCCCGCCAAATGCGCACGACATACCATCTCCAATCGCCAACACAGATCTTTTTCATAAAGTCACGACCCTCCAGGATACTTGACCAACTCCAAGAAGCTCTATGGCCTTTAACTGCATCAAGAAAAGAACAATTAGGGAAATATAAACCTTCCAAAACCCTTGCCCACAAATTACTGGGGTTTTGGAGGAGACGCCATGCCGTCTTTGCAAGAAGGGCATCATTAAATTTGGAAAAGTCCCGGAATCCCATGCCTCCTTCAGCTTTAGGTCTTGTTAATTTGTGCCATGCGATCCAATGCGTCTTGTTATGACCACCCCACCAAAAACTTGACACCAGACTATTCAGATCTTTACATGTTTTGACCGGGAACCTGAAACAAGTCATAGGGTATATAGGGATGGCGTTGATGACTGCTTTAATCATAACTTCTCGCCCTGCAAAGGAGAGTTGTTTGCTGCTCCATCCTAGGACCTTCTTACTTATTTTTTCCCGGACATAGGCAAGTGCCTGGTATTTAGTCTTCCCCCAAACACTAGGAATGCCCAAGTATTTGCCTTGATCCATGCTCTCCTCAATGCCTAAGATATCACTGATTTTCCGCCTTAGTGGAGACGGGGTATTTCTTTGAGAAGATAATGTTAGATTTCTCCAAATTTGCTAAGCGGCTCGAGGCAATGCGGTACTCTTTGAGGATTCGGCCGGTGTGTGACAATTTTGTATATCTCGCATGCATAAAAACAGGCATCATCTGCAAAAAAATTATGGGATATGATTGGGCAAGAGGAGGTTAGTTTAATCCCTTGGAGCCTATTTTGACAGATAGCACTATTAATCATACATGAGAGGGCCTCAAGGGATAAAATAAATAGGTAAGGCGACAAAGGATCTCCTTGACGGAGTCCTCGACCAGGGGTGATGGATGCAATTCTTTCACCTGCAATACAAATGTTAAGGTGAACCGATTCCACACAATTCATAACAAGATTGACCCATTTCGGGAGAAGCCAAATTTCGTAACACCTGTCTAAGGAAATCCCATTCAACCCTATCATAGGCCTTACTCATATCCATTTTTAGAGCAAATTCAAATTTATTTCCTGATTTTTTCCGCCTTAAATAGTGGAAAACTTCATGCGCAATTATAATATTATCTGAATAAGGCGACCAGGAAACAAAGGCTCCTTGGTTGGGGTTGATGCATTTATCAAGGTGACACTTCATCCTATTGGCCAATACTTTTGAGATGATTTTATAAGAAAAATTACAGAGGCCAATAGGGCGGAAGTGAGATACCTCCTCAGGCTTATCTACCTTAGGAATGAGGGTGATATTCGTTCCATTAATAACATTTAGAGAGTGGTTATGCTCAAAGAATTCTCTAACCATATCTACAATAGTATCACCCACCTCTTCCCAAGAAAATTGGTAAAATTTACCTGGAAAACCATCCGGTCCTGGGGCCTTGGAACCCCCTAATTCAAAAACTGTTGTACGAACCTCTTCCCTTGTTATGGGTCTAAGCAGGGACTCATTAGTAGGATCATCAATTGTGGGGTTGATAGCATCAAGAGTATTCAAAATTTGTCTCGGACCTGAAGGAGAGAATAAATTGGTAAAATAATCAGTGAATAAATGGTTAATATGATTTTTATCTCTAGTCCACACTCCATTTTCATTCTTGATGCTAAGGATGGTATTCCTTCTCCTTCTAATAACAGTGGTGAGGTGGAAGAATTTAGAATTTTTATCTCCTGATTGGAGCCCGGCTATGCGAGACCGTTGCCACCAATAATTTTCCTCTTGGTCCATCAGGTTTTCAATACGCCTTAGGATTGTATCTTCCTCCTGCTTACTTTCCTCGAAAGGATCCTGTTGAGCAGTGAACAAATTGAATTTTAACATTTCAATCATTTTTTTTCGGTTGGGGAAATTAGTTTTGCTCCAGTTTATGAGGAATTTTCTGCAGTTATTTAATTTTAGAGCAAAATGATTAATGGCCTTGGTAATAAGAACCATGTCTGTTCCCCAACTCTCATGGACTACATGCATATAATCATTATGGATAGTCCAATAATCCTCAAACCTGAAAGGCTTACTTTTATTAGCGGAGACATAATTAAAATTAACAAAAAGGAGATGATGATCAGATCTCAA
The DNA here is from genome assembly GCA_025563575.1 of Acacia pycnantha. NCBI lineage: Eukaryota > Viridiplantae > Streptophyta > Magnoliopsida > Fabales > Fabaceae > Acacia > Acacia pycnantha. The sequence goes on from JAMWYP010000217.1 coordinate 41,896, forward strand.
AGGATCAATATGGAACACTTGCACAAACGGAAAATTATGACAACAGATGTCATTCCCCATAGCCCGGTCAATTCTCTCTTTGATAGTGGCCCCGTCTTGTCTCCGGTTACACCAGGTAAACCATGATCCATTGTATCCCAGGTCGATCAGAGAGCAATCAGCAATGAATTTTTGAAAGTTCAGAATTTTCCTTATTGCTCTAGGATTTCCTCCCTGCTTTTCCTGGTGCGAGGTGATATCATTAAAATCTCCCAAACAGATCCAGCTTTCAGTCCTGCAATTAGCAAAGTTAATAATACTTTCATAAACAAGAAGCCGGTCTCTTTCTGATGGAGGACCATAAACAAAGGAGATATATTGGGGGAACTCCGTAGTCGGGTTAGAGACAGATGTGTGGATGACATTATTGGAAGAGGAGAGGATATTCACAATAGTGTCTTTCTCCCAGTTTGGGCTGGGGAGATTGAGACGAAGTGGTTTTAGGCTTATTCATGGGATAAGGGCCATTGTTCACTCTCATAGACTTTTTCAGGGACCTTAAATTGTGTCGCACGGGTCCACCAGAAGAGGGAATAGATTGAGGTGAGATGGGTGAATTATTGCTTCCCTGTTCAAGATATATGATTCTCCTTTTTGACGGGTAGGAGTGCTGGGCTTCATCGGAGGGGTAGGCAAGCGCTTCAGGCTAATACTTTTGAGACCCGAGATCACTGCTGAGATTGGAACTAATGCGGGTTGTTCTTCATTATCATTGACAGGGAACTCAAAGCGGAAAGGAATTGAATGCTGGATCATATCTGGGCTGGATGGGCGCTGATTCCTCTGATATCCCGGTATGGCAGAATTAATTTCCAGCGAAGCAGGCTTAATAACCGGGGATTTCTCATTTACCGAATAGGAGAGAGACGTTGCAACCAGCTGATTCATCGGATGTGTGCTTGTAATTTCCGTTAATTTAGGATATCCCAATTGGGTTTGATTCGTCCGCGTAATTCCTTTAATACCATAATTATTGACCGATGGCAGCAAATCTTTTGGGTTAATTTTAGCATGTGCGCGCGTGCACCATGAATTAATATGACGCGTCCATTCTTTCTAATAATTAATTGATTGATATATTGCTGAACAATATGTAGTTTTCTTCGTCAATAAGGGAGTTAGGTTTGTATAAATCCCTCATCCACTCTCTTCTTACCTTTCATTTTAAGTTTTTGCTATCGTCCATATCGGCCGCTTCTCATATTCCCAACTTTCTAGTTAAATTTGGTTTTGTGCGTTAACGGCTTTCAGGTTTTTATAATAAGATGAAGAATGAGAAAGCGAAGGATACCTGCAACAAACTAGTATTGACTATCAACAACTTTAGTACATTGAATATCAATCACAGACACCGTTCTGAACTTTTCACTACCGGCGGGTGTGCCTGGTATGACTCTAAATATATCTCACACACACATATATATTTCCATCACCAAAATCTCTTACTATCTCTTATTCCATGAATACAATTTTTCATTTATTTTTCTTTGTTTTTTTTGTATGATGACATATTAATGTATCTCTCTCTGTTATTCTTCGGGGTTTAATTGGAATGGTCGTAGGAAAATAGCTTTATACCGAGGAAGAGAAGATGTGAAGTATTTGGGTATATTTTTGGAAGTAGCTGACCCTTGGACTTTGCCTCGAGGTTGGAGTATATCTGCCTCCTTCACAATTCACATAGACGGTGATCAATCAAGTTTCCATAGAAAAATCTGAGAAAAAAGGTATCACTCTTTACTGCTTCATTTTTTTTTTTTTATTCTTCTAAAATCTACTTTCGTGTTTTGGCGGTGTAACTTTTTATGGTCTCCCCTTTCTTTCTCAAAAACCTGTTTTCTCCTGCAACCTAAAGAGTAAATAAATGACAATGTGAGTTGGCATAGATGGTAAGGGATCCAGGACTAGGCCCTTGGGTCGTAGGTTCGATCCCCTCTGTCGTCGCTGAGACTCCTTTGGTAGGCGATCTCGTAAGTCCCCAATAAGTGCTCATAGAGCCCGGGGCCGTGCTCTGGCCTTAGTGGGGGACTGATGTCGAACCCCTCCAAAACTTTTTTTTATCAAAAAAAAAAGAGTAAATAAATAAATAAATTGGGAAAATTACGTGTAGATCCCAAGGACCAAAAGAAATTACAAAAAAATCTCTTGAAATCACAAAATTACACAGAAGCCCCAAGGTACTTTTTTGATATTATTTGTATTAACAACAGGAAATATATGTATTTACAATAGGAAATGCATATATTTACAATAACATTTAAACACCTGACCATTTATAGCAGAAAAATCCATATTTACAACAACATTTAAACAGCTAAATTTTAAACGTAGAGAGGTCATTTACAACAAGAAAATGGTCTAACATTCTTCAAAGCCTGCCAAAAGAATGGGTCGAATGGGTCCAGATTTTGAGACTGTAAAAGTTTTGACTGAAATGCTTGATGTGCTAAACATTGGAGACTATGAGGTAAATATTTATTTTCATAATTTATTTATTTATTATTATTATTATTTATTTTTTTATTCTTTTTTGCTTTTCTTAAGATTGCTAACTCAATGTCGGGAAGAAATGTCTACTGTTTCTTGCAAAACTTTTCTGTAATGTGGTGCGGTTTTGAGGAGTCATGATGGAAGGATGTCAAAAGTGAGACCATCCAAATGGGTCCAGATTTTGCAAGAAACAATACACATTTCTTCCAGACATTGAGTTAGCAATCTTAAAAAAAAGCAAAATAATAAATAAATTATGAAAATAAATCTTTACCTCATAGTCTCCGATGTTTAGCGCATCAAGCATTTCAGTCAAAACTTTTACAGTCTCAAAATCTGGACCCATTCAACCCATTATCTTAAACCCACCAGCTATATCAAAGGCACCTCTGTCCTTTTAGCAGGCTTTGAAGAATGTTAGACCAATGTCGACTACATATCTAGCAAATGAAACACTTGAGTGATACCGCAAAGAAAAGAGCTTGGCACCCTGTAAAAAATGTCAGAGTACAGGTTAGAACATAGTTGATAACATCCAAATGTTCAACTAAACTTTCGTCATGGAAAAATAATTCAAAATTGCTCAAACCGTCTAGTTTGTTTTGTATTCGCTTATGCTTACAGAGTATTCCTTGTCCCCTGTTATGTAGCTTTTTGAATTATTCTCACACCTCATACTATCTTCTTTTATGTAGGGGAAACAAGAACTAGGAAAACATTGTGGCAACATTCATGCAAATCATTAGATTTAACAGACCCACTGGTTCTACAATTCACACACACTATGATTTTCTTCGGAGTCCGTAAATTGTAAACAAAGATATAGAATGAACAGCTGGCATCTACATCAACTTGAATAACAGATCTTGTCATCTCAATATCTATTCAAAAGTTGCAGCTTACATTTAGTAAGAAAAGGCATGAACAATCAATAAAGATGTACCTGGTCAGCAAGCTCATCAATCAGCTTTGAGCCTTCCCCATACTCTCCCATGAGAGTTTCTCGCCATTCAAAAGCAGGAGTAGCCAAGGCAGTGGCGCAGTGCCTCTCAGAAACTTCCTCTATTACTGAAAAGGCTTTCTTCCTTCCCTCCTAGATATTAAATTCATATGCTCGTGGTAAGATTATCAAATCAAAACCCCACCCAGTCTAGGAACAAAAATAGCGAAGAAACCAATCCATTACTTTTAGCTAACACAATAGAAAAGCGGAAATGATTTGTGCATTTTGACCTTTCAATAAAATCAACTACGCCGGCTAAAAACAGAAATATTTGACAGACTAGAATGACGCTCATTGATCTAACCATATTTTTATATGATTTGTCATGATTAAATTGGGATTATTAATGCATTTTATGGGACATTATTACATAATTAAACACTATTTGAGTTAGGGACATTTGTATTGAATTAAGTGAAATTAATGGCAAAATGGTCATAATTTATTAATTATTCATGCAAATGATTTCTTGGACTCTTGATGCTACATTGTGTTTAATCTTGCATTGTAGGTGTTTAAGAAGAAAATGGGATCTTTGAGGACCAGAATTAATGTCAGAGAAGATCCTAAATCGCTGTCAGAAAAGGGCCCAAAATCAGAGATATTGACAGCGAGGGCCCAAACATCACTGTCAGAAAGGGCCTAAATACGAAGAAAGTGACAACAAGGACCCAAACATCACTGTCATAAAGGGCCCAAAAACGAAATCACTGCCATAAAAGGCCCAAAATTACTGTCAGAGAAGGCCCTGAATTTATGACAGAAAGGGCCCAAAATCGAAGAAAATGTCAGAAAGGGCCCCAGGCAGAAACTCAGCGTTTTGCTTAATGGATTAATTAGGTCTTCTTCAAGTGGAGGGGGGAACCCGATAGAGCTGGGCAGCCGCAAGAAAAAAAGCAAAAAGGAAGAAGAGGAATAAATCAATATTAGAAATAGAACCAGCGAACAGAACCAGAGAGAGATCGGACTTCTTCTTCTTCTTCCTCCACTCTTCCCTCGTCGCCGGCGACCACTGTTCAACCACCACCGTCGACCACCTTCATCCACCACCGTGAAAAAGAGAGAGCAAGCCGCTGGAACAAAAAAGGGAAGAAGACGAACCAGAAAAATAGAACAAGGGAGGGTGTACGAATAGAACAGAGACCCTGGACCTTCGTCTTCTTCTTTCCTTCCTTAATTCTTTGGAAGCTATTTGTGAGTCCGGCAAGGTTCTACAATTTTCCGGCGACTTTTCCAGATTCCGGCGACTCTTTCTCAGATTCCGGCGAGTGTTCTGATGGTCATGTGTGGCTGATTTCCTTTTCTTGGTGATGCTGATTTGTGCTTGTGCTCAAGGCACTACATAGGGGAGTTATTCTATCATTCTATTAGTCTAGATTTATATATTTAGGTTGCCTAGTTTTAGGAATTATTGTGTATAAATTTTGGAACTGAGATTAATGTTTATTGCCTCTGTTAGTTTGATAATTGCAATTGAGATTGGATTTTGGAGTGTGAAGATTATATTGTTTTAATTTCTTGTAGTTGCTTTGAGATTATATTAATTAGCGTGTTATTGTCTAGTTAATGTAATTGATTTGTGACCTTTGAGGGACTGTTATGTACTCAATTTCAAGAAGGCTCATGTTACATAATTCCAATTTTAATTGCACATCAAGTGGTTTTTAACAATTTCTCAAGAGGTAGTGGTTTGCTATGTTTGTAGGAGCTACTATTAATTGAGAATATTGGACTCGAGTGTTATCTTGAGGTTTTCCTTAAGACTTGATGAATTTTAACTCCCATAATCTTTTATGAGCTAGGATAGTCATTTCTTCATTACCAAGAACGTTCATCATTCATATTTTCACTTCATCCATTCCATTCACTCATTCACCATTTTATAAAGAAAATACCAAAAACAATAGTTTAGCATTTAATTTAATTGCATTCTTATTTTAGTTTTATCAATTGAAAAATCCAAAACCAATTTTCCCCTTTGTTTTAATTGCATTTGCATGATATTTAGATTATCTAGGAATCAATAAAAGGCTCCTCGAGAGAGAGAACGATCCTCGGTTTGCCTATACGCAATCATTGGTTTATTTTTTATTGTGGACCCCAAAGCTAAAGACGAAAAAGGCCCTCATCAAATGATCATAAGTCGAGATAATTACCTCAGTGCTTTCTATAGAAACCTTTATTTCAGATAAGAAGACATCAAATTCAGGATCCTTCAAATCGAAAAGTGATAGAAAATCTCCAACCCATATCAACAATCCCGACATACAGCATCGCCTCTTTTCTTTTGAAACCTGTCCTTAATTCATTGTCAATTGATTAAGGACAGGTTGCAGAAGAAGGAGGCTAAGACAACCTTCATCTTCTTCTCCGGTTTTGGGTTATCTCCATTTGCCCCAACAGCTTGAATCTTTTCAGTAAGTTCAACAGGCTCAAGTGCCGCAAAAGCTGTTACAACTTCCCATGCCACACTGTTCCAAACTGTTTCCAAAAGCATTTTCACTTCAATTCGCAACTGAGCGCGGCCACTGGCAGCAGCTGAAGAGGAAGGGAGTGACGAACCCTTGCCACCAAGCGTTAAAACAGATATCTCAATCCTCTCCGCCATAGATGAAGCGACGAAGGGTGCGGAACGAAATGAGGCTTTTCACTACACCTCTACTCTCTGCCTCGGTCCGCGGGAGCTCGGCTAGGGTTTTTTGATTCTTAATTAGGGGTGGAAACAGGCCAGGCTCCACTCTTAACAGGCCAGGTGTTAGGATTAGAAGAATTTAGGAAAAGAAGAGAGAAAAGAGAGATAATCTAGAGTCAGAATCTAACTCCAGCCAACACAACACAATTCTGAAATATCATATCTTCATTCATGACTTCATAAAACACAATACAAGTATATATAAAAGGAGTTGCATACATAACTACCTTATCCATATATAACTGCCTATATAACTATCAGTAAACATAACCTACACTAACTCCTCCTAACTGATAATAATTATCCTATCTGATCCTATTTCTTTAACTTCCAGCGTCTGAACTAAACTAACAGGGCAGTTATAAGTTATTATCCTTATTATTCCTATCAATACCCTCTCCTTAAAAATCAGCCTTGTCCTCAAGGCGGGAATAAGGAAATCTCAGCCAAATTTTCGTTGGCTAGCTGCTCAGATTTCGAGAATTTAGGCGTCTTCGCTGTGTCGTCGGTAATCTCCATTATTTGCAAAGTCGATGATCTGCAACGATGTCCAGGTGTGAATTTTTCGCCACAACGAAAACAAAGACCTTTATCGCGTCTATACTGTTTTTCGCTTTCTGAAAGTCTGGGTCCCGATGATTGCGTGTTGCTGTCCGATGATGCCCATCGACTCGGATAGGAGGATTGTGGGGAGTTGGAGGGGGACGCTGGTAACAGATGATTAAGATAGGATCCCGTGTGGTCTGTATCGGTCAAAGGGTCTTTATGCTGATGTGGCAAAAAATTTGGTGAGTCACGCCACTGATAAGGTAATTCTGAGCCACGTGGATATTGTTCAGTTGTGCGAGAAGGCTGAGATCGCGGAACAAATCGCGCGTTCGACTGAGAATGATTTTTGGCTTCAAATTCCAGCGCTAAACTGACGGCTTTGTATAATGTTCGAGGTTTCTGTATCTTAACATCTGCTTGTAATTCTTCCTTCAAGCCATTGATAAAAACACCCAGAAGACAATGTTCAGGCCAACCTTGGACTCGAGACTGTCGACGGACAAACTCCTTCTTATATTCACTGACGGTAGTAATCTGTTTAATACCACAGAGGTAAACATCTGGATTTTGAAATTCTGCAGGGCCAAATTGTTCTTGAAAGACTTAAACCAACTCATCCCAGTACCGTATGGTTCGTCCCGATGACACCCACGTAAATGTATCTAATGCATCGCCTTCAAGGTTCATTGCTGCAACATCAACTTTTAAATCCTCGGGTGTTTGATAATATCTAAAATATTTTTCTGCTTTTAGAATCCAGCCTCTTGGATCACCACCCTCATACTTTGGAAATTCAACTTTTGAATAAGGTCTCTTAAAGGGATTTTTACTCCACCATGGCGCATCCATATCAGATTCTTCGTGATCTCCATAGGGTTCTTTATTGTTGTTACTTGATTCTCCTTGTGGCATCATTGGACCCTTTTGCTTCTTCAAAGCATTAATCTCAGAGTTCATCACATTTAGTTGTGCCATTATGGTTGCCAAATATTGCTGGTTGGAGTCTTGTTGTGACTGCATGGGTTGCTGTACCATAATTACAGCAGGGTCATTCTGGGGATTGGCAACGGATGGGTTTTCTGGGTTCATATGTGGATGTATTGGTGAATTACCTTCATATGTAGAGTTTCTTGTGTTCACCATGATAACAGACAGGCTCAAGGATCTACCGCTCTGATACCAAGTGTTAGGATTAGAAGAATTTAGGAAAAGAAGAGAGAAAAGAGAGATAATCTAGAGTCAGAATCTAACTCCAGCCAACACAACACAATTCTGAAATATCATATCTTCATTCATGACTTCATAAAACACAATACAAGTATATATAAAAGGAGTTGCATACATAACTACCTTATCCATATATAACTGCCTATATAACTATCAGTAAACATAACCTACACTAACTCCTCCTAACTGATAATAATTATCCTATCTGATCCTATTTCTTTAACTTCCAGCGTCTGAACTAAACTAACAGGGCAGTTATAAGTTATTATCCTTATTATTCCTATCACCAGGCCTGTTTGGCAACAAAGTGGCCTGAGCCTGGCTTGTATACAAGCCTGGCCTGTGGCCTGTTAAGGCCTGTTTTCTAAAAATTGAAGATGGCAAAAATTCTGAATTTGGAAAAGAATTAAAGCAATATAGCCAGATAGTTTCAGATGCAATACACACACACGCACCATTTGTAACGGGGCAAAATTACGTCACAATGAGAATGTTGAAACTGTATGCTATTAATATCCATTTTGTCCTTAACATAAACATAATATCATGAATTGCATCCTTTTGTCCATATGAAAAACTGCATTTATATAAAGCATAAGCATACAGAAACATCCATGTCTCAAAAAAGTATAAATCAAAAGCACCTTTACCAATTAAATAATCTTGTACTTAAACAAGAGACAAAAATCAAGGGTTCCAAATTATGATAAATTAAAAATTTTCAAAAACTCCAAAAGATGCTAACCACTTGAACTTTGTCACCATGTATCGCAATAGCTGGAAAACCTTTTCTCGACAGCCTATTTTCCAAAGCATCTGCTCCTCTTTTTGCTTCAACAAATACTAGAGTCAAAGCTTTCTGCGTTTGAAGAAACCAATAGTTAATATTCAGTCTAAAAAGTTCAATGCTCCAATATATTAACAATAAATGGGAGTTGAATAAAATTGAAAGGAGTGGATATTCATGCAACAATGACAAAAGATGAAAGTGTTCCTTGTCCAATCTCACCTTTCCATTGAACCCATTTACCCTTTGAGAATGGAGAAGATCCAAAAGATGGTCTCTTTTGTCCATATCCTGAACAAGTTCAACTTTTTGTACAATCAATTCAGTGCTGGAACCAATTCTTCCAATTGCTAAGACTATGTAGTTTGAAAGAAAGTCCGCAGCCAGCTTCTGCAACAAAATAAAACATTGAAAATATATCATTAATTAATCACAGGCTAGTCCTAGCCGCACAAGTATGGTAAACAAAACATTAATACAAATCCTAGACTAAAGCCAATATTCTGATAATACACAATATAATATCTCATGAATCAGGAAGAATGTCACACTGAGAAGATTGCTTTCAACTTGAAGAATGAAAAGACAACAAAGAGTCAATCAAAATATCAATTAGACATGGTGGATTGAAGTCACCTGTATATCCTCTGGGAACGTAGCACTGAAAAGCATAGTCTGTCTAGCACCTGGTGGAGGCATATCCATTTGCAAAACAATCTTCCCAATTTGAGGAATTTTATTTGTGTGAGTGAAACCCTGCCTCTCTCAATCATATCAACTAGGCGCCTTGGAGTTGCAACTAAGATGTCCACCCCTTTTTCTAAATTACGAAACTATATCAAAGAAGTTGAAGTCATTGCCAAAGTAACAAAATCATGAAGAAAAGGACAATACAACACATTGTTACCGAGGCCAATTACATGTATGCAAGAACTTATAATAATATTTCTGCAACACTTCCTCTTAATCTTGAAGAAAAGGAATATCATGCGATAACATTAAAGCAATAGTTAAATTTAAGAATGTAAAATGACTTCCAACTAGACCTTCGAGTAAAATGGAGGTTCAGAAGGAACTTATGTGCACAAAAAGACACGCCTTACAGAGTAATCACCAAAATGCTTGAGGAATCTAAATGCAAACCTGCTGAGCAATCGGGGCCCCACCATAAGCAGTAACAATCTTTACTCTAGTCTGATAAGCGAACTTCTTGGCCTCATCATGAATCTACCAAAATATAAATAAATGGAAACCAATGAACTTTAGCCGAGTAGCTTAAAGTCTAAAGATTGACTACAAAATTGAAATGGAACTCGAACCGAATCAATATACCTGACATGATAACTCCCTAGTTGGTGACATTATAAGCGCAGTGGGATAAGCAATCCAGCCTTCACGAGCAGTAGGCAAAAACCGAGAACGATCCTTCAAAACCCCAGATATAATCGGGAAACAGAACGCCGCCATCTTCCCTGACCCGATCTGAGCACAAGCCATCAAGTGCGACCAGCAACGGCGATGGGAATCGCATGACCCTGAATCGAAGTGGGTTTGACATACTTGCATCGCTTGACACAGAAAGAGGCAAATACTAACGAGCGACTTACCAGCACACCGAAACTGACGAGGACGACTTGACGAGCTGAGAGCCGGAGACGTGCGACGGTGAGGACGGTGACTCGGTGGGACGGTGAGAATGTGAGATCGAGACTCTGGAGCATGGTAGTGAAAACGTAGATTTTACCTGAAAACGGATGGAGAATGAAAAATCGTAAAACCTAAAATCGTAACGTAGTAAAAACGTAAAAAAATCGTAAAAACACAAAAGCGTTTGGAAAATTAGTAAAATCGTTTTAATGAATAAAAATCGTAAAAACGTAAAATCGTAGTGATAAAACGAGTTTTTAACTACCATGTTCTGGAGGGTGAAATTAGGGTTACAGCCAGCGGAATCCAAATGTGCCTGAGATTGAGACTTGGGCTTTTTTTTTTTTAATTGCCTTGGCTAATTTTGAAGGAAAAAACGTGAGGATCTGATTTGAAGGTTGAGATACTTTATTTTTACCAGCACTACTAGTAGTGCAATGGTATTGGGAATTGTTTTCCCCCCTCAGGTCCTGAGTTCGATCCCCCCTCCCCTCGCCTTGTATCAAAAAAATATATACTTTATTTTTTATTTTATTTTTTAAAAAAGACATTTACCATTTTACCCCTCCTCTTAACAGGCCTATTAGGAGGCCTGGCCTGGCCTGGCCTGTTAAGTCAAACAGGCCTTAAAATAGGCCTTGGTCTGGCATTTTAGCCTGACCAGGCTTTTAACAGGTCAGGCCGCAGGCCCCTGACCTATTTCTACCCCTATTCTTAACGGGACTCAATGGTCTTCTTCTTTTCGGCCAACAATTTATATCTTATCCTTCAGATGAAAGATCAGGCAATTTTTTATTTTACTCGCACGCTTAAACTCAAAACATCAGGTCAGATGACAGGTCCTTTTTACATAGATATAATCTCGGCTTCGATGGGATATACTTAGCTAGTTGATCTTAGTCATAAATATAAGACATATTCCCTCTGATCCCAATTATACGACATATTTACCTAACTTTGGAGGGATTATGGATAATAATTAAATTAGTTAATTATATTTGGTCTTCCAAAATGCCCCTATTTAAAATTTAGAATGGCATCCGGTTACCCTAATTCTTTGTTTTTTGTCGAATCTCTCCTACCTCGGCCGCACACGATTTCTCCAAGCCTTCACACAGTTTGGCATCGTTGATCTCCCTCAACAACTTGCGGTCTACGCTTGGAGGTTAGAAGTGTAATTTAATAGTGGTATCATTATTAAATATAACAAAGATTACTCAAAATTATTTTGTTACGATTTTTTTAAAAAAAAAAAAAAACAGTAGAAATGAGGTCTATGTGCCATTAATGAGTTACAAGCATTACTCACTTTATAGAATATACATGTGCATTATTAAATTAGTGTTGCATTTAATTATTTAAAAGAAAGTATCGATAGGGATATTTTGGGAAGAAATTGACAAGAATTAGAACTTTGTCAACATTTTTTTGACACTTTTTTGTCAATATGAACCCTGAGATGGATTTTCCCTTTATTTTACGACCGCGGTAACATTCCAAATTTTTGGATTAGAATATTGAAAATAAAATTGAGATAAAAAGGTTTCTGGCCAGTAGAGTCCAAAAGTCTTAAGCTTATTATGAGGAAAAACTTAAGATAATTCTTAAAATTATTTTGGACCTTGAGAATTTGGGAAGATTATGAAATAATATTTCGAGGATATAGAAATATTATGGTGGAATTAATTATGGGAAATTTAGCCTTGGATAAATGTTAAAATTAATATTTGGAATTTAAGATATATTTTCCTGTAAATTAAGGATAAATAGTTGGAAATAAATTTTTGACCTAAATATTTTGGAGATAATATTTTATGACCTAGAGAAATTAATTGGGAAAGAAAAATCATTATATGCAATTGAGGATTAATTTTTATCCAATATTTATAAATAAATTCGCCCATATATTCATTTGACCACACCAACCCATTATCTATATCTCTTAACACCTTCAATTCACACATCAGCCCAATACGTGACTGAGAACAACAAGGTATATGTATATCCTATATTTGGCCCGACAACAACATCACAACAGCTCAAACCAATGCCTTCCCAAACCAATCTCACTCCCAGCCCATTTAACTTCAGCTACACCCAAACGCAGGAAACTGATATGTATATTAGCTACGTCACACTGCACACGACGTGAGGGAGACTGATCCAACGCGCAAGCAACAGATTATCCTCACTGTACACGAGATCTTGGCAGCAAAGAACCATGCTCCCCCATCTTTCTCGAGCTCCACACCACCTCTCCATCCCTCCTTATATCAGCAGATCAGTCAGCAACTAAGAAAGAAAGAAACAGAAACAGAAAAACGTAGAGAACGAGAGACGGAGAAAGAGTGTGAGAAGTCGGAAGGAAGAAGGACCAAACGTGCATGCAAGCTTGAGGAACGACCAAGGTGAGTTCCTTAAGCCTTTCCCTTCTTGTTTTCATGGTTTCTACACGTTGGGCTGGTTGGTTAAGGGAAGAAAACGCTGGAAAACCAAAATAACTCTGTTTTCGGACTCAAAAACAGAGCCCTTTTGTGTGCTTCGGGTTCATAGTCAAATATCCGTGTTTTTCCACGAAATTTTTACGGTAAATAGTAGACATCTTAAACTTTAAAACGAGTCAAAACCCATCCAAAAATGACGTGTATATTGAGAGAAATAAGTTTCCAAAGTTCAGCCGAAAAATCCGCAACGTTTCTGCATTCCCAGAGAGTGCATCGGTTTCGTACTTGATTTTGAAATGGAAAACCTTTGATTTTTTCCTTGAAAGTTTTACAGTAAATAGTAGACATACCAAAATTTCCAACGAGCCAAAGAACACCCAAAACGGACTTGTAGAATGAGAGATATGATTTTCCAAAGTTTAGCCAAAATCTGGAAACGTTTTCTGCACTTCCGGTGAACAGTAATTTTCGGGCTTGATTTTGAAATGGAAAACCTTTGATTTTTTACTTGAAAGTTTTACAGTAATTAGTAGACTCCATAAGGTTTAAAATGAGATTTGGAACACCTTAAAAGGAGGTCTGTAGCTCGAGATATAATTTTTGGAAGTTGAGTCATAATTTTGGAAAGTTATCTGGACAATGATCACGTTTTTGAAATATGGGAATGATATGGTGTGATATGGCTATTGGTATTATTTTTCTGTGAAATTAGACATGTTAAGTAACACATAGCTTTTGGAAGCACCTCATTTGGAGTTTTGCATAATTAATTACGAATTTTCAAAGTTTTACCAAAAAATTCTGGACATTGTTATGTTTTCGAAAGTTGGGAATTTTCTCAGCCATAAATCAACTTGGTGACTTTAATTTATGAAAATAGACTTATAAAGGTTTAATTAGAAATTGGAATCACTCCATTTGGAGTTGTATAGGTCCAGTTATGAATTTTCTAAATTCTCAGAAAAGTTAAAGGCTGAATTTTTGGTAAGTTTTAGAATAGTTACGTAAGTTGTTAATGGAATTAGTAATTATTAAGCTCCTAATTTAAAATGTTGGAATAGCCTATGAGGGTTTAAAATAATTGTAGAGAAATAATAATAAATAGTAAAATAATAATAATAATAATAATAGTAATAAAATAAATATTATTATTAAAAAGGGGAATAAATAATAAATGGAATTATTAATTAATAATTAATAATAAATAGAAAAGGGTATTATTAATTATTAATAAATAAAAAGAGAATTAATAGTTACAATGGTCTCAATGATTTTTCAGTCTCGCTATAATGTGCCACTTCAAGCATTCTGAATATATTATTATTAAAATTTGTATATTTTTAATTTTATGAAATTATAAGTTATAAATTTTTATTATGTAGTGTTTTAAAGAGTTATTAATGGTTAGTAAATTGGTTGTGGTAGATTGTTTTTGGAGTGTGTTTGAACTCTTGGATTAGAAGCAGTGTGCTAATAATTAGCTTCAGCGAGAGGTAACTACTTTCCACTTGTTATGTGTATTAGTATGTTGTTTGTGAGTATTTTGTGAAATAATTATGAATATTTTAATAGAAATTTCCTTGTGGAACCTTATGATTTGAATTGTGAAATATATACATATATTTATTTATGTATCTTGGAAAAATTCTTGTTGAGTTATTTATTATGATAATTATGGAAAGGGTTGGATTGGGAAGAGATGGAGTAGTATATTCCACCACGTGGTGAGGCCTCCATTGATGCATGATGGTTGACTTTCTATTGTCTCACCTGTTCAATAAAGGGCTGACCCACTAGTTCAATGAGGGCTTACGACACCCCACTAGTTCAATGAGGGGAAAAGACCCATGGTCTGGGACATGTGCTCTGAAGATTTTGGCCGAATCTCATCACATGACCAGTGAGCTTTTGAGTAACCAGTAATATGGATGTAACTTAGCCCATGGGTCTAGTCGGAGGAAATAAGGCAGTTCGGTTGGATTGGTGGGAGGCATGCATCTTGGGAATTGTGTTAATGAAAACTGTGATACAAAATTTGTGACACAGAATTCATGATATGAAATTGGTAATGTGTATATTCGTGAAATATATTTTTAATACTTTGTTATATAAATTGTTTCACTTAGCACCTCACTAGTACATATTAGTATTCGTAATAAGTTGGATTGATAGTTACCACAATTTTTCAGGTGATAGTTCTCGTGCGGGTCCATCAGGGAAGACCTCGGAAGCTTAGGCTACTTCTGCTAAAAGTTGTACTTCCATCTTTTTGGTATATGTTGGATGATTGTATATTGCCACGTTAGGGCTCATTCTGCATACTCTGGTTTATTTTGTATATTTTGGTAATTGATGAAGCATTACTTAGTGGTCAATCAACCCTTAATTAGTCATTATGTTAAGTAAAAATGAAGGACGTTACAACCGCAACTCCCACGAACGCCATTCCAAGGTCCAAATTGGTAAAAAAAAAAAAAATTGGTTCCCTTCATTATAAATGAATTGGGATTGGGTAAAGGAGCAAAAATACACATGTGCTTTACCTCCGGGAGCGCCTAGCACCACATGTTTTTTTTTTTTAGCAAAAATACACATGTAGTTACATTTTTGGAGCAAAAGTAACACCTACCGTTAATGACCAAACGTCCGTTACATATGAAATTGATAGTAATAAATCCTCGCTCCAACGTTCAAACTTTCTGCTTTTCGTTCTTTGGTTGCGTTTCTCTATGCATTAACTGCATTCTTTGTGGGTTATGATCCTCGCGAAGAAGATATGCCTATCAGGTCCAAAAGAAGAATAATCGTCTGGTTGATGGAATTCATCATAAACCCACAAGTCATAATAATCATCCGCGCTAGCGAAATCATTATAGCGAGAACTCACAAAATAGATACGGACTACTTTAATCAAGTGACAGCAGATAGCAGTGCATACTTTACAATTTGCTAAAATGAATTTAAAAGCAGCACAAGTTACAAATAAGTTAAGCTCAGAATTAGAGTTGAACAAAAAGGCACCACAACAAATGCAAATTCTTAGCCTAGAAAACATGCAAATTCTCAGTCACAACTAAGAGCCTGAGATTGGCAAAATCTAGAAGTTCAGAGAACCCAAAGTAATTCTCAAATGGTACAATCTTACTGAAACTTTAGTGCAAGCAAATTTTGACAGTTAATAGCGTGATCTATTTGGGATTTAGTGCAGAAAACATAGCCATAGAATAACATACAATCTGGTTTTGTTCCCAAATCCTTGTGAGAAATTTCTATATTAGATAAGAGAATAGAGATTGTACTTTTGTGGAATGGAGGCATCATTGATTATTGAACCTCTTAGGAAAAGAATATAATTTCTATTACGTATCCACACAAGGAATTAGAATTTTTCTCAACCTCTCTACTAGAAGAAAATTTAGTGGCCCTACAAGAACACTCACTCTTGATGATCTAAGAGCAGAAATCAGAAAACAAGCTCTAATTGATTTCAAGAGTGAGAGAGGAAAGATGCAAAATCTACTCACCATCAGCTGATTGCTCGACAAATTAAGCATGACCAGCCCTCGAATCTTGCCAAACGCCTCAGGAATGAGCCTTAGCTGTCGGACTCAACGGTGGAAGATAGAGCTGAACGACAAAGTAGGTAAAGCTAAGACAGCTTGCTGTGCGACGGTTGAGACGGTGGATAGAGTGACGGCGGACCTAGAACGGAGAGCAACGGCGGCAGCAGCGAACGTGGAAGAAGACGAGATTTGGAGAGAGTGAGCGAGGGTTGAGACTTGAGAGAACAATGAAAATGAAATAAAACGGCGAACGAGGAAGAAGACGAGATTTGGAGAGAGCGAGCGAGGGTTGAGACTTGAGAGAACAATGAAAATGAAAACAAAGGAAGAGAGGCGAAAAGCAAGGTTCGAACCGAGGACCTCTAGTCAAGTGTGTAGACCTATTACCAACCAAACCACCTAGATAAGTTGATACAAAATTCCTTCAAAATATATATATATATTATCAAAATTTTAGCGTCTGCACTTGCCCACACTGGCACCAGTGTGGCTTCGCCACTGCACGCGCGCGCGCACACACACACTACAACAATTAAACGTGCAAAAAGATAACAAAAGAAATGAGCTAACACACACACACACACATCTATTACAACAATTAAACGTGCAAAAAGTTAGCAAAAGAAATGAGCTAAGAACGGAGGTAGTCCTCACTAGGACTTATTTATCAGTAGGAGAAGAATATGATAATGCAAGACATAAATAAAATGAAATAGTATAAATAATATATATAATATGGACAAATAATTAAACAGGAGGACCCCACAAGCAATTATATATGGGAAAATGACAGCCAAAAATTCACAAGGACCATAAAAAATAGCAAAAAAGTCCCAACAGAAATTCACATATCACATGAGGGGGCTCTATCACCACGTAAACATACCCATAAAAGTAAGATAAAAACACATTTTCATGACTAGAATGCAAAACCTAAATCAATATTTGACCATGCGGTACAACCGCATATTTACAACAAAATTCAAAACCTGTCATTCACAACAGAAAAAACTATATTTACAATAGGAAGTGCTATATTTACAACAAAATTGAAAAATATGGTCATTTACAATAGAAAAAGCTCTATTCACAACAGGAAGTACTATATTTACGACAAAATTTAAAATCTGTCATTCACAACAGAAAAAACTATATTTACAACATGAAGTGTTATATTCACAACAAAATTTAGAAACCTGGATTTTGTTCCAATACAAATAATATCAAAAAATTCCTAAGGAACTTTTTTTGTATACGAATTTCTGTTAGAACTTTTTTGCTATTTTTTATAGTCCTTGGGACCTAGCTATCATTTTCCCATTATATATTTCCCCCGTGACATCCTCCTCCTCCCCCTCATTCAATTTTCGTTTTTTTATTTAATATGTGGGCCCACATGAATATATATTCGAACCAGCTGCCGCCATGAATGATAAAAGGGGATGGGAAAATATTATATATATATATATATAGGGGTTATCGTTTGTCATGTCACTTGACATAAGGTTATGTCAAGTCACTCCAAAACTACATCGTTTTGGGGTTAAAGGAATTAATGAACTCTCAAAACGACGTAGTTTTAGGTCAGAAGAATTAATGAAAGATCTTTTAGTAAAATTCATATAATAAATACTAAAACAAAAATATAAAAACACCCTTCATTAATTTCCTTAACTCCCAAAACGACGTAGTTTTGGGCTCACTTGACATAATCTTATGTCAAGGACATGACAAATGATAAACTCATATATATATGCGTGTGTGTATTATTATATATATTAACAGAAAATTAAAATAATAAACAAGTAAAACATAAATAAAATGAACTAAAATGTAAATAAAAATAATTTCCAATCTATATATATCAATAGAAAATTAAAATAATAAACAAGTAAAACATAAATAAAATGAACTAAAATATAATTAACAATAATCTCCAATCTTAACCATGAAACCCAATGTTTAAAATAATCGGTAAAAGAATCTCTTTATAATTCCATATAGTGGTTTAGATTATCGCAGATAAAATAAATATAAAATTAAAGAAGGTAAATGAAAACATTAAAGAAATTATAAGAAAATCACACCTTGGAGTTCTCGTGCTGATAATGTGTTATAAAACTAAAACAAACTAAAAGAAATTTATAACTACAAAAGAGACTTTCAGAAAGAGGAAAATAAAAAGCAATCAAATGAAAGTAATCACTTCTATTTCTTCAACAAGAAAAATTTCCCCTGCGCGATGCGCAGGTGCAACAACTTAATAACATTAAAACACATTCAAACCTACCACTCAGCCAAATCTTTTTGGAAACGAAAAAAATCAAAGATGCTGCAACATGAATATAAGTTAACAAAGTAAGTAATTGTATTTCTAAGCTTCAAACACAAAATATAAGAAGTATCATTATGCAAAAACAAAACATGGACAAAAACCACAGCAGTATTTAAAGATGCATACATGTAACATGAACTGACAATATGTCACATATGTAGCTAAATATTTCTAAATATCTCTTTGTACACCACATTGGTAGTTGAACTCTTTCCATGATTACTCCCGTCTTGTATAAGAATCTTCAATTCTGCAATATTGTTAACTTTTGATAAAGCAACATATAATTGTCCATGTGTGAATACTGCCTTCGATAAATATAAACCAACATTTTGTAATTAATGATTGACCCCGACTCTTGTTAATTGTCATTGCAAAAGACAAAGTAATAGGAAATTGCCTTCTCTTCATTCGAAAAGGAAGACTAGTGTCTGAAGGATTCATGTTCATTCTATGAATTAAAACCTTATGATTTGGGTTTGACCCATTTAGTGCTATTGCTTCAATAACATTCTATCCAAGATGTGTGACACGTAACCTGGTTCCATTGCATAAGCCAGCAGCTTGATCTATATTCCTTACCAACATTATAGGGACTCCAAAAAACCCATGCAAAAAAAATCCATTTCATAAGCCAAGCAAAAAAATCCCCCGCGCGATACGCGGGTGCAATAATTCCATAATATTAACGTAGATCCAAACCTTCTACTCATCGAAATGATCAAAGAATTAAATAAAACACAGAGGAACATAAAGTAAATAATTGGATTTCAAATCTACAACATAATATAAGTTGTATCACAACCCAATATCTTTTTATGTTGAGGTTCGCTTTAGCACATTATATTGCCTATTGTTGGACATCAAAAATTAATATATATATATATATATATATATATATATATATATATATATATATATATATATATATATATATATATATATATATATATATATGGAATTTGATGAGCATTTAACAGTCAGAGCAAGACACTAAATTATTATAAAATGTAGTTACTTTCATTCTCCACTGATGTCAGCAATGACCAAACCAACGGCATTGTAGATGAATTCAAAATGAACCTTGTCTACCTCATAAGTGAGAATCGCAAGGTGCTGTAAATTTATATGATTTTCATATAAGGTTCTGAAGCTTTTTATGTTAGCTTTAACCCCATCAAGTTGTAAATAGGAAACAATTCAACTGGATGCTGACATACTGTGCTTTGCATCAGACAGACAATGACTCAAGCCAGTGGCAAGTGGCAACAAATCAAATACACAGACCACAAAAAGGCACTATAAAATTTAAACAAATACAAAAGTTTTAAGATTGGAAATATCTCACCTGGCATGCCACATCTTCTAATTTATGACCAAGCTTGCTCAATGCCTCTGCATAGGGACCAGTGAGCTCTAGATTTCCAATTGCGTTAAGCAAAGCTCTACCCTGAACGATGGAATCATAAATAAAACAAATTTTAAATATGAAAAAATGTTATGAACAATTGTAAAAATCA
The DNA here is from genome assembly GCA_025563575.1 of Acacia pycnantha. Taxonomy (NCBI): domain Eukaryota; kingdom Viridiplantae; phylum Streptophyta; class Magnoliopsida; order Fabales; family Fabaceae; genus Acacia; species Acacia pycnantha. Next base: position 62,192 of record JAMWYP010000217.1, read on the forward strand.
TTCTAATGGTTAAAGTCCTCACAGACCTGAAGAAGTTCCATTGAAAGGTAATATGCTTGCTTAACATTTAGACTCTCATAATAATCATAAGTAGCATTCCAGTTTATTATGAGTGCATCCCAAACACTCTGTGCAGTTGCAAAGAAAGCCTTTGGAAGTTCAAACTTCTCGGGAGAAAACATTGGAGTGAACTCTAATGAAGGTGACTACAATTAGAACAATACAGACAAGCATTGGGCAGTGATTAAGTACTGGTAAGATGAAAATGGATTTCTCACAGCAGATTATCTCTGCATAAAACTAAATCAGTTAAATTCTTCAACTTGGAAAGTTCAACTGGCAGTTCTCAAGTGAATGCATTTGACGACAGATGGCTGGAAGACACACAACGTTATTCATGTTAAACAACAGAGTATAATATGTCAGGGAGGAGGTAGCATCAGGTATGATTCAACATAATCGTATAAAGCAAATAATGTAAAGTGAGAGAAATTACAGTTTTTCTAACTTGATCAACTTTCCTATATCTGGTGGAATGGGACCTCAAAATAGATTTCTTTCAATAGTCCTGTAACATTATTACAAATATTTAATCAAGAAAATAAACCAAACATATAGACATAAGAAGTGTATTAAAATAGAGAGTGCATGGGAGAAAGTTTTCACAGGTCAACTCTCAGACATACCCTAAAGATTTTTAACTTAGGATTTTGGGTTATGAATATGTGGATTCCACATGATTTAGCTTGGAAAATTGAGGGGGAATAGTACCGGGAAGATTTTGGTTTTAACCGCATACAAAGCAAATGCAAGGAAAAGCAATAAATTAGATACTGAGGAAGGGAATGTGAACATCAAGGAAGATGGTTTAAGTCAAGATCCTTGATATGTAGCTCATTCTCCTTTGTTGAGCAAGCTCGGTGCTTTGTCCATTTTCGTTACCAATAATCTCGAATGAAGATGCAGTTGCCACATTAAGATCCTCAAAATCTAAACCATCTGCGCCATCGGAGTGTGAGACATCAGCTTCAGGAGAATTAGCAGGAGGCGGAGAAGGGTTACAGTCGGGCGTATTAAGGCTGGGAATATCAGGAACTCTAACTGGAACATAGCGGCAATTTTCATTCTTAATCTTTCCGGAATGAATCTCGACTGAAAGGAAAGAAGAGGAAAGAAGACAACAGAGGTCGAGCGAAGGAATTTCCTACTAAGTCGACAATTCAGTAAGACTCTCAGGAAGAGAAGAGAAAGGAACTAAAATAGATAAGATTTGGCTTACATGAGTTCGAGTTCAGAGTCAGATAGGGAAGAGGTACATGGTCGCTCGAGCACATTCAAATTTGAAATTTGAAAGCATTAGGCAGTATTTGTGGAGGCACGAAGCCAAATGATGTCGGATGGCTTGGATTTTAAGCCTGTTCTTATAAACAGTAACTACAGACACAAAAAAAATATAATGAACAATGCATGGCTTAAAATGCTATTCCTATTTAGTATATATTGATGATGATAGGGCTGTTCATATGCCCACAGCCCTGTACGCCCGCCTGCGCCCGCTGAAAAATCGCCCTGCCCTGTCTAAGGAAAAGCTGCCCAAAGAACAATGCGCTCAACTGGGCTGGGTATTTTTTCAGACAGGGCTGGGTACCGGGCAGGGTATGTTGCCCTGCCCAGTAGTATATATTATATATTTTTTCTTTTTTTAATAAAATAGTATTATATATTTGTTATAAATTATATAACCTATTTGTATTTTTATATATGTAAAAAACTTATATTTGTTATAAATTATATTCTTCGTGGTTGATCATTTGATATATACACACCTGGACATATATATTACTTCTTATTTTGTAATGTAATTGTTGTTTTATTTTCTTCCTAGATGTTGCACATGGAGAAGGGGGAATGTAATGGTTACGGTTGCCGGTTGGCTAGTGGTGGATGAAGTAGGCAATTTGCATTGCAACCTTTAAAGTTTAAACTATGACTAAGAGCCTACAATTAATTGTTACTCTTCTCGTGTAGAACACATATGTCTAGCCTCAATGGACTAATAGGTTGTTCATGTTGGATCAAAGGATTCCCAACGGTAGCTATCAGAGATGTACCGAAGGAAATGTCTCAAAATATCCTCGTAGATATCTATAGGGAAGATACCAACAAGGATGAGAGATCACCAAGCAACACAAGAATGGTTGATCGCCAATAGGGGGTAGGGTGTGTGCTTAGTGCAACTGTATTGTAATCGGTAATGAATAGGAATATGTGCACCTTATGGGTAATCGTCTATTTATAGAGATTACCTAGGGTTTCCCTCTCCAAGACATACGTCTGTTGCTCAGGCAAGGTGCGCCTCCTCGTTCTGCCAACATGCCTGCTCCACTACCTGTACTATCCAGGATTATAGGCATGATCGAAGGGAGATTAGCATTTACCTGATTATGGAGAGATCCTGTCATAAAGTGCCCTTGCTGGGCCGCATATCTGTCAGGCCCATTATATGAATCCACAACAGTTACTTTCACATGTAAATGATGTAATAATATGCTTTCTTTTTTGCTTTCTTGTAGATGATTCTATATGCTTCATCCTTTTGACATTTTAGGGCCTTGATACAACCTCTAGGAGTTTTGGATGTCTACAAGGCTTTAATTTCTATTTTTTGATGCCTTGTATTTAATGGATTATGGACTATTTTTTGATGCCTTGTTAAGACATATGGTTTTCTTTTTAATTTTAAGACTTAATTTGTAGACTTATATTGAAATATTCAAAAGTGTAGAATTATGGATGTTATTTAATTTTTCAGTTACTTAAGTTGTTTTTTTCACATAGGGTGTGACAGGGTATCGCCACTTAGGCATGGAAGGGCCGCCCTGCCCAACCCATTATTGCCCTGCCCAAAAATGTTAGGGCTTCTGTCGGGCAGGGCCGGGCACTGGGCTGCATTTTGCTGCCCAGTGATCTTTCGGGCAGGGCATCGGGTAAGGGTCTCGCCCTGCCCATGAACACCCCTATATATTGATGTTTACAATGCATATAGGCTCCTATTTATAGTGATGGAGAATGGGTCTTTTGGTATAATTGTTCCACCTGGTTCATTAGGTGTAATTTCTCCCCTGACCAAAATTTCAACACATCCTCTGTAACAAGTCGGTTGGAACAGGGGAATTTATATGCGTGAGTCTCACATCTTCTTGATATATTCCATACGGTAAAATACCAATTTTGTCACGAAAATATTGGTTAAGGAACATTCAGTACCCAGAAGTTTTTTTAGTATCATTTTTGCTTCAGAAGTTTAAAAACATAGCAATTTTGCTCGTCGGTTAATCTTGACTGTTGGATTGTTACTCTTCTTTGTAAACTTGTAGGACAAATTTGCTCCTAAAAAAACTTTTGGGCAAATTTGCTCTTTTTTATGAACTTCCAAGGCAAAAATGATACCAAACAAACTTCCGGGTACTAAATGCTTGTAGCCAATACTTCCGTGGTAAAAATGATATTTAACCCTATTTTCATAATATAATATACAAATACAGAATGTGGGAGTTAAAAAATCAATAGATATCCACATAATTAATATATTCCCAACAAATTTTTTAGACATTCTCTATATATTTCTGGGTTAAGGTGAAAAAATACACATGTGCTTTCGTCAAAGGAGCGCCCAGTAGCAAGTGCTTTTTTGAGGTGCAAAAGTGACTATATGGTTACAAATTAGGTACACAAATACCGTTTGACAGTTAAGTTTGACTTTTTTGCTGACTGGATGATGCCGTGGCATTTCAAAGATGAAAAAATACACATGTGCTTGGTCTGATAACGATGGTCTTTGCCCACTTTGCCATCAAGAAGCAGAGACTAGTCTACATGCATTTAGAGACTGTCATGTGGTTCGTGCTTTCTGGTATGAGGTGGCACATGGTGATCAGCTACATTCTTTATTTAGCTCTGATTGGATTGACTGGATAACGGAGAATTGGAAGAATGATGGAATTACTCTAGGAGGATTCTTTGGCATGAGTTATTTATTGTCTCTTGCTGGTTTATCTGGAAATGGCGAAACGAATCTATCCACAACACGCAAGATGCAAGTAGTAAATATTACATGAGGCCCATTCTTGAACTACTAGGAGTTTTAAAATCTGGGAGTAACAATGGAGTGTTTCAACACATAGCGCAGAATCATGCTAATGTGCGCTGGTCCTTTCCAGAAGATCCTTTTATGAAACTTAATTCAGACGGGGCATCAAAGGGAGCTAAACAGGCGGCGGCCTGTGGGGGTTTGCTGCGAGACTTTTCTGGTAGGTGGCTTGGAGGTTTTGCTATGCCTCTTGGAAGGTGCTCAGCGATGCTAGCTGAGTTATGGGGAGTTTTGAGAGGATTAGAGATGACTTGGGAGGTTGGTTGGAGGCATGTAGTTGTTGAAAGCGACTGTCATTCAGTCATTGCATTACTATCCAAACAAGATAATGCAGCTCGTGAGTCCCATTTGGTGTCTCGGATATGAGCAGTCACTCGTAGACAGTGGGTAATACATTACAGCCATGTTCTAAGGGAGGGCAATCAGTGTGTGGATTGGTTGGCCAATTTTGCTTTGACGCATGTGGAGTCTCCTGATGGAACCCATTTCTCTGAACCCACTGCTAGTCTCTATTGTTTCCTTGTTGCTGACCTGGCGGGAGTACAGCATGAGAGGAGACGTTTGAGGCTTTAACTACTTAGTTTCTTTCATTGATTTAGTTTTTCAGTTGATTATCTTTCCTTGTATCCAAAAAAAAAAAAAGATACTTCAAGCTACTGACTAGTATTGAAAAATTACTTCATGATCTTGAAAAATTATTTTAGGATCTTCAAAAAATATTTCAGGGTATTGATTCGTATTAAAAATATATTTCAGGATACTGACTAGTGCTGAAAAAATGCTTCATGACCTTGAAAAATTATTTCTAACTGGTACTCAAAATATACTTCAGGATATTGACTGGCATTAAAAAAATACTTCATGATCTTGAAAAATTATTTTAGGATCTTGAAAAAATATTTCAGAGTACTGAATGATACTAAAAAAATATTCTAGGGTACTCACTGGTACTAAAAATATACTTCATGATATTTTTTGAAGATCCTAAAATAATTTTTCAAGATCATGAAACAATTTTTCAGTACCGGTTCGTATCTTGAATTTTTTTTTTCTTTTTTAAAAAGAAGAAGCAAAGTTCACTTAAAGCTTCGCCAAAACGGCGTAGTTTTAAGTATTGGATGGCAGCGGACGCTAGACAGATCCAAATAAGGAGAAAATTTAGCAATTATTAATTAGAAAATTTAATAAGGATTTTTTAAAAAAAAATTGTGTAAATAAAATTTTTACCCTCCCCCTTCCCAAAATGATAAATCAGAAGAAAAAATTTGGCTTCCAAGAAAAATACCTAGAGAAATAATAATTTTCCTTTAATTTAAGTAAAATTATTAAATTAAAAAAAAAAAAATTGGTGTTGGGCCCTCTTTTTGACAAACCATATGTAGGGGGTGGGCATTCGGTTTTCGGTTCGGTTTTTCGGTTAAAACCGAAAAAACGAAATATGCACATGTTAAAAACTGAATTATTTCGGTTCGGTTTTTCGGTTAATTCGGTTTAACCGAATTTTACATAAAGTTATGAAATTTTACATGAATAAAGTAGACATATAGGGCTTTCTAAATATATAAATTAAGTAGCATTTTGAGTTCTACACAAGTAGTAACATATTTTTGAAGTTAAGTATTATTTATGGAGTTATAAACTGGGCAGCATTGAGAAAATATTAAATTGGGAATGATCCGTGACTTTCTTGCTTCTAGGAATATTTTTCCTTGAAAATAGATATGTCAAGGGTCATAAGGAATTTTGAAACACTCAAAAACGATTTTTGTAGAATTAATTATGATTTTAAAAAAAAAAAAAATCGGTTTTTCGGTTTTAACAGATTTTTTTTTTTTTTTTGCGAAAACCGAACTAAGCTAGTTTAAAAAACCGAACCGAACCAAAAAACCGAACATCGAATTATTCGATTCGGTTTTCGGTTTGCTCACCCCTAACCATATGTGTATTTTTAGATAGGGTAGAAATGCTATGTTAGTCTTTAATCTTCCAAGTATGATTAGATATCATATGTTAGGGGTATTTTAGTCATTATTTCGAAAATCTGGGTGGGGTCGAAGTTCTGGCAAAATTTTGGAAGATTAGAGTTAAAATAGCGAAGCTCTGGCGAAATTCCGCCGATAGGGACATCAGGGGCAAAATGGTAACTTTTACCTAAAATGCATGTTATGATGTAAATCATTAATTAATATGATTTATATTTCGAAAATGATATTGGAGTAAGAGTTATGTTGAAATTTTGGAAAATTAAAGTCAAAGTAACGAAGTGCTGGCGAAATTCCACCGATTAGGGGTCAGGGTAAAAGGTCATTTTGACTAAAAATGTCCGTCGTAATGATAGATCCTTAACAAGTACGTTGTTATGTTGATAGGATATCCCCGATTACGTTTTGACCAAAATGTCGTGCCGAAATACCGTAAAACGTCAACGAAGGTACGTTCGCGTACTGTAACACTAATCTGATGTTTATTGTATGCGTGTATGTGCTATGTGTATGGTATGCTTATGTGAGGTAGTTGTTAGCTCTGTGTTATGTTCATATACTGTTGTTATGCTTGCTGGGTATTGGGATACGATTGCTAGGTGTGAAATGCTAGGTGTGAAACGGCTGCTAGGTGTGACACGATAGCTAGGTGTGACACATGTACTAGGGGTTATGTGCTGTTGGGGTATGCGTATTTGTTGTAAGTTTGTCTGTAATGCATATGTTGTGTATGTAAATATGAGGTTAACCGTTACCTGAGATCCGGTGCGGATCTCAGCTCTTAACATAGCATCAGGGTCAGGAGGACCAAGGACCGAGGAGAGAGGAAAGCAGCAAGTTCAAGGATCCAGCTGAAGACTTTCCGTTGTTGTCCTTTACTTTTGAAAACTCTCGGTTATTGAACCGCTTCTGTAAATAGCCAGTGGGCATTTTGAATATACATATCAGTTGCACCCTTGTTCCGATGCTCTACTCTGATGAAAAAAATTTATACTGCTTTTGGAAAACGGGATGTTACAATGGATGAGGAAAGGCAACGTAGAGATCGAACCAGCCATGGACACTTTCTTTTTTTCATATCCTACCATCTGAATTTTCTTGCTCATGAGAAATTCAATTTCTCTATTTTTCTTCTACCGCCAAAACTTAAGCCGCTTGGCTTGCTACAGAATTTCTTCATCCTCAATAATGGAGAAAGTTTCAACGGGTAATCAATTATCATAGTCATAATTGGGTCCTCTAATTTGGGAATTTTATTATTGTTTTTGTGGTTGCATGTATTTGTGTTCTCTATTGCTCTATTTAATTTATTACTTAAAACCTTAGACATCATCATTCTCACTGCAAATCTCATTGTTTTTGTATTGAGTATCTAAGATCAGGTTGCTCGCCTCTTACTTTCTATATTCAATCTGAGAGTAACCGTGACAAATATTTAGACTAAAATGGTTGTGAAAGAAACTGTTATGCTACCTCCCAACTTGTTTCTTATAAATAGTACAGGAGGTAGCATGTTTTTTAATAGCTGTGAATTCCGTTTTCAAAGAAGGAAGTACATGCTTAATTTATTCAATGAAGTAACAAGTTCGTAATCAGTTTGGATTTGTGTTCTCTTGTTAGGATTTATGTTGATCATATTAGAATTGTGGGTTTAGATTGTGGATTGGAAAGATGATTTAAAACTTGCCAGCTCTTTTGTTTCCTGTGGAATAAAATATTGTTTTTTGGATCAGTCTTACTCACAAGTCATTTAAACTTTTATAGAGAGTTGGACATTTTAAGTATTATATCTGTGTATAATTAGCTAACAACAGAAAGTTTTCTTTAAATTTTATCATACTAATATGGGTGTCATCATATATCTTTTGACTTCTTTAACTATTGTTTAGTGTTTTAAAATTATTATGATTAATATGATATGTGATTGTGATTATAGAGTTTCTCTGGAAGGTGGTCCTGTCGTCGCAAAGGTGAAGAAGAAAATGGGGAGAAACAACTGTTAGAATTCAAAATCAGACATTGTTCGTTTTTTATGTCTATGCTTTGTGTTTTAGGACCATATTCCTTGTCCTTGTCATTCTCGTTCTACTAGCCTCCCACACAAAAAAAGAAAAAAAGAGAACTAAACAATCATAATTGATTTTACTTTGACTTTTAATGGTTAAATCAATTTTTTGATGCAATATATAGAGTATTTGCAAAGAAACAGCTCTATATATGTTGATAATAAATTGGCTCTCAGATTTTATATAACTACATCATGTTGCCTGAATTAGTCAGATTTGTCTTCATTCAGACTGAGAATCAAATTGTTGTGGTCTTTCCAGGTATGAAAAAAATAAGTAAAGTTGTCCAATCCCCTCTCCTAAATCAAACAAGGTAACATTAAAATCTCTCTTATAACATAAGGGTAAAGTTGTCAATGTGAAAAAAATTTCTCTCCTTTTTCATTTTGAACCAAACAAGATAACATTAAAATATCTTCTCTCCCCTTCCTTGATCAATTTAAATAAGGTAATATTAAAATCCCTCCTATCCTTTCCCCTCCATTAAAATTCCCCCTTCCCCTTCCCCTTCCCCGCCATTAAAATTCCCCCTTCCCCTCCCCCTCCGTAGAACCAACCAAACAGACTCTAAAGGAGGACCTCAACGCCATTTCCTTCCATCGTGTGGTGTAGTCCAAGGTTCTGTTACTTTCGTTTTTGGCGTAAAATATGATCTATCTATCTATATATACATGGTAACTACCTTACGTACTGATAACGAAAACTGGTTTTAAAGATCTTTAATTATATATAGCTGTAGTTTTTCGACATCATTTTGCAGAAGTGTTCATCTCAGGTGATAGTAGGATGAAGAAGCAGGAAACAAAGGACATTACATACAAGATAGCATGGACTGTTAGGAACTTCAGTGCATTGAAGACCAATACGCTACACTATTCTCAGGTTTTCACTGTGGGCGACTGTAATTGGTAACTCAAATCTAATTAACTTCTGTATATCTTATATAAATACGTCTTTCTTTATACACTATTTACGTACATTCGGGTAAAATTCATCTAATTTATTTAAATTTTTTCATAGGAGAACTTGTTTAAACAAGGGTAATGAAGATCTGGCTATATATTTGCACGTAGCTTATGCTTCGAGTTTGCCTCCAGGGTGGAGTTATATATGCCTACTTTACATTGACAGTGGCCAATCGTTATTCCAGCAAACAATCTGTAAAAGGAGTTATATATCATTGTTTAGTCTTCTCTCTTAAATTTCTTCGTTATAAATGTTGTTGAAAATACTTTCAAGATAGAAATATCACTAAGATAAGAATCTGTGTAATTAATATGCATAATCTTATAAACATACAATACTTCTGCACATAAAGAAAACCAGTAAAAACTCACAAGACTGCCGAATATGGTAATGAACTATGAAGAAATCCGGGCCCAACATACGTTGTTTCCTTAAGACAATTTTGCTCCCTCAATACGGATGCCAAGGTTTCTGAGCAATTGCCTCCCAGGATAGAGCGGATTATTCGTCTTCAGAATAATGGCTCTCTCAATCTGAAGCCCAAGCGAATCCAACGAGTCTGCTTTCAGAATCGCACAGACTATGTCTATAAAATGTAATATGCAGAGAGGGATGATTGAGATTAATTCTAGATCTAGTTTTTCTCTCTTAGATTTTCTGTTACTAACCCATCCTATTTATAGATGACAGAAATGATCAGATGGATACCCATTGGTGAACTGACGCGACCGTGGCGAAATAATGCGACCGGCGGTGGCCAACCAATGGGACTTCTTATTCATAACCCATGGGATTTAGATCCTAAAATCCAACAATCCCCCACATGGATAAGAAGTTAGTCCATCATGACCAAATGCAAATGATCATGTATGCAAAAGTGCGATTCCTCTACGAGAAACAACTGCATCGAGAAAGGTAGGGGTTTCCTTTGAACCTTCTCTAGTAAAACCTATCGGATATACTGGCCTAATCAGTGGACGCGCTGTCTTGAACCGTTGACCTTTTAGTGTATACCGAGACAATAGGAGTTACACAGTTGCTCCTCTAGCATCGTTGGTTCTCATGCTGTGTCCATTTTGGCCCTGGACACCGCCTGGTTCTGTGAGTGTTCTAGAGAATCGGCCGTTTTAAATTCTCATAGAAGCGGCCCGCACTTCACACTCACATAGGTGATTCCTTGTGATGTAAGTCAACATACATCATTTGAATACATCAGATTAAGAAACCATTAAAAACTTAAAAGCTTACCCTTATATATACTCACTGTCTTGTCTAGGAATGAGTATGAGTTTACAACTCCACAGTGTTAACAGTCGATCATCACTTAGTTGTCTCTTTGAACCTAGTTTGTGGGATCTCCACTCTTCTAGGTAGAGTTACCGCAATAATCAACAATGGATCGGCCTTAAACTCATTCCTTTGGACAAATTTTTAACTAACTCTCTAGGAATCTCTTTAGTCAAGGGATCCGCTATATTCTCTTTTGATTTTACATAATCAATTGAGATGATTCCATTCGAGAGTAGTTGTCTAACGGTATCATGTCTATGACATATATGTCTAGACTTGCCGTTGTACATGACATTCTTGGCCCTACTAGTAGCTGCTTAACTATTAGTATCATAGTGTATACACACTGTTGGTACCGGCTTTGGCCAATTAGAAATGTCTTCAAGAAAATTATGAAGTCACTCAGCTTCCTCACCAGCTTTATCTAAAACAATAAATTCTGCTTCCATAGTTGATCTTGTCATGCAAGTCTACTTGGAAGACTTCCAAGACACAACACCCCCACTAAGGGTGAATACATATCCACTTGTGGATCTTGTGTCATTAGAGCTGGTGATCCAATTTGCATCACAATACCCTTCTAGTACTGCAGGGTACTTCTCATAATGCAAAGCAAAGTTTTGAGTTTGCTTTAAATAATCCAAAACTCTTATCATAGCTCTCCAATGAAGCTCGTTTGGATTACTTGTAAAGCGACTCAACATGCTTACTGCGTAGGCAATATCAGGTCTAGTGCAGTTCATAACATACATAAAATTGCCTAGCACTTTAGTATACTCCTTTTGATTTTCAGCTCTGTCAGTATTTCTCGACAGATGAAGATTGGAATCTATAGGGTTCGTCACAAGAGCTATGTTTAAACTCTTGAATTTCTCAAGAATTTTAAAAATATAGATGTTCTTATGATAAAGCCAACCCAACAGATGTTCTCTGGATTTTAATTCCCAAAATAACATCTGCTAGACCCATATCTTTCATGTCGAACTTACTGGTAAGCAATCGCTTAGTAGCTTTAATCATTTGATTATTACTATTTGTTATCAACATGTCATCTACATATAGACAAATTATAGTAAACCCATTTTCAATATTCCGAATATAGACACGCTTGTAAGATTCATTAATACTAAAGTCATTTGATAACATAACTTCATCGAATTTTGCAAGCCATTGTTTCGGGGCTTGCTTTAGTCCATAAAGGGACTTGATCATGCGACAAACTTTCCACTCCTGTCCTGAGACAACAAATCCCTCAGGTTATTCTAGATAAATCTCTTCCTCTAATTCACCATTCAAGAAGGCTCTTTTTACATCCATTTGATGTAATTCCAACCCATTCAATGTTGTTAATGCGATTAACGTCCGAATGGATGTAATTCTTGTAACAGGTGAATAGGTATCAAAGTAGTCTAGGCCTTCACATTGTTTGTAGCCTTTTACTACCAGCCTAACTTTGTACTTATCAATAATGTCATCTGCTTTCATCTTTTTTAAGACCCACTTAGTTCCTAAGGCATATTGCCAAGAGAAAGGTCAACCAATTCATAGATGTAGTTTGACAGAATGGATTCAACTTCACTATTGATAGCCTCTTTCCAGAGTGGTGCTCCAGGAGAGCCCATAGCCTCTTTCCAGAGTGGTGCTCCATGTGTTCGAGGCTCATTTTCCAACAAAAGTTAGAAACTCAAGTCCAAAGGATGTTGAAGTCCTTTGCCTAGTACTACGTCTAAGTTCCTCCTCTACAGGATTATCACTGCTCATAGTATCCCACAGTATCACAGTATTGTTATCATTATTACCACTTGCTTTACTTCCCTTGTTATACGGAAATACATTCTCAAAGAATGTAGCGTCTCTGGACCTAATAACCATATTAACCAGGATAACTGATACATCAGACCAATAACTGATATGCACTATTGTTAAGTGCATAGCCAATAAACACATAGTCCATTGTCTAAGGTTTGACTCTCAACCTTTTGGGTTTAGAAATCGCGACCTTAGCCAAGTACCCCCACACTTTCAAATATTTCAAGGAATATTTCTTTCCTTTCCATATTTTGTATGGTATACTTTGTATCCTTTTGTGGAGCATTTTATTAATTAAAAAATTAGCCATTTAAAATGGCTCCCCCCACAACTTCTGTGGTAAATTAGACGTAATCAACATTGCATTCATCATTTCTTTCAATGTCTGATTTTTTCACCAATATAAAACATTTAACTATAATGATGCTATAAAGATTTCACATAATTTGGTATGATGCATACCCCAACTAGAAATATTTATCATCTTTGGGTGTCTAAATAAAACTACCAACATTTATGTTCAATAATTATAAAGACAAATAATCAACCTTTGGGTTGATCCATAAACACCTTATAATAACAAACTTCAATTCACTCACAATACAATCATAACATCATAGCATCAAGGTTATAAGTAATTAAAAAATCACCGTAATATTCACACAGAATTTACCACTTTGGTGACTAACAAATCAACTATACTCTTATCATAAAATTTGGAATTAAAATAAATCATAAAGAATTGACCACTTTGGTGATTAATAAATCCACCACACTTAATTCCAAACCTTAAATATTGAACATTCATATAATTGTTGTTCACAATATTTAAGCACATAAAATCATAGCCACAAAATCATCCATAATTATAAAATTAAGGTTATAATCACATTTCTACCAAAATCGTGCAAGCCAATTAATATCATGCATGCTTGTACCAAGAGAAATAATAATACTATGAAAATTAAAGCACATTTATCTCAACACTACATAAATGATTAAATTTTCATACCACCACAAAATATTTAATAATTCACAAAATTTGCTTTCAATAGAAAATAAGAAATCCTTCTTAATAAATTAAATAATGGCTAAGATATTCATAAATATCACCATTTTTATTCAACCATTATTAATTCAAAAAACTTCACAAGATTTTAGGAGAGATTATAGGAGATTAGAAATTATCAAACAAATTAATGTCTCCAATGATACTATTCCACTCTCATCCTAAAATTTTAGGACTTTTAATAAAGCTCATCATTTCACTGTTAAACATATTTAATTTCTGTAACTAGAAACTAAATAATAAAATAACACGTATGAACTCAATAATGATATCAAAATTTCATATCCATACAATAATTAATATAATCCAAAATATTAATTAATAAATAAAATCTCCTGATGAAACCAAGGCATAAGATATATATTATCTTCAATTTATTAATTTAATATTAATCAAATCATTATTAAAATAAGGAGAGATAGTAAAGAGATTTATTAACTACCATTTTTTAACTAAATTCGGCCCAACAATATTTTTCCAGTCAAAAGAAAAAATACTGCCTAAAAAACGTGGAGCCCAAAACACAAAAAATAAATATTGTAGTTCGACCCAAACTAAAACCAGTCCGGTCCAACAAATGAGCCCCCAAGCTTAATATACTTTAAATATATGTTGGCCCATAACCAATCAAAGGGACGCTAGTAGCTCAGTGGTTAAGGCGTTTGCACCCAAGCCATGCGTCGCTTGTTCGAACCCTCAGGAGCGCGTTTCTGTGGTTTTTTTCTTTTAAACACAATGAAACAAAACGCTTCATAAAATCCATCCTGTCGGTTCGAACTCGGGACATAGGGGTGCAACACACCTTAAAGGCTGGCACTCTGCCAGTTGCGCCGGGCCGTTTCGTTGAAAGAAGGGGACACCAACAAAATAAAAATAATTTCATTTCAGAGTGTGGGGTGTCATCTTCAACCTCCATCAGGGTCGATTTGACCCGGTTGGATCATGAGGTCGGGTCCGTCGGACCCGACTCTTCAACCCTTCAAAACAGTCGTTTCCGACGTCGATTTTTCACGTTCTTGGTATCTATCTCTTCGTTTTTTCGAGATCTACGCAATGATACCAATTTTGTGGCCTAAAAACACCATTTTATCATGACCCAATCTCAAAAAAGAAAAAACGGCCGAAGAAGAAATTCAGAAACGTTCATCATTTTTCACAACGTTTCATATTGTTCTTCATCACTTTGATTTCAAAAATCTTCACCAATTTCTCCTTACATAAAATACAGACAAAAGAAAAACTAGAAGCCACCACACATGGATACAGAGTCAAAATAATAATCATTATTCTATAATACCCATAAGCATATCATCAAAGAATGCAAAACAATCTCTTCCGCCCTAAATCCGAAAAATCATTTGTACCCACAATTATTCAGATCCAAAATATTCATATCGGACAGAAGGCAGACCCATACTTAATCAATATATATATATATATATATATGGCATAAACAAGTTCAATTGCCACAGACACTCAGCATAATATAATCCATAAGCCGTTATATAAAGCAAATGCAGTCATGCTTTGAAAACCAAGATTATGAGCAGTACACATACAACAGATTTTCACCAGAAAAATAGAAGCAATATATATGTGTGGGTCTTATGATTATGCGAAAATCACAGTAATTCATGATTTTAGAAACTCTAAACATCATGAATCTATTAACATAAAAATTGTCTTAAGATTGTTGTTGAAAATACTTTCAAGATAGAAATATCACTAAGATAAGAATCTGTGTAATTAATATGCATAATCTTATAAACATACAATACTTCTGCACATAAAGAAAACCAGTAAAAACTCACAAGACTGCCGAATATGGTAATGAACTATGAAGAAATCCGGGCCCAACATACGTTGTTTAATTTCCTTAAGACAATTTTGCTCCCTCAATACGGATGCCAAGGTTTCTGAGCAATTGCCTCCCAGGATAGAGCGGATTATTCGTCTTCAGAATGATGGCTCTCTCAATCTGAAGCCCAAGCGAATCCAACGAGTCTGCTTTCGAATCGCACGTACTATGTCTATAAAATGTAATATGCAGAGAGGAATGATTGAGATTAATTCTAGATCTAGTTTTCTCTCTTAGATTTTCAGAAATGATCAGATGGATACCCATTGGTGAACTGACGCGACCGTGGCGAAATAATGCGACCGGCGGTGGCCAACCAATGGGACTTCTTATTCATAACCCATGGGATTTAGATCCTAAAATCCAACAATAAAGTCATCATTCATTACATTATTATATTAATGTTCCTTTGCGTTTGGGGATTGATGACTAATGCAGATTTAGAATACGAGTTCTTGGCAAATAAACTTTACTGGGGTTTTGGATCTCTCATGGCTTTGACTAAGCTTCAGGACCCATCTAATGCCTATATTGTGGATGATATATGTATGATTGAGGTTGAATTTGTTAAAGTAAGGCCTCAATCTTGTTTATATATCCAAGAAACTTAAGCAAGTTCCTGCAAATGATCCAAACGAGGTTGATTTTAAGGATCTGGGGCGAATAGACAAAGCGTTGGTTCCACTGCTAGAGAAAGTTTGTTCATGGAATCATTCATTGATGGACTGCAAAAACAAGAGAAGTCGTAAGTTTATGGGGTGGGTATTTAATAGTTTGGGTCAAGTTCTACCAATTCTGAAGAACACAAAGTGGAAAGATATGAAGAATGAGGAATCGCGTGAGGAGCTTCAACATCTCTGGGAAGAACTTGAGATGAGTGGATTAGACTTGAGTTGGTTGGACGTTATATATGTTAAATTGCTTTGAACATGAAAGAATATTTGGAAAGGGCAAACAAAGTGAAAAGGTTAAAGCAAGAGTTGATGATTTTGGAGACACAAAAGAGCAACATATTGGAAAATCTGGCTGACATGGAGCAAACCATTCAGATGAAAAGAAAAAAACTTGATCATAGAAGGAGAAGGCTTTGAAGAGACGGATTTGGATTTAGATACTGAAATCGGGTATGCAATGTTCCAATAAATCAAACAAGATTCGGATTTCTCGTAGGTTTATGGAATTGGGATTATTAGTTTTGTATATATTTGTGTATATTATATCTAAAGTATGTATAAACTTGCTTACTATATCTGTGGAGAAACAGAATGGTATCCTCTTTCTATTTTTTCATTTGTTTCATCATTTCATGTGATTGAAAACAAGCTAAGCACCTTAAATATTTGATCTGGATAAACAGAATGGATCCTCTAGTATTTTTTCCTTTGTTTCGGATATGAAAAAATCACATAATTATCAAAGAAAAAAAAAGCCGAAACTGTTTGGCCGCGATGGGCAGCGAGGGAAGTTTATGTGAACTGGAATCCAAGATTCCAAGGGTGCAAGATAACTTAATCTAAAAACTAATATTTTTAAGAATAGTAATAATTTAACAATTAAAAAATAATCATATTAGGCTTTAAAAGGTAATAATATAAGTACAATGTGCATCTTTTTGGTTTTGAAAAGTTGTGTTGCTTGCGTAGGTTGATATCTTCTCTAATTTCCTGTAAATATGCTTTTGCCTCGAGGGTGGAGTATATCTGCCTCCTTCACATTGACGGGGGTCAATCAAGTTTCCATAGAAAAATCTTGAGAAAAAATGTATCATTCTTTACTTCTTCATTGTACTTTTGTGTTTTGGCGGTGTAACTTTTTATGGTCTCCCCTTTCTTTCTCAAAAACTGATTTTCTCCGGCAACCTAAAGAGTAAATAAATAAACTATCAGACTTGTAACTGAGAAGGCCTAACAATATATATAATTAAAGTGGATAATAATTTTTTATTATTGGATGGGATGTGGACCAATCTTATTGTAGTCCTTCATTGATGTTCCTTTGCTTTTGGGTATTGAATGCAGACTTAAACAAGTTTTGTGCATATAAAGATGATCGGTTTTATCGAACTTTTATGGAATTGGCTAAGCTTGAGAACCCATCCAACAGCTATATTTTGAATGATATATAAATCTATTGTTGAAGTTGAATTTTCTAAGATAAACTCTGAGTGCACTGAAATTGTGGGACACATAGAGAAGCATTGGTTTTAGAGGATGATGATGATGTTGTTGTTGAGTTCAAGGATTTGGGGAAAATAGAGAAATCGTTGTTACACTGCTGGAAGAAGTTTGTTCATGGCATCCTTCATTGTTGGATTGTAAGAAGAACAAAAGTCATTGGTTTACTGGGTGGGCATTTATTGCAATGGTCGAGTTTTTCAATTTTTAAGGAATAAGAAGTTGAAAGATATGAACGAGGAAGCATGTGAGGAGCTTCAACCTCAGATGAGTAGATTAGATTTAACTTGGCTGTTAGAATATAAGGGATTAAATGGTTAGTTAGTTAGTTAGAGGGTTGATTAGTTAGTTGGTTAGAGGGTTAGTTAGAATCCCTAATCTATATAAAGGGATCACCCTCACTATTAATCACAATCACCAATGTATTGTTTGTAAGAGCTTGAGGCTCTCATTTATGAATATACTTCATTCCTCATTTGATTTCTCCCTAATTATTCTCTCAAATTAGTTTAGTTAACATGGTATCATGAGCCTAGGTTTTAGGATTTTGGGTTTGGCCAGATAATTAAGAAGCCCATGAAGGTCTTGGTTTACCACCTTGTATCTAAATGCTCAAGAGAAGCATGCCACAAATCCAAGTGAAGAAATCAAGAAAAGGCCCAAAGATTGAGAGTCCAAGGCAAGAAATCAAGAAAAGGCCCACATTGTAGTCATTAATTCAAGAATACCCACCGTGTGAAGCTCCATTGGCATGTGAAAAGGATTCCTAAAGAATTCCCACAAGCCAGCTCACACACCCGGACAAATCAAACCACCATCAGACCCACGTGAAAGGCACGGCTCACAAGGAAGTCTCTCTTGTTTCTCAGATCCTTTGGATTATCCAGCTTTCACCACGGGATTCACGGACGCGTTACCACGATGATACGCCGGGACGTTGCCATCGATTTCCCATTCTTGACCTTGCGGTTTGAGGTTTATATGCGGGGGGCTCCCTTAATCCGGATTTTGATCTCCAAGAACAGATCGAAGACCCACGGCAAGCGATTTTGATCTCCAAGAACAGATCAAAGCCCACGGTTGGCAATCAAGATCCAGGAGGAAGATGAGAAGGAGTTCAGGTTCGAAGCGCAGGAGCAGCAAGTCATACGGTGACACTGAATCAAAAAAAAAATGAAAGTGAATCTGAAGACGAACGTCCCCGGAGAAAATGGGGAAGAATGACCTAAAATAGAGTAGAGTAGAGAGCTAAGACGCCTCCTCCTCCAGGTCACCCAAGAACGGGGAACGCACGATTCTCGCACAAAAGGTAATTTGAGATTAAAGTCCTCTCATCTATGCCCCTGCGATTTCTGAATTGAGAATATGTGCATCAATAATTGAATGTTTGGCACATCTATCTATTTGGCATCTGGAAAAATATATAATGCTGAGAAAACAATGGCCCCACTTCTGGAAATGTTTCCTAATTTGCAAACTAAGGAAACTCTAGCACCTGAAGAGGAACTTGCTCCATTTAAGAATTATTCTTCCAGGATGGCTGCAATTGATTACACTGTTTGTCTTCATAGTGAGGTGTTTGTCACAACTCAAGAAGGTTGCTTTAGGCGCAATATTACTGTTGTGACTATATATGCATCACTGGGAGATGAAGCTTTATGCCACTCGTTACAGAGAAGATGCTGATATTATGCCAATGTGCCCCTTAAGAATTATCTGGATGCTCAATATTTTGGTGACATTGGCATTGGCAGTCCTCCACAAAAGTTCAAAGTAATATTTGACACGGGGAGTTCCAATTTATGGGTCCCTTCATCTAAATGTTATTTTTTCGGTTGCTTGTTATTTTCACTCTTAAGTACAAGTCGTGGCATTTCCATCCCACGTGTTTGATTGAGATATGGATTTTCTGCTGACTAATATAATGTGACTGGAGATGATGTTTGGGCCCTATGGTGTTTTGTTTCTATGGATTGAATGATTGACCATAGATTTGCTAAGTAAGTCTTTGGAGGTTGCATGCATTGATTGGGGCATTACTTTCAACATTTGAATATAGTTAACTAGCCAGAGAGTCACTCTTTAGCAGAAAAGGGTGCGAAGCCTTCCCAAATGGGATGAGGATTGTGGTATGTCAACATTGCAGATTCAACCATCATACAAGTTCAAAAGAATGCCTCAAGTATTAACTTAAGAAGACAACCCAAGAAGAAGGTAGTCTTCCAAGATCCAAAGCTCAAAAGCGCGGATCTCAAGAAGAAAACGACCCAAGAAGATGGTAGTCTTCCAAGATCCCAAGCCCAAAAGCGCGGATTAGCAGAAGATGCAAGGTCGTGCTTTGGGAAAACAGAGAACGAAGCAGTAGAAAGAGTAGAGTAGAGAGCAAAGAAATGATGCCTCCTCGTTCCTGTCGATTTAAGGGAAAGCAGAGTAGAGAGCAATGAAGAATAGCCTCCTCGCTCCTGTCGATTTAAGGGAAAGTAGAGTAGAGAGCAGTGAAGAATCGCCTTCTCACTCCTATCAATTGTGGAAAAGAAGAAAGTTCATAAGCTTAGACTTCATGTTTGAATACAGCAGAAGAAAGTTCATAAGCTTACAGATTGAAGCTGTTCAAAAGTGAATCAGCGAAAGAAAAATGAAGGAAGATTGTTGTGAATTGAAGGAAGTTTTGTATTGTATTTTTGTTGATTGTAAAACTAGTCCATTTAATTCACCTTACCCCTTATTTTGTTGTTCAAGTTGAACACATTTGAGATAAATATTGTTCAACTTGAGGGGACGTGTTAGAATATAAGGGATTAAATGGTTAGTTAGTTAGTTAGAGGGTTGATTAGTTAGTTGATTAGAGGGTTAGTTAGAATCCCTAATCTATATAAAGGGATCACCCTCACTATTAATCACAATCACCAATGTATTGTTTGTAAGAGCTTGAGGCTCTCATTTATGAATATACTTCATTCCTCATTTGATTCTCCCTAATTATTCTCTCAAATTAGTTTAGTTAACATTGGCTGAAGCCTCTTGTTAAATGTGCTTTAAGTATGAAATTGGATATCTAGAGGAGGCAACAAAGGTGAAGAAGCGACTTGGTTCTTTTGGGGCAAGAAATGAACAAGATAAATGGAAATCTGGCTAACACAGAGCTAACCGTTGAGATAACAAAAACATATTTGATCTTAGCAGAAGAAGGATTTGGTTTTAGATAGTGATATTGGATATGCAGGACCATCATTGCTACTACTCAAGAATGAAGAGAAGGATCTGGTCAACTCCTAGATATGATGAAGTTTGTTTCTTGCATCCTTCATTAATGGATCGTAAAAACAAGAGAAGTCGTTGCAAGTAGTTATTATAAGGTAGGTGATAGTATGATTAAGCCTCAGGAACCTAAATAACCTTCAAGAAAGTAGCATATTAAATCTGGAGAGAACTTTTCCGTGTTTTTTACTCTCATATATCTTCTCTTTGGTTGGAGAAATTTACCAAAATAATAATTAAAAATAAAAAATTTATCCAATTAAAGCAGTTTGAAAACTATTTTCCAAACTAATGCTGACGCCACAAGTGGTGTCAAACTGTCTGACACCACTGCTAAGTTGCGTCAGACAGTGCAATCTGACGCTACAAGTAGCGTCAGATCAATTGACGCCTCCTGGCGTCAATTAATAATTAATTGACGCCAGGTGGCGTCAATTTCTTTTATATAAAAAATATAATTTTATAATTATAAATAATAATTAATTTAATAAATAATTTACTAATTAATTATTAGTAACTAATTTTAAATATTTATTATTAATTATAAATAATAAAAAGACTAAATAATAATACTAATAATGAGTTGTGGAGGCAGAGCTATGGGTGAAGGAGGAAAAATCTAACCTGGGAAGCTAGTAATGTCCTGGGTATCCAACTTTACATTTTTCTTCTTCTTGTGTTTCATAACTCAGATTTCTAAGATGCTCAACTCGGTTTTGGAATACAGAGTTCACCGAGCCTGACTCAATTCGTATAATGTACAAACAATTAAATGTAAGGGTACAATTAATTAAAGGGGGGCTTACATCAGATATGTTTTTAAAAGAGTAAATACCCATTTTGGTCACTGACAAAAAAACGACCATTATTCGTCCTTTTTATGGGATTAAAAAGGACCTTTTGGAAATTTGTGAGGGATCAAAATATCCACCAATTGACCCTTATTCGTCCTTTTTATGGACTAAAATGACCTTTTTTTTGTCAAGAACTAGAAAAAATATTTACTCTTTTTAAAAATGTTATATTCATTTCCCTACTTTAAGCTTAAATAGAGAATAATTAATTAGTAAATTATTTATTAAATTAATTATTATTTATAATTCTAAAATTATATTTTTTATAAAAAAAATAAATTGACGCCTTTTGGCGTCAATTAACCATTAATTGACACCAAAAGGCGTCAATTGATCTGACGCCACTTGTAGCGTCAGACTACCTGTGACATCAGACAGTCCGACGCCACTTGTGGCGTCAGCATTAGTTTGGAAAATAGTTTTCAAACTGCTTCAATTGGGTAAATTTTTTATTTTTAATTACTATTTTGGTAAATTTCCCCTTTGGTTGCAATCAAGTGTTTTAAAATGATCTGGATAAACAGAATGGTATCCTCTTGACCTCTTCTATTTTTTCATTTGTTTCATGTGATTGAAAACAGGCTCAGCATATTAAATATTTGATCTAGATAAACAGAATGGTATCCTCTAATATTTTTTCTTTGTTTCGGATATGAAAAAAATCACATAATTACCAGAGACTCTCGGTGGAGATTTTCATTCAACAAATTAGAGGATCACATTTCTCATTTAATTTTTTAATCAAATTGAACTACACCTATGTGTCACAAATAGTGTTAACAAAGTTAAATTTTGCCTCCACGAATACATCTATATGGTTTTTTTTTTTTTGGAAAATAAAAATGATTCACGTCTTTAAAAAATACTCTATCAAAGAAAACGGCCGAAACTGTTAGGCCGCGATGGGCGGCAAGGGAAGCTTATGTGGAGTAGAATCCAAGATTCCGAGAGTGCAAGATAACTTATTAATATTTTTGAAGAAATTAATAATTTCATAATTAAAAAATAATTATATTAGGCTTAAAAATAAATTGCTGAATATGCGCAAAGAATTAATAATTAATTGATACATTGCTGAATATGCGCAAGCCCATAAAAATAAAGATCACTCTTTTAAGAAAGCGTTAAGCATAGGTAATCCATTCAGTTAAGAAAACAATAATCAAATAAGAATCCAAATAAATACTTTAAATTTACATAGGGTTCATCCTCGCCCTAACTACTAAAAAAACTAGTCAAGCATGGCTAGGTTAACAAAATAAAAGAAGAGATGAAAACCAAAATTCGTTCTTGTGTCTCCGTGTTTTGCGTCTAGCTGCGTCTTGTTTTTCTTCAACAAGACTTTCTCCCCGTGCGTTGCACGGATGTGTTAAAATTGTAAATGGGGTAAAATGAACAACATATGCAACAATGTGTTTACTAAACCAATTCATGACAACATCCTATTATTTCAAAGAAAGGTTTTGAAAGACTTCTCTATAAACAACATTAGTTGTAATACTACGGTATTTATTAAACTTATCCAATATAAGTAATCTCAACTCATTGAAACTCTTGATTCTAGATAGTGCAACATATAATTGTACATGTGAAAAGATCAGGCTTGGAAGGTAGAGACCTACATTGGTCATTGATTGACATTGACTTTTGTTTATTGTCATTACAAATGAGATTATGATGGCAAATTGCCTCCTTGTCATATTGAAAGACATTTTAGATTCATATGAGTTTATATCCATTCTTTGTATCAAAAGCTCTTCACCAACGCTTATGTCATTCAATGCATTTACCTTAATGACGTTCTTGCCAAAGTTGTATTATTTGTAGCCTTGTACCATTACACAACCCTAATGTTTGATCAATATTCCTTATTAACATAATTGGTACACCTACTTTCAATACCAATTTATGATGAGGTATCCTGAGCATTTAATTGCATTTAAATCTCCTATGTCATACAAATCCTCAAAGCTTCCATTAGCATTATACATACGACTTAAAAAGTCAAAACTAAATTACTCTACCGCATCACCTAGTAATAAAGAACAAATGTACTCATTTAAAATGTCGACATTTTCTACTTTAGGGGTAAGAATGGAGTTATTGTTGAGGTAATCTTCGTCCACTACATGTTATATTAAATTTAGGTAAGATTCAATGATGCCCCTAATTGGATTACAGTCATCATGAAGTAACAACTCTAAAGGCATCATGATGTCTACAATACTATCGTTTGGTAACCCAATGTCTCGTGTCCTAAATGTAACAACCATTCGAAAATGTTTTAATTTTCTCTTGTTCGACTGGATCGCTCGACGACTTCAACCTCATATTCTTGGTTAGTCGAAGCTAAGTAAACTATATTCATTCCAAAGATGATAAGTGTTGATCGCTGCATTTACTAATTCTTTGTTGTTGTTTAACTCTTGCAGAATGAGCTCACTCGAAGTGTCTAATGAATAAGTAATTAAACTCCTATAATTGGCTCACTTTAGTTTTCTTAGAAAAATGACAATAGTCTATCTATTCCTAAAATCATCAGTTCAATCACATTTCCTTCTTTCATAAATTATTTTCTCACTTATTAAAACTTAACCATCAAAATACAATCATATCCCCAAATCTAATACACCCAATTCCTACAATCAACGTTTCACCCAAAAATTTCAAATATACACATTCATATAAATCTCAAGTCCAATATATTTAATCCTCAATATAACCTCCAATAAATAAAAATGAATTATGAATTTGGATATAAGAGACTTATTGTCACAAATCTCAGTTTTTCGACTCAATATTAACTTATATAAGTATATATAACCTAATTATTAAATAACTCTTCAAACCTCCCGATAATTGAAATTATATCAAATCTCAACTCATAATTTCATATAGTTCAAGATTTAGCAAAACTAAACCGATGAAACCTTCGATAGTACCTATAGTAATCCAAATAAATGACTTAAACAACATTTAATCGGTAAAAACATCGTATATGACATAAATCCTAAACTTTAACTTTTTTAAATAGAAAATTGATTTTAAATTTCTACAACAACCAACAAATCTAAACCGATTAAAATTATCTATTAATCAACTTTTACATATATATATATATATATATATATATATATATATATATATATATATATATATATATATATATATATATTAATTATTGTCAAAACTCAAAAATCTCCAAAAATTCTAACCCAAAAAATTTCACCAATCAGCGCAATATTATCCTCAATAGAATGTGAAAAATATGCAGAATAACTTTCATGAAGAAAGTTTGTTGAAAAGAATTTAGTTTAGTTACCAAAATGATCTTATAAGCTTACCTTAGATCTAAAACAATGAAGGGCAGTGCCAGAAAAGCGTCTGCAAGCTCAATGCTGACCCCAATTATCTTTTCACAAATGTCGATCGATCAAGTGGGGGTATATATAGTACCCTCAGACACACATGAAGGGGCCATGTGCCCCTTATGGATAGGTGGGAGGGGTATTAAATACCCCCGTCTTCCCCTTTGACTAAAGGAGCATGACCCCTTTAGTATATTTTTATTATTATATTTTTTATTCATTTTATTTTATCAATTCCCCTTCTATTATAATTCAATCCTAAAAGTAAAAATCAGGATATTACACACAAACCCGTCATCTGCGTTGTAAGGTAGATCATCAATACATTGGATAATTACTCTCACTGTTATGGTAAATTTATAATCATGATAAATTTGATTTAATTTGACTTATTAATTTATTTGAAGATAATTTTATTTCATAAAACTTGTAAATGGAATGTTCACCTTTTTGATTCTACATTTATAGGTTGAGATAAAAACAATCTTGTATTTTATAGTAATTGGTTGGTTAGTTGTTGCTAATATATTTAAGAATTCTAACATAAAAGAGATTCTTGGAACAGACAACCCCGTTGTGTTGCACGGTTGTGTTTTATCTAGGTTGTGAAAATTACATTTACCCACATTTAAACTTTTTAAAAAAATATCTATTAGCCTATGAACATTGAGATGTGAGCTTTTGCAATTTAGCATTGATAAATTTAGCTCCATCCATCCAAATGTCTAAATTACATCAACCTTATCAAATAAGGTTTTGAAACACTTTTCTCAAGTCTTCTGTGATCCCTTCAGACTACTGTGGCTAATAGACAAAGACCAACATTGGACGTAGACTACCCCGGCTCTTGTTGATGCCATTGCAATAATGAAATAATGATTGAGAATTGTCTCCTTGTCATGCTAAAAGATAGCTTAGAGTCCAAATGATTCATGTCCATACGATGTATGTATTAACATATCTTCTCCAACACTTATCCATTTTAACACATTTTCCCTTATGAAGTTTTTGCATAGATGTGTTGTTCACAATCTAATCCCATTGCACAAACTGGCTACTTGATAAAAGTTTCTTAATTATCAACATAACTGGTACGCCAACTTTAAGGATAAGCTTATGATGAGACATCCTTGAGCATTTGATTGTGTTGAGGGGTTTACTACTATCATACATTAGAGAGGATTAATTATCTAAATTGCAAGACAAAATACATATGCGTTGCATGGAGTCGTGGAACTTAAATTATAAGATATATATACACATATGTATGTGTGTGTGTGTTATACATACATACATACATACATACATACATACACATTAGCGGACCTAGGTACAAGGTTAGGGGGGCAAGTGCCCCCCAATTATTTAGGATTAAAAAAAAAAATACATGCTTGAATGATTATCCACCCTTAAATTAGGTGTTCACCCTTAATACATCAAGGCTACACTTTGTAATGGAATGAGGGGTGAATGGTTGAATGATTGTTTAGTGCCTTATATTAAAAAAAGATGTATTTGATAGCATTGATAATAAGGCAATTATGATGGAATTTCAAAAAATAAGGTTTATAAGGATGACATTATAATTATTTTTATTGTAATATACTTTTTTTATTAAAATATATGTATTTGAACTTATTGAGTACCCACCCTTCATTGTTATTTATGTAGCTGCATTTATTTCTAACAGTACTTAGCATTGCTTTTCTAAATAACAGGTTTGTAAAATAATTGTCTCTCTTATTACATCATCAGTATTTACTTGATTTCATGAATTTTTTTTTTTTGTTTTTGAATGCATTTAAAACTTTCTTTAAAAATGTTATTTTTTTTAAAAAAACATTCCTTAAAAAAAAATTTCGGGGGCTGCCCCCGAACCCCCCACCAACTATGCCCTCCCTTCTATAATTTTCTAGGTCCGCCACTGTACATACATACATACATACATACATACAAACACACACACACACACATATATATATATAGTTTTTGTTTGAAAAAATATAGTTAAATACCTCAATTTAGATATAATATATGTCATACTTTCTTAAAAGTTAGAACCACCCCCACCCCACACAATGTGAGGGATTCTTTCCTTTCTATTTAAGACAAAATACTTGTGCTTTGTACGAAAACATAAAACTTAAATTATAAGGATATATATAGTTGTTGTTCGAAGAAATGTAGCTGTTAAACACATCAAATTAGACATATACATGTCCTAATTTGTCAAAATTTAGAACCACTCTTGCTTCTTATGTTGGCCATTAATACGAAGATTTACATCATAACTTAGTCACAACCACCTTTGCTTATATAGTCAATTATCAATGATTACATATTAATAATAAATATAAACATAATTCTCTAAATCCCATAAGTAATAATACTAATATTGAATTCATAGAGACTAGTGATCACTTCGTTTTTTTTTTTTTTTGCCATAATTACTTTATCATCCCCCAAAATTACCTAAGACTTAATGACACTGTCATTTCTAGAAAATCAATTATTGAAGGAGAGGGGGAAACACAATAACCAAGAAATTAGGTATACAATTGTGTATGCAAGTCAATAAAATTAGTTTGTAGTAAATAAATGATGTAATCTTTTTAATTTTCTTCTTTTTAAATTACCTGATTAAATGATTTCTAAATTGGAAGTTATGATTATGAATTGTGAGATTTTGCCCCATAAATCCAAGAATTATCAGAAATTATTAGGAGATACAAATCTTAAGTAGTGCTTTTTTTTTTTTGGAACAATAGTAGTGCTTTTTATGGAAAAAATGAAGTTAAAAATGTTTATCCCAAAAATTGAAGATGCAAAAGGGTAGTCAAATAGTATGAACAACACAAACACAAATTTATTTATTTTTTTAAAAAAGGATTAACAACAAATATTATAAACTTTCAAAAGGATAAGCAAGCCTAACTCTTTTTCTCAAGTGCTAGAGCCCCCATATATAAATTTCACTGACGTCAAGCGGAACTTTATTAGCGGCAAAGACGAGTCATTATCTCAGTGTGATTCTAGCATTAAGAAAGAAGAGGCTCGAATGTGGTGGTTGCTATGGGAGGGTATAGAAAAGATAATGCCAAAAGGAGAGAATGACAAATAGGAGGAAGATGGTGAGTGATAAATATCATTTTAGAATATTTATATAAATTTGAATTTATAGTTTGGAGAAAAAAATATAGAATTTAAATATAAATTTAAAATAAAAAAAAAATAGAGAATGGGCACAAAAATTTAGAATACCTTGAAAAGAGAATATGTATTAATGTAACCATATGAAAAGGAGAAAAAAGAGTGGAGAAAAAGAATCAGACCTTAAAAAGAAGATGAGGGAATTTCAAAATTTCAAATTCAAATACTGACCAATCAAATAGATATTTGTAGAGTCTCTATATTGTCATGTTACATTTTTCTCGCAGAGAATATTTGATTTGATTGATGATTTTAAATAGTGTATATTCCTAAAAACTCAAGATATTTTCTTATATTTTTAATTTTGAAAATGCAAAGTGTATTCTAAAATAATATTTACCAATTATCATTCATCCTCTATCTCATTTTCATTGATTGATTATTGATTTCAAATTATCAAAAATTAATCAAATAAAAAATCTTGTTGAAACGAAATATGTTGAAATAAGAGAAATTTTTTAATTTTTACCGAAAAAATGAATTTTTAATTTATTTATTAATAATTAATTTATTTAATTTTTCAAATCATCACAAACTCCAATATACACCATAATGAGTCTTCACTTCCCAAGAATCTCTCAATTCCCATGCCTTTCCTCTACCTGTCCTTTGTGTTAACATTATGTAAATTGGTTAAATCAATCGATAATTGGTTTGTCTTAATCTGGCGTGATATACATATAAGGTGGTTTCCCTTATTCTTAGAATCTCATCTCCACTCTCACATATTCTAAAATGATATTTACCAATTATCTCTCTCTCTCATATTGATTGATTGATGATTGATTTCAAATTTTCAATTTTCAAATACTAATCAAATAAAAAATCTGATTGGAAGCAAATATGTTGAAATAAAATGTATTTTTAATTTGTATCCCAAAACGGAATTTCTCGTTTATTAGTTAATAATTACTTTATTTAATTTTTTAAATCACAACTTCCAATATACACCATAATGAGTCTTTTCTTCCCAAGAATATCTCACTTCTCATGCCTTTCCTCTTCCCTGTACCTATCCTTCTCCATATTTCATTTCAAATTCAAATTTTATATTAATTTCACTTCTCATATTTTGTATTTCATTTATGTGAAATAATTAAATGCTGCATCGTTAATTGTTTTTCTTTAGCCAATGGGATATGAAAAAAGTTTGACCTTCGTTGCTGCACATAAATGAGCAACAAATGTAGTATCATTTAATTTGTAGTTGGGAAAGATTGATTACGTGGCACCGAGCATTGTCTTACATGTGGACTAATAATCGTAAAGCCACAAGGTTTAAAGATATATATTTGATTGATTGATGATGATTGATTGATGATGATTGATTGATAATCGTAAAGCCACAAGGTTTAAAGATATATATTTGATGATTGATTGTTATCCGGTTCTTCTCGCTCGTCCGAATTCGTTCTCGTGCGCGGCGTATTGCTTCGTTCTTCCAATTGTTGTACGTACTTTTTTTCGTGCTGATGTTTTCGTCAATTATATATTACTTTAGGTTCCTTCTTGGCTGCGGGTCCCACACCTCTATCCAAATATCAATTGCCTTTTTGATTCAATCAGGTACGTTTTTCCTTTTTTTTCATTCTAATATCATATATTATTATATTATAATATAATATATATATATATATATATAATATTATAATATATAATATTATAATATATCTTTTCAATTTAACTTGTTGCATCCTTAGATCACATAATATCTCCTGCACAAATAAGTAGGATATCAATAGATTTTCTGTTATAATATCATTTTATCCTATATTTAGTTAAAAGATAGATAAGTACATAAAGATAATTAAATAAGTACAAAATATCAATAAATTCAATCCAATTTATCCCAGAATCTATCATTATTTAATTATAAAATATCTACTTATCAGTATTGGTACCAGTATTTCCTTCTGTTCAATTTCCTATATATTCAATTCAATATCCAGAAAGATCAGGCTCTCTGCGCCGAATAGGGGAGTTAGGTTCGTATAGTCCATCATTCACTATGTGCTTACCTTTCAATTCAATTTTGCTTCTCATATTCCAAGTTTCAAGTTAAATTTGGTTTTGTGCGTTAAAGGCTTTCAGGTTTTTATAATAAGGTGATATATATATGTACGATGAAGAATCAGGAACCAAAGGATACCTGCAAGAAACTACTATGGACTATCAACAACTTCAGTACCTTGAAGATCAATCTCAGATACTGTTCTGAGGTTTTCATTACGGGCGGGTGTGCCTGGTAAGACTCAAAATATGACATACTCCCTCCTCCTCTGCATCTAAATATAAGTTGTTAGAAATATAAGGGTGAGAATAAATGATTATTAGTTAGAAAGTTAATTAGGCGTAGTCTAGGGCCTTAACTATTGAAAGGTAAGTGTTAGATGTGGAATGCTCACCATGTTTAGAGAGGGAGTTAACTTGGTCTCTCTCTAAGGGAGAGTTAACTTGGTCTCTTTCTAAGAAGGAGTTAATATGGTCTCATTCTAAGTTTTAGAGATAACCATAAAGTTACTTGTAAGAGCTTGCTCTCTTTGTGGTAAATACAATAAGATTCTTCATCTTCTTTCTAGTTCGAAGATGAATAGGGTATTTTAGAAAAAATCATGTTATATTAATTAACTCAACTAACTTTTTCAGTCTAATCATATTAGGTAAATATGTCTTATATCAAAATCTCTTATTATCTCTAATAAGTTTTTTTTGGTTGGATGATATAATAGCATATTGATGTATATATCTCTCTGTTTTTTTACGGGGTTGGAATGGTCGTAGGAAAATTGTTTTATACAGAGGAGGAAAAGATGGAAATTATTTGGGTATATATTTGGAAGTAGCTGATGGTTCGAGTTTGCCTCAAGGTTGGAGTATATCTGCTGCCTGCAAATTGACGGTGGTCAATCAAGCTTCCATTGAAAAATCTGAGAAAGAAGGTATCATTCTTTACTGCTTCATTGTTTATTATATATATTCTTCTAAAAGATGCTTTCGTTTTTGCCTTGTCAATTTTATGGTCTCCCCCCTTTAATTTCTTTCTCAAAAACCGATTTTCTCCTGCAACCAAAAGAGTAAATAAATAAACTATCAGACTTATACTGAGAAGGCCTAACAATATAATGGTATGGATCACTCTTATAATAGTACTGTTCGATTGACGTTCCGTTAATAATGCATGTTTCCGCAAAAAGTTTTTTTGCAGATGATGATTATTGGGGTTTTACATATTTTATTCAATTGGCTATGCTTCAGAACTCATCCAACGGCTATATTTTGCATGATAGATATGTCTCTCTTGTAATAATCTTTCATTGATGTTCCTTTAATAATGCAGGTTTCCACAAAAAGTTTTGTGCAGATATTAAAAGTTGGGGTTTTGGATCTTTTATGGAATTGGCTGAGCTTCAGAACCCACATGACAGCTATATTTTGAATGATAAATGTATTGTCGGAGTTGAATTATCTGAGGTAAACTCTGAAGGCACTCAAGTTGTGGGACAAATAGAGGATGATGATGATGCTGTTGAGTTCAAGGATTTGGGGAAAATAGAGAAACCGTTTCTTCCATTGCTGGAAGAAGTTTGTTCTTGGCATCCTTCGTTGTTGGACTGTAAGAAGAACAGAAGTCGTAGGTTCACTGAGTGGGCATTTACTGCATTGGGTCGAGTTTTGCAATTTTTAAGGAACAAGAAGTTGAAAGATATGAACGAGGAAGCATGTGAGGAGCTTCAACAGTTGTGGGAGGAACTTCAAATGGGCAGGTTAGATTTGAGTTGGCTGGAGCCTCTAGTTAAATCTGCTTTAAGTATGAAAGGATATCTGGAGAAGGCAATGAAGGTGAAGAAGTTGAGGCAAGACTTGGTTCTTTTGGAGAAGGAAATGAACAAGATGAAAGAAAATCTGGATAACACAGAGCTAACCATTGAAATAACAAAAACAGATTTGATCTTAACAGAAGAAGGCTTTGAAGAGAAGGAGTTGGATTTAGATAGTGACATTGGATATGCAGGACCATCATTGCTACTACTCAAGAATGAAGAGAAGGACATGTCATCAGTTAGCTAATTAATTTTTGAAGTCTTGTTTTGGCTTAATTTTGATTCTTAATTTTGAATTATGGGCAAATTTGAGTACTGCGGATGAAGTTTGATACTATTTCAGAACTTGTTGAAGTAAAAGTTTGGTTGAAGTTTGATATTTAATATGACTTTAAAGTTGAAAATTGTTTTTCTTATCTAATAAAATTATATTATAAATTGTAATATAATATAATATAAGCGAAAATTAAACACCTCATGGTTCTAAATTGATTGCACCATCAGACCTCAACCCCATTTCTCTCCAAGGTAGTTACTGTGGGGTTATATTAGCTAGTCGTGTGACGTATTAATATATGGTTACTGATAACAAAAACTGCTTTTGAATATTTTCATTTACAACTA
Organism: Acacia pycnantha; assembly: GCA_025563575.1. NCBI lineage: Eukaryota > Viridiplantae > Streptophyta > Magnoliopsida > Fabales > Fabaceae > Acacia > Acacia pycnantha. The sequence continues at coordinate 94,691 of JAMWYP010000217.1, forward strand.
ATTTAGTTTTTTCGTAAGAAAGTTGCTTTAAACAAAGGCAACGAGGATGAGAGAAATTTCTGACTTTATATGCAAACTTCACCTTCTTGGTGGCTAACCAATATTCCAGGATCTTCATAAACTATTTGGTTATGAAGGCCAGAGAAATGAGAAGTAAAGTTTTTTTTTTGGGGTATGTGACCGATCAAACTTTCAATAGTCTTTAATTGATGTTGCTTTGCTTCTGGGGGTTATCGATCTTTCGTGGCTTTGACTAAACTTTAAAACCTATCTAGTGGCTATATTTTGGATGATAAATGTATAGTTGAGGTTGAATTTTTTAAAGTCAGGGCATGACAGTATTGAGTTTACATGTCACCCTCCTCTTGATCCTTTTTCTTTATTCAAGAAACCCTAACAAATTCCTGCCAACGATCCAAACAATGGTGACATTGTTGATTTTAAAGATCGGCCCGGGACGAATAGAAAATGCATTTGTTCCACTACTAGATGAAGTTTGTTTCTAGCATCCTTTATTCATGGACCGTAAGAACAAGAGAAGTCATAGATTTACTAGGTGGGCATTTAATGGTCAGGTGTCAAGTTCTGCAATTTCTAAGAAGAAGAACAAATGAAAAAATATGAAGCAAGAGAAATTTGAACAGCTTCAACGATCTGCTTTGAATATAAAATAAAATGTACATACCTACATGTACTAATAATTTTCTCCAAAACGACGGGTGCATTAATATGCACCCACTGAACTTATTAATTAATGGCATTTTCTTGCCATAAGAACAATATATAGGCTTTATTTTATTTTATTTTTGCCCAAACAATAGACTTAATTTGTTAAAAAAACGGTGGTATTTTTGTAATTCTATGAGCCCTTTAGACATCTCAATTTTAAATTGGGACACCTAAAATATACTTTTGGTATCCCAATTTTGAAAAGGGACACCAAAAGTATATTTTTAGCATCCTAGTTAAAAAAGAGACACTAAAATCAAGGATTTTTGGTATCCCAAGTAAAAATTGGGAAGCCTAAAGTCCACTTTAGACGTCCTAATTTATAATTAGGACGCCTAAAATGTCTCGTATAACTACAAGTCACTCCTTTCTCACTACACTCGGCACCCCATTCGCATTCTCTCTTCTTTCTCTGTCACCATCCCTCTCCCACCTCCATTCGCATTCGCTCTTCTTCTCCATCGCCATCCCTTTCCGTCTATGTTTCTTTTCTTTCTCATCGACTTTGGTTTTGTCGCCGCTCCCATGGCGTATTCTCCTTCTCATCGAATTTTGTTCCGCCACTCCCATTGACCGCTCTCAGATCTGCGCCTCTAGGTCCTCAAATCTGTGAGCACCAACTACAACCTTCGATTTCGGTGACGTCATATTGCAGCCTCAAATTTGCGAGCACTGATAACGCCTTCCATCGAGCACCAGCTACAGCCTATGTTTTCGGTGACATCGGACAACAATGCAAAGCCAGAGTTGATCTGAGGACAACGCCTTCCATCGAGCATTGGTTGAAGCTTCTGGGTTTTTTTACGAGCCTTTTCAAGCTTTTGTCGAGCACCAATTGAAACTTGGTTTGTGTAGATTTGATATTATTTTTGTTTTGATTATATCATTTTGTATATATGGGTTGATTCATGTCTTCTTATTGATAGTTTTTAGTTTGATTTGCCTCTTTTCATTTTCATTTTGTTCCGCCACTCCCATTGACCGCTCTCAGATCTGCACCTCTAGGTCCTCAAATCTCGTGAGCACCAACTACAACCTTCGATTTCGGTGAAGTCATATTGCAGCCTCAAATTTGCGAGCACTGATAACGCCTTCCATCGAGCACCGGCTATGACCTATGTTTTCGGTGACATCGGACAACAATGCAAAGCCAGAGTTGATCTGAGGACAACGCCTTCCATCGAGCATTGGTTGAAGCTTCTGGGTTTTTACGAGCCTTTTCAAGCTTTTGTCGAGCACCAATTGAAACTTCGGTTTGTGTAGATTTGATATTATTTTTGTTTTGATTATATCATTTTGTATATATGGGTTGATTCATGTCTTCTTATTGATAGTTTTCCGTTTGATTTGCCTTTTTTCATTTTGATTAGTGAGTATATTGATTGTTGATGTGTTCTTGATGGTTATGGGTTTTGATTTCTCCGATAAACTAAGTCAAGAAGCTTTCGGCGATGGGAAGTGATTACGGAGTTGGGAAACTTTCAGTAATTTGTCTTCTTATCTCGGTTGCCTTGCGGGTTCTTCTTCCACGGCGAAGCCTCCCAAACCTGAGGTTTGGGTTTTTTTTTTTTTAAAAAAGAAAAAGCAATACAACGTCCTAAATTTTATTTGAGATGCCGTAAGTCTCGACTTTTTACGTCTCCCACATTGGCATCCTCCAAAAATTGGACGTAGAAAGCTCTAAAAATGGATGTTAAAAGACTTTTTTATACTAGTGTAAAGAGATCATCTTTTGAGGCAGTTTTGCAATAGCTTGGCTACAACAATTCCAATGTAAATGCAGGCCTCTCTTTTCCATAGTTTTCTTTTTTATCTTCTTCTTGCATTCTTTCCTTCTCTTCACAACTTCCCATGATCTTTGAGAGCTTTTAAAACTTGTCATCTTCAAACTACAAGTATGAGGAATTCATGAGCTCTTTAACTTTCACCAATAATCACAACTTAGGCAATTAACTCATGATTTTAACAAAAGTTTGACTTTGCTTTTGTCACATCACATTTTCTTCTATAATCTCTTTTTATGCATAATTTGAACCCAAAAAATAAGTGAAATGGGAAGAAAATGTGCTAGAATATTATTGATGTCTTTGAGTTTTTTTTTTTTTTGCTACGAAAATTTTAGGAAATGGGTTGAGGCCACCCACGCCTAAAAGAATGTGTTTGGAGCGTCAACGCGACATCTTGACTAGAGTTAACAGCGGTTGTGTATGGCATTTTATGAATGTACAATTCCTCAACTCGTTCTTCGCTCTTTTCAATCACCACATGTGAACGTTTTTTTGTTTGGTTCACGACACAATAGTTATCCATTCAAATACGAGAAAATTAACATGTTGCTGTAATGTCTCTCTTTGGTGTGTCCTAATATTTTTATACAGAGGAATATATGGTGGGAAATACTCCTCAATATAAGAGATATAGTTTGTTATTCAATTTTTTTCAAAAAAAAAAAAAAACAGAGATTATTCAATAAATAAAAATTGAAAGGTAATGGGGGTCATTTAACAAGATTTTGAAACCCGTATGCTTAATTTGTATATGTACATATCTATTTATTCTTATCTGCATATCCATATGTTTATATATCTATATATAAAGTTAAATCTGTTACACTCAAAATCTGATCACTTAAATGTTAAATCTATTATACTCAAAATTTATTCTCAAAAACCTAATTCATGCACACCAACACTAAAAAAAACGGGTTAAAGTGTAAAAATATACATGTGGTTTTCTCAAAAGTGCATCCGATACCAAGTGTTTTTAAGAAGCAAAAGTGACTATATGGTTATAAAAGTGGAGCAAAAATACCTATTGACCGTTAGTTTTGCTTTTTTGTATTTTTAAGGCTGACGTGGACAATGACTCAGCTAAATTTCATTCCAGCTGGCAGTAAATAACTGGAGAGAATTACAAAAAATGACATACATATTGTAGAAATTACAGTTTAGTTCTTCTCTCTCCCAATCTCAATCTTATCCATCGGGCCACTCATCTCCACCTCCTTGTCGTCGTTGCCGCCTTTCTGTAATTTTCGAAACTATTTGGGCCTTTTTTTTTGTAATTTTCTCTAATTCTCCACTGCTAACTGGGATGAAATTTAGTTGAGTCATCATACATGTCAACCTTAAAAATACAAAAAAGTCAAACTAACGATCAATGAGTATTTTTACTTCACTTTTGTAACCACATAGTCACTTTTATATCCAAAAGACACTTGGTGTTGGGTGCACTTTTGATAAAACTATATGTGTATTTTTGCACCTTAACCCAAAAAAGAATTACAAAATTTTAATTTATTTTCCGATTATTATAGTTACAATGATTATTGGATGTAAAAAGCAGCAGTTGAATTACAGCATTCTACAACTTCACGCAATGAGCATGTAGCAGCAGAGTTTCCCCCTTAATCATGAAAAGAAGTTTAGGTGAATGAAACACACAGAATTCATATCCATCAAGGACAGTGATAGCAAATATACAAAATTACAACACATCCCTTCCATCCCTGAACTAAACTATTTTTTTTTTTTTTAATTTTATTCCCCATTGAAAGTAGCTAGACGGAATCGCTCAAAAAATATAATGGATCATAAGTTGATAACATAAATTCCAATTTAAAATATATCTAGTTGATGATATAACATACTATTATATGAATCCGTGAGAATGCTATCGAAAGTTGAAGTAGAAAAAGTCAAATTATAATGATGTATAATTAGGCATGGAAATAAGTCAGGTTGGGTTTTAGCTAAACAGGCCTAAGCCTGTAATTGAGGGTAAAAGGCCTGAGCCTAAATGCAAGTTTTATTTAGGTTTGGGCCTAAACCTTTATAAGGCCTGAAGCTTTTTTAAATGCCTACTTACAATGTAGACATTTAAAAAGGTTACATATTGCAGGTCTTGAACTCTTGAAGGTCATAAATAGACTTTGTGCACTTTGAAATTAGAATATAAGAATTAAAAAAATAAATATTGTGTTATTTATATTATATAATATAATTATATTTATTTAATGTATAAACAGGTCAGGCCTGAAGGTTTACAGGGGCCATTAAGCCTTGGCCTGATTTTTTAATAAATAGACCAGACTCTAAACAAACCAAACTGCATACCTTTGATAGGAGTCTAGCTTATTCCGACCCTTATGTGCCTACTGCCTAAAAAAAAGGGGAAAATGGTTTAAGCCATGATTAATCCGTAATTCCTTCGGTTGGGCAAAAAAAAAAAAAATCTATAATTTCTTTTAATGTTCTTCGAACTCCCACCCCTTACAATAGTATTGATGCAGGTGGCAGTGCTTCTTTCCCTACAATTTCCGTAACGGGATGATGAGAGTAGGAGTCTTTGGCCGCGATGGTTTCCTCAAATCTGTTATTAGGGTTAAGTTTTATCTAAGTTTCTATGGATTATCCTGTGTTTGATTTTTTTTTTTCTTTCACCATAAACATGTTAGGCTGTGCTTTGTATTTTTTTTATTTATTTTTAATGAAATTAATGCTTTATCTGGTTAAAAAAATGCCATGATTAGTCTCTAATATATAATTTAAAAAAGTTAAATAGTAAATTCATCCAGGAAGTATAAGTCTAGGAGCAACATTGTCTTATAAATTTTTTTTATTTTAATGTTAGTTCTAAAAATTTCAAAACGTAACAATGTGCCTATTTCCTTAAAAAAAACTAACGCTCATCATCAAAAAAATTGACTTTAAATAAGTTAAAACAGATAAATCAAAACCCCAATAATCGGTATTACCACTATTACGAGGTTTGAACGATTAAATTAAAGATTCCTGTGGAGCAATAATCGAGTCCGCTAACGCCTAGAGCGACTAAACATGCAGCTCAGCTATCAGCCCTCCATGTGTACATAATCTCTCACGTTATATTCTTACCAACGAATCATCGAAACGTACTGGTAAATTTCGTGGATGGTGCCGTGTAATATATTTGCCCGTCTTCCTTAGCATTTGCAGTATCTGTTAAGCTGCGCATTGAACCTTTCTCTCTCCTCCCCCAATTGGCAATTTCCCCGAGTCTCTCACTCGACCCTTCACTATAATCCCCCATTTTCTCTCTCTTCAACCACGCGATTTAACAAATATTTTCTTCTTCTTCTTTCTGGGGAGTGGTGATCGACTCTTTTGGGCACTCCGTAATCGCTCGCTGTTCGGTTTCTTTTGCGTGGGTTTTTACCGATTGCCGATGGATCTTGAGGTGGGTGATTCCGTCTCTGAAAAGCCTGTAAATTCAGAAACGGCGAAGAGACGCAAACAAGAATTGGTACTCTTTTCGTACATCTTTCATAGAAATATTGAATGAATTCTTCCTTGTGTTTTTGTTTGTGTTTGGGTGGGGATTATATTTTCCCTAACTGAGCATGCTCAAATAATACCCTTAGGCCGACACATTATTGGTCAATTTCGATTATTTTCCTGTTCTGGCTTTGGGTTTACTTACTTTCGATTTTAGCCTTCTGATCGTTCATACTGCCTAAGCGTGCGCGTTTTGTTTTATTTTATTAAAAAAAACTGTTGATGCCCCCTTTTTATGTAGTTTATTTTCTACTTCACTTATAGATTGCCTTTCATTATTTGGGTTTAATTGTAAGCCATACTTGATTTCTCCTTGCTGCCATTGTATAATGTAACTGCTGTCAAGTTTATGTGGACGAGAACAATTTTAATGTATTTTCCGAACCTTGTGTGGGTTTTGTTGGTTTGGTCTTTTAATGCTTTGTCTCTTAGATTTTAGGAAAAGAGAATAAACTGCTGGAATCAATTCTTGCCCCACACTTTCCTGTCATGTCCCAGGCTCCCCTTCTTTTGGATAAAAGGATTAGCAAATAGCTGTTTGAAAAAGTGTTGGTGTGATCAATAATTTCATACATGGAAATTTTGTACAAGCTATTGCCTTTTTCGTGTGAAGATATGCTGAATCGTTAGTCTCTTTGTAAATTAGTAGAACGGATGTTGATTTTCTCTTCAAGGTAAAATGTTTGAGCAATGTAAGCTTACTTGGAATGTAACAAATGACCGATGCTTAATTACTGCACTGGGTCTTATGCACCAGGCTGTTGCTCAGCTGTACAAACTTTACTTCTCTGTTAGTCTGTGTGACTTAAAATTATTTCTATTTTTCGGTGCACGGGTATCTGCTTACGGGGGCATGACTTATATTTTCAGCACATCAAGGAGAATAAATAATAGAAGTCAGTTTCAGTATGGAAATATCAAGCTATACAATATTATTTGTTTTTCTTGATGAACCTTGATTAATCCATTTTCTTAACATGATTTTCTGACTTTATAGAGGTTTTTAAGTTTGATCTTTACTTTTTATAGGATACTTCTGTAAGCTATCAGGGAAATTCTGTGACTGTGGCAGCATCATCAGGAAGTGGTGATGTCTCCAAGAGTTCCATGTCTTCAAATAAGGCTAATAGCCCTGATGTTTCATATCAAGATGAAAATGATGAAATGAATGAGGAGGGGGAGGAGGATGATTATGCCTATGACTTCTACGACAATGATGATTTTATATATGAAGATGATTACACCAGCATGCAGGATCAGTTTGACAGTGTGGATTTACCTCCTGGGGTAGAGGCATCACTGCCTTGGTTGAAGGATTTTGATTCAAATGTATCTAAGCAGGATGTTGCTTCGTGCCATGCAGAGTCCAGCTCTATGGGTAAAAGAAAAGAAATTGAAGTTGCCGTCATGCAAACGTCTGAACAATTTAAGCAATTTGATACTGTTGATTCTTTTCAGGATCATTACTATGATAAACAGGGCTCTAAAGATCAGCAGGTAGCATATTTTAGAAACTTGTTAAAATTTCACCCTGTTGACTATTGGTTGGGCTCATTTTGATTAAATTGAATCTTGCTATGTGTGCAGCGATCAAAGAATTGGGCTAAAAAAATTCAGGAGGAGTGGAAAATTTTGGAGGAAAACTTGCCAGGTAAATTTTCACCTTATTCTTTTCTTTTTATCCTTTTTTAGAATGCATATTCTTGTTATTATAACTATGGATCCTAATAATTTTTAAGGGTTTTATTCCCTTTCATTGTTCCTGTTTTACTTGTTTAGGATACAATATTCACACAATGCCCTTTATGTCCTTCTCACTACTGGTATTAATTTGCCTTGTGATGTAATTCAACCTTTCATGGAAAAATTGGTTTTGATTCGTTGACGTTTACTCATCTTTAATTTTGTCTGTTTCTCACAAACTTGTATTTACAGAAACCATTTTTGTCCGGGTTTGTGAATCAAGGATGGAGCTTCTAAGGGCTGTCATTGTTGGACCTGCTGGCACTCCATACCATGATGGCCTTTTCTTTTTTGATTGCCTCTTTCCTTCGTCTTACCCTGCAGGTCCACCGGTAAGTATCTCGTAAATTCCCCTTGTTCCGAGATGTGTCTTGTGCTTTGGATGACAGAAGTTGGACTTAACTTTTGCAGAAGGTGCACTATCACTCAGGTGGCCTAAGGATAAATCCTAATTTATATCAATGTGGAAAAGTATGCCTTAGTCTTTTGGGCACTTGGCGTGGCGTGAGTACTGAAAACTGGATTCCAGACAACTCAACCATGCTTCAAGTTCTTGTTTCTATACAAGCTTTGATTCTGAATGAGAAGCCCTTCTTTAATGAGCCCGGTTACTCATCAACCTATGTTGGTTTAGTGGGGGAGAGAAAATCCAAGGAGTACAATGAGAATACATTCATCTTGTCCTTGAAGACAATGATGTATACATTGCGAAAACCGCCAAAGGTTTGTTGGTTACAATGATTTATCAGCTATTCTCTCTGTATTCCTCAAATTAGTAGTATAACGGATATAGTGAGCTTTTTAATGGTAAGATCTAATTTTTGTTTGGCTGATAATCTCATTATTCTTCTCGTGTTCTGCAGCACTTTGAGGAGTTGGTCGCTGGGCACTTTCGAAATCGAGCTGTTAACATACTGACAGCATGTAAATCATATGTGGAGGGCAGTGCAGTTGGCTCAGTTGTACATAATCTAGATCAAAGTAAAAAAAGTTCGACAGATGACAACAAAAGTGATTTTCAGTTAGCTGTGAGTAGGGTGATGAACACACTTATTGCATTTTTCACAAGAAATGGCTCTACAGACTGTGAGGACTTTCGAAGTCCTGGACTTTATGATGCAACGGCTCAGGCTATGGCAAATCTAGATACTCTAATCAAGAATTGATTCTTGTTAATGTTAGTATTTAGTAACACCTAGTCAAAAAAAATTGACGTGTTAGCATAGTTTTTGCAAATGTCCTTCGGACTTTGAAGGATGATATCCGGATATTTTCTTTGTAAAGATCTGACAGTTTATTATCTTAGCAAACGCAGGTAAATCAAGTTAGATTTGGCAAATTTTTGGGGTGTTTAGGTTATACCTTGAGGAATTACATCGACAAGACATGATTTGATTTCTGGGGAGGGGTTTTCAACTTTATTAATCCTTAAGTTCAACTAATGTCAGCGCATTTGCTTTGAATTCTGTGCATTTATATCCCTTTATTCGCAGTATCTATCATAATTATGTTGTTCGGTATGAATGCATTGTCTTTTTTTGGGACGAGCTTTCAGTATTGATTTGATTTGTTGTAGAATAGTAAATGATTTAAAAATTAAATGGACCAATTATTCTTGTGTAATGCACACGGAATATAGTATACCTCTCATGCAATCTTTATTCAATTTAAAAAGAAATATATTTATTTTAAAATGATGGGTGAATTGTATATTGGTGAAGTTGTTTATATCTACAAAGTCATGTTCTCTAATAATACTTGTTATTTTGTTAATATTTAAAATGCGTATATGTAATTGTAAGATCGTACTTTTCATTTTGCTATAGTTAGTGTTTGAAATTAAAATTTGTAAATTTTCATTTAGACACTTGTTATTTTACTATTATTTATTGTTAATATAAATAGACTAAGGTTTTATCGTTCGTAAAAATTTCGGTCAGTTATTCTTTCCAACTATTTAATAATACGAGTTCGAAATAAAAGGAACATGCCGACCAACATTGGTTGTAGTATTCAGATCACAATCTTAAGTATAAATAAATAAATCTAATCTTAAGGAAATGTTTATACTCCACATATATTATGAGTTCATGTAGAAATAAATTGTAGATTACATTTACCTACAACTTTTTCTACAAACAAATGTTCATGTTGCTTACACTTCTTCATGGCAGTTAAGAGGAGCTCGTACTTTGCACATACATACCAAGAGTGAGTCTTTACCCAGCAGATTCACATGGTTGCATGCCAAGAACAATGATTTCTAGATATAACGCGCAGTTGTAACATACTTAAATCTTCTGAAGAGTATGATTCTCCAATTATCACCATACATACCTGAAATGAGAATATCACAATTAAGAAAGGTGAAACTTGAAAGCTTCAGTTTTATATAGATTAAAACCCAAGTGATGCTGCAATTAATTTTGTACAACGGACATGCCATTAATACAAATTCACAACTTTAAACAACATATTATTCTCCTGTAACTTGATAGGAGAACAATTAGCTATCTAAAATTCCTTTCACAAAACACCAAGATTTTACCTGGTAGTGGTGAGTAATGATTATCTCGCGTCTAGTTTATAATTTTACTAGGATTTAGAATTGGTCCATCAGTGCCTTCACATGTGAAAGTTTTATCACTCTAGCTTTGCAAAGACTATTCATATAGATTCATATCCAATATAAGGCTCTCAGCATAAAATAACCCATTATCAGCCACAGTTCATAGTTACACCTCATTTTGCCCTCTATTGAACCGCTTATATAGAGAGCTCTTTTAAAGCCTTATGCACAAATCCAAATGTCATCTCACAAAATTAAAAAAAGGCTTGAACTCTTAGAAAATATCCCCAGTAAGTCAATTAGTTATAGTCAAGGTTGTTACAACAATGATAGAGATTACAAAAAGAAAAGTGAAAGACCATAAAGGCATTAACATAACAAAGCTCGTATGCAGCCACAATACATGAAACAATAAAACAAAGAACAAAACTGTTCTAAAAACACATGAAAGCATGTATATTTTTATAGGTTTTCTCATACTCTAATGCAACATAAACTTGGCATCTCGATAGTATAACCTGTTATCTCTCTCCTAATTTTCCCTATATGTATACGTAATTGGGAATGGGAGCTGAATTGGATGCCTAGTTATAATATTCCCTTGTAATTGAATATTCACATACTAAATTTTGACATGGAATTTAGAAGTCTCTAGTTTACAACCATTAGAGAGAGAGAAATATTTAAGGCAAATACTCACCTATTCTAAGTTTTGCTTGAAGATCTGGTTTTTGACGTTTAAAATTCATTAAAGTAAAACACATGGTATATCAAAAAAATAATGCAATTAAAATTAGCATGGATTGATAATATTTAGCTCTCCAACCCAGAAAATTACATGAATGTTAAGAAATGATAGAGATGATTGCATGTGCTCAGACGACTTGGTAAAATGATCCGAAAGAGTTTATGAGCGAAGCACGATACCTCTTGCGGAATTCATTAACATATCGTGACCAGTTGTAGAGGACAAACCACAGAAGTACAATCACCAAAATATCTGGAAAACAATTCAGGATGTCACAGGTACAAAGCACCGCAAGCCTAATTGCTTATGAACGCAGGAAAATCATCTACTTCTTTGAAAAAGAAAAAATCACTTAACTTGGATTGGCTGTCTAAATAGTTCACAATGCAGAACAGACAAATTAAAAAGCTATAAATCTTAGTTTCACAACTTCAAGCCAACCCATATAATCTAGGAATAATCAAAACTTGGTATTTTGTATAATTTAAGTTCCAATTATATACAAGCATTAAGCAATAAGCAAAATGGGTTTGTAATTCATGGAATGATCACATTCGAGTGAGCTAAAAAGGATCTATTTCTGGAGTTGTGAAGTTGGAAAAATAACAACTGTTTATTGCAGTAAAGAAACAATAGAGGATACTAAAAAGACAACGCTCCCACCAATCTAGCATAAATAGCCCAAAAGTTACGTTGTAGAGATAGATCTTGCGCTGAACCCAATTCATATCTTTCAAACCTGTGAAAAGAAATGAAGGTGGATTTAAGCTACCTGCTTCAATCATGGAACATCTCAAAAGTAAAGGAACAAAGTTCAGATCACATACGCAGAACCAGCTGGATGGAAGATCAGAACAGGGGTCAGATGACAGAGGGATATAGATCCAACAACCACGACCTTGGCCTGAACGATTGCATTCGGCCATAATATATTTTTCCAGGAAACAATGGGCAGCAAAATAAAATGGCAAACAGGAATTGATATCAGAAAAAGAGAGAAAATACATCAGAAAACTGAATCTGGCTGGAAAAAAGAGGAATTTAGCAGAGCACGAGAGAAAATGAATAAGTGAAACCAGGCGAAGATGACGAAATAGAAAATGCACGTACGGGAAGATGAAAGAGAACGGAAGAAGGAGGAAGGCTTGGATTTGATTTACCTGGTTCTGCACCAGAAGCGACCGGATCAGCTGCGTTCACGGAGGAAGATGACTACTATTCGTGAATTTGATGAAGCGACCTTTGTTTATTCCCTCCAAATCTGATTAGTCAATGAATGATAATGGTTGTTGCAGAATGGGCTTTGTCCAACTTCTCCAGCATTCAAATGTTGATTCACGAAGGCCTTATATCATCAAAACTTGCATTTTGGGCTCTAACGATCTGCCTTTTTTTTTTTTTTTTTGATATTAAACGATCTGCCAATTTTGGAATCGAGTCTTACGCATCTATGCCATAGAGGCAGCTAAAATATTCATAGCAGATTTCAAACAAAACAATTGTGTCGGTGGGATTTATGATCGGTTAGGCAATTCATGAACTAATGAATGGGCTTCCTTAATGACTTTTCACAGGCCTTCCATTTCGGGAAATATTGGGCCGGGCCTTATGAGAATCTCCGTTTGAGGCCCAAGTTTGATTTTTAGAATAAGCTGAAAAATGAAGCAAACTCCTACACGTCACCAATTTCTATTTGGGTTAAGGTGCAGATTTGCCAACAAACTATTACATAAGGAGCGTCTGTCACAAAAAACAATTGAAGGGAACAAATTGGCCAACGAATTATTAAAAAGTGAAAAAAAAAAACACAATTTTGAGCAGATTCGTCAACGAACTATTACCCCATCACTGTCTTGGTGTCTCAATCATCCATTGACTGTCACAGTGTCGGCGTCTCCAAAGCTTCCATTGTTGCTGGGTGTTCCACTCACCCTCTTGAACTCATCCAACAATCCACAGCTTTCGACCGGCACGCGCTTTGCACCCTGGTTGCGTCCCTCTGATGCCACAAGCAGCAACCGCCGCTGCCACAACGCCTGCTCGCATAAGTCTCATCTCTGTTGGTGTTTTCCTTATCCAACAAGAAGGCCTAACCACTCTTTTCTTCAGCGTCTCCGTCACCGTCCTACTCCAGTGCCTCATATTTTAACATAATAGTGATAGTTGTTTTTTTTAATAGTTATTTGGTATGTTTTTTCACTTTTTAATAATTTGTTAGCCAATTTAGTCATTTCAATTGTTTTTTGTGCTAGTCACTCCTCGGGTAATAGATCGTTGGAAAATCTACACCTTAACCCTTTCTATTTATACATATATCAGAAAACAAATTTCTATTTATACAGTACTCTATTTCTTATACGAAACAACATTAAAACTTGTTTGGACAATATTGCTTTCAACCTTCTCTCTTGTTTCTGTTCAAAGAAAAACTCATATAATGAATGACTTTTTATATTAGGAATACTTTTGATATTTTACAAGAAATAACTAATGTTAGCTAACTTAGTTAATTTATGTAAAGTTATAATTATGTTTTTATAATAAGAACACGAGTGAATAGGATATGACAATTCATTTTGAGACTCCGTATAAAATACAGAAAAATATGTGTGATTAATATACGAAATAGAAAGGTTAGTATATGAGATGTAGACATACATATACATACATACACACGCAGGTATTAAAAAGAAAAAGGTGTTTATATATAAAAGGGGACCCCAAAGAGAGAAGGAAAGATGAGAGGGAGAAAGGAAGGTTTCACTTTCTTGAGAGAGCAGAATGAAGAAGGAAGAAGATATACAGAGAACCTGAACAATAATACCCACCTGCATGCTGCTTTTCCTTTTTATGTATCCTCAATATATATAAGATGTCATTTATATTACAAATTACACTACAAACAAGACATACATTATATATATTAATAGTTGGAGGTGGAAACTTTTCAGTTTCTCAATGGATGTTGGCTCTCCATAAAGCAGTCGACGTGTTAACGTTGGACCAGCTTTCAACATCGTTCATTGAGTTGTAGTAATATTAAAAGATGAATATTCATGGGCACACAATGAATGAGTTGGTTGGGCTGTAATTACATGAATAATTAACCCCACAGTTTGGTATTATCCAGAGAGGGGAAAAAAAATAAAGGCAAGATAATAATAATAATAAGGTGGGGGAGGGTACGAGTGCATGAACTTTTCATCAACTTTCCGGGAAAGCCCCATTTTACTTTCTGAGGAAAATGATTGACTCCCAACCTTCAAGTAGGGATGATCATGGATATAATCAGATCGGGTTTGGCCTCAATCCAAGGCTTGATCTAGATAGTACTTCGGATTGTACAAGACAATTCAAGGTCAAATCTGATCCAATACCAACCTGAGCTTGAGCTAGACCAGACCGGTCCAATAGACTACCTGGAGAAATCCAACACTACTACAAAAATTGGATATTACTACCCTAAAAAACGTCATTATTTTTAAAAAGGACGTCCAAAATCAAGGCGGTGGCATTCTTGTAATTATATTTAAGGATGTTGAGCATCCAGCGTCCTAAACAAGACATCAGGACTCCTTAAATTGATTTTTGGTGTCCTTAAATATGTTCAGGACGTATAAAATTGTTTCGCGCCATAAAAAATATGAGAAACTTTTGTTTAGCTCCATGAGATTTAATTTTTTTTCAATAAAATTAATTTATGGCGTCCTATATATTTTTCAGGACGCTTTTAATGTGAAAATTACTTCCCGCCATGAATATTTTGTTTGGCGACGAGGATGTTTTTTAAATAGAAATTAGAAATTTAATAATATTGGCGACCTGAAACTAAATCAGGTCGCCAATAATAAAATATTGGCGACCTGATTTTTATTCAGGTCGCCAATACTTTTAATATTGGTGACCTGAATGGTAATCAGGTCGCCAACATTTTATTATTGGCGACCTGATTAAGTTTCAGGTCGCCAATATTAAACATATTGGCGACCTAAATATAAATCAGGTCGCCATTATTAAAAAATTGGCGACCTGATTGTGTTTCAGAACGCCAAAATTGGAATATAGGCGACCTGATATTTGATTCAGGTCGCCTATATTCATTTTTTTTAGGTTAATATACACGCGCCTCTTCATTTTCCTCACACACTCACATACTCCGACAGCGCGCGAAATCCTCTCGTATTTTCTCCTCACTCACACTCTTGTCTCGCTACTCCAAGGTCGTGTTGTCGTACGTCTCCGCCGTCGTCACTGATCGCAGTTCTCTCTTGCTCACTCCGACTTTTTTCGCCGATCGAATAAACCCACCAACCCCAACTAAACCCAAGTAAGCTTGTTCGTGATTCTTAAGTTCTGTGATTCCTAATAACCCATTTTAATCGTTAATGCTTCTTGCTTATGGACTGGATTTTTGCTTCTGATTAGGATTCCTGCCTCTCTCTCGCTCACTCCGCCTCCTTCCTGATCGAAACCAAGTAAGCTTGTTCGTTTCTCAAGTTCTTTGATTCCAAAACCTATTTAATCTGTAATGAGCTTCTTGCTAGTTGCTTGGTGATGTTTTGTCTTGGTTTCCTTAATTGATATGTCATCTCATGCATTAATTAATTAGTACCCAGCGAATGAACACTGCCTCCACAAAATAATTTGTTCCCTCGTACAAATTTTGTCTTCCACATCGAATCTTTGTCTCTTTGAATGTAGGGATTTGAAATGTGGGTTTAAATAGTTAGTATGTCGTTCAATTTTTCTTTAGTAAAACAAGTTTAGGTGAGCTTGGTATCGAAGTTTTATCAATATCCCCTAACAATATATATAATGTCCTCACTTTGAATGTAGGGATTTGAACTCACAATGTTATATTTATGAAAAAATTTACCAACTAGACTAACTTTTATTAGTGTATATAGTTTAATTTTAATTTTACCGGAACGATTAATTTGGCTTAATTGGTTGGCAATTGAATTCCATTGTAAAGATGAAGTGCTGTTGACAACCTTATATTATTTGCTTGTTTATTACTTAATAACCTATCTAGCATTGATTTGTCCTTGATGAACAGGAATATGTCGAGCTCAGAGGAGTCATCGGGTGATAGGGTTGATCAACCCGTTAAAAGAAAGGGTAGAGGTAGCACGCATATGGGTGCGCTAATTGCATGCCGTGAAAATCAAAAGAAGCGGCTGCATGTGGAGTTTGATTCCAATATGAATCCAATTGGTCAAAAGGAGGACAATTTCATTAGCTATTTAGGCTATCTGGCTCGAAGCAAAGTTCGCATTGTCTACCCTCATTGGAGATTGGTTCCTCAAAAAGCGAAGGACTTGATCTGGGCACAAATTTTGGTATATCACTTTCCACATAATGCATTTGTTGATTTAGTCTTATTACTTTATATGTAATTTATTGATCTTCTCTTTTACCTTGCAGCAAACGTTCAATGTCCCAAACAATATGGCGATGAACAAGCATTGGATGGGTGAAGTTCGTCTACGATGGAAGGGCTTTAAGAACAAGCTGACAAAAAAGTACATTCGAGGGCCAAAGAGGAACGAGGATCCCTCAAAGATCTACGATTTCATTTCTCCAGAGGACTGGCAGGAGTTTGTGGCCTCTCGGCAAAATCCTGAATTTCTGGTAATATTTTTTTCGTATCTTATCTTTTAGTTGGATGTACTTGACATCGTAAGCAAATTTTTATTTGTTTTCGTGTCATAGGAAAAAGCTCAAGCAAATAGAGAGAGGCAGGCGAGAAATAAGTATCCACATTGCATGTCCAGAGGTGGATATAAAAAGCTGGAACGGAAGATGATGGAAGCAGAGTTGTCACGAACGAAGGAAGCTTCCAGCCGATCCGTCCATTGTTGTCCAGCCCCCGCCCGTCCTCCTCGTCACCAAAATGGAAAGATGCCAGGATGAAGGGTGACAAATACATCAATACAGATGTAGCTGAGGTCGCCTCAAAGATTGTAAGTTGTTAAATTAGGCGTATTTACTAGCCTTAGTTGTTTCACATTACGCAAGTTTAGACATTGTTTCTGAATAATCTTTTGATGCAGGATTCACTTGAACAGCAGAGCTCCCAGGGTTCATTCACGCCAGCTACACGGATGGACATTTTGTCCACAGCGATTGGGAAGCCAGATTATCTTGATGCCTGTCGAGGGGAGCCACGGGGAGTTAGTGTCGCGAAATTTTTTGGACGGCATTCACGTTGTTCACATGACGAGGAGAACCCTAGTCCCCAGCTCGTAGCAAAAATTCGGGCGAATCTCGTAGATGAGATTTTGGCACAAGTACGGGGTGAGATGAGGTCCATGATACATGAGAAGGAAAGTACGGGACAACCAACCCAGCAAGTGCCAGTCTTCCCCAGCAGCCACGATAGTTTTCGGCCTCCAGAATTTGATATCGGTGGTCACCCTACTCCAGAAGTTGATATCGGTGGCGAGCGTCCACAAGTTGATATTGGCGAGCCTTCTCACACTCCACAGGGAGGACGTCCTTGCACACTACATTTGGATGTCCCACACCGGCGTATTGTTGCAGATGGTCTTGTTTACTTAGAGCAAACCATCCACCATAACAACTCAATTCCACAAGACCAACGTCGGGTGACTGTGACAAGTGTGCGAGAAGGGGAAGAAAGGACAGCCATACCGATCGATGATGAGGAGGTTCCTGATTTAGAGGTCGCCATAGGATCGTTCATCCTATGGTCGTCTCATCTTATTGAGATGGTGATGACACCTCCAATGGTAGGACACACATTACTGAGTGATGATTCCCGATTGATTTTCATTACTAACACACTCACAAATATGTTTTGTATGTTTTCATAGGATGAAGAAGCTGCCCCCAGATTTTCGTACTTAGCACAGCTGCGACAGCTGTACAGGGACATCCCCAGATATCCTTGCAGATGCGTACGGGCATTGTCGGTGCAGAGAAGACATATCCCATTGTCCTTGACAATAAAGATTTGAGGGAGTTTATGAATCTGGAGTGTTTGGATATAGAAGTTCTTCAAGTTGCAATCCTGTAAGTTTTTTTCCGCTTATTAATTATTGCAATGTTTTTTTTGTTGTTGTATATATTTAACAATAGTTATCATTTTATTTTGATCATAGCGTCTGTCACGACATATGTGTCGAGAATAACCGAACGGATTCGTATGGCTTCTTATGTCCTGAAAACACCACGAGTGAGAGGAATAAGTTAGCCAGAAGGTCGATTTATGTCGGGTTAACAATGGGCGACGGAGAATTGCCTTGTTATCTAGCTCCAATAATTGAAGGGTACGTATTTTAGTTGTCTATATTACATTTTTTAGAATAAATAGCTTTCATGTCTTAATTTAATATTAATATGTATATTTTGTAGTGGTCATTGGACCCTGGTTGTTGTCTGTCCCGCCAAGAACGCATGTTACTGGGTGGATTCCTTAGGTGGCAAGCCAGACGAAGACATCAAAACCATGTTTGCCGAGTAAGTAAATTTTTGTCTAAATCATCGATTCTTCATTTAAATGAATTGTCTTCATGTCTGTTAATTTCCATTTTAATTATAGAGGTCTGAAGACGTATAGACAGCTTTCTGGAGCAAAAGACCAGGATGGACCGAGGTGGTATTATCCGAAGGTAAGTAGTTTAAATTCAAGTTCTTTCCTAAACCCTAAACTTTTATTCGTTTTAACAAGTTGCTTTTGATTTATAGTGCCCTCAACAACCGGGGAAGACCGAGTGCGGATACTACGTTATCCATCACATGCATGCCATCGTTTCCACCGGACGTCTTACAGGTTTTCAAAATGTACGTGACCGCTCCATGATTCTCAAATTATGATTACAATGTGATTGCACACTTGATGAGTTGTTAATTATATCATTTACTAGTGAAGTACTTCATTGGTTGATAACAAGTTTGTTTTTCAATTTACAGTTTTTTGACGGTAGTGTTGCTCCGTTATCGGATGAAGAAGTCGATACGACACTACAAAAAAACGACAATTAGTAGCGGTTAAAATGACCTATTTGTAACGGTTTTTGACGTGACAAACGACATTTGTAGCGGTTAGAGGAACCGCGACAAAATCGCCCGTGGCAAGCCGATTTGTAACGGTTAAAAAACCGATACTACATACACATAAACCGCTACAACCTCTCGTTGCGGTTCAAGAAAACCGTCACTAAATCAGCGGGGCTGACGTGTGTTTCGAGACATTAGTCACGGTCCGTAACCGTTACAAATCATATTGTAGCGGTTCCAGTAACGGTTTCATAACCGCTACAAAATAATG
This sequence comes from Acacia pycnantha, assembly GCA_025563575.1. Classification (NCBI taxonomy): domain Eukaryota; kingdom Viridiplantae; phylum Streptophyta; class Magnoliopsida; order Fabales; family Fabaceae; genus Acacia; species Acacia pycnantha. The sequence continues at coordinate 114,091 of JAMWYP010000217.1, forward strand.
TGTTGATAAATTTGTCGCGGTTACTAACCGCTACAAACATTCCCGCCATTTTTTAGCCAAAAAAATTGCCGCCATTCGAATATTTGTAGCGGTTTACAACCGCTACAAATAGTCCCGCCACATGTGCTTTTGAATATTTGTAGCGGTTTCAAACCGCTACTATAAACGCTACAATTTTATTTTAAATTGTGTAGCGGTTATTACAACCGCTACAAATTCATTACGGTTTAAAAAAATGTATAACGCCATTTTATTTGAAATGTTGTAGCGGTTATTGCAACCGCTACAAATTCATTACGGTTTAAAAAAAAATTATTATTTATCGGCGTAATTCAGTAATTATTATTAATATATCTTTTAACAAAAATAAAAGGACTAAATTATGAAATTTAAATATATAAGGTGCATGTATAAAAACAAAATAATAAGATTATGTAAGTAGAATAAGTGCTAAGAAATGAGGTGGTTAAAACAATACCGAATATTTAAAAATTATATGTACAAATCAATTGAATAATGTATATGAAAGAATAGGGAAAGTTGAAAGATATATCTCGCTCAACCGCAAAATAACAAAGTTTAATTAGTATCAGAACTATAAATTAGTATGAGAAACATTAGAATTGATCGAGTTACACGGTACTTACCCCGTTCAAACTCACAATGTTCTGAAACGTAAAATATTTGAGATGACCGAGAGAAAACGTGGGTAGAAAAGAAGTTGAGGCGTATTAAATGAGGTTGGGTGGGGGTATTTATGGTGGTGTCTCGCGTATCATTTTGTAGCGGTTGGTGTCTCACTTTTTGTAGCGGTTTTTATATTTAGTAGCGGTTTTGAGGGTTATTGTAGCGGTTATTGTAGCGGTTGATCTTGTCGCGGTTTTATGGGTTTGTAGCGGTTATATAACCGCTACAAAGTAATTTCGAGTTCTTTTTTTTTAGAAAAAAAAACTTAAAGGTGTTTTTTTCCTAATTAATTTCGGATTTTTTTAAGTGTTTGTAGCGGTTATATAACCGCTACAAAGTAATTTCGAGGTTTTTTTATTAAAAAAACTTAATATTAAAAAGATTTCATATTACAAAGATAGGCATTAATTTTTCCTCTCAATCTTCTTCGACATCCCTACAAAGAAAGTTTACATAAAATGTTACGCGTGAGTTGAATACGTTTGAACACAATATAATTAAAACTTTAGTTAAATGTTTCAATTTCATAAAGCGTAAATTTAAAAACGTACCGAACTATAGGTAAATTGTCATCGCCGTCTGGGATGAAGTCTTCGAAGCTGGCGGGCCGCAACGGCTCACAATCGTAGGCGACCTTATCACCATCGCCCATATCGTAAAGGTCCCGAGGCTTTAAGTGAACCACCATATTCCAATCCTTGTGCCTCTCATCGACGACATAATAAACCTGATGGGCCTCTGAGCCAAGAATATACGGCTCGTCATCTTCAAACTGACCACTGTGAATAGGCCGGGAGAAATTCACTGATGTGATGCCTAAGTCGTCAGTCGTGAGTCCCCCGGACGTTGTGGTATTCGCCCACAAACACTTGAACAACGTCACGGTGAAAAGGCCGTGTAACTTATCCCGACCACATCAAGCGCCTTTCCATAATACGGACGTCACCGAACCGCATGTTGCCGCCACCGCTGCCGCATAACTCCTCGTCCCAAACGTGCCATATACACCGAGTTTTGGGTCAGCAATCCCCGATCTCGTGCGACGGTGCAAAACTTAAAACCATTGGCATTGTATGCCGTGAATCTTAGGCGTGGTCAAGCGGGCCTACCGCGAGAGCTCAATTCTGGTGAGTGCGGGTTGTGGTCGTTCATTATTCTCCTCCTAAACCAACTCGGGAATTCTCTCGTGAACCTTTCTATCAATTTCGGAGGATGTCCGTGTACGAATCCTCGCTCACGCTTCACATAACTCCCGAATTCCCCGCAATTGAACATGCAATGAAATGTGAGTATGTATAAAATGTAAGGAAATATATAGGATACGATATATATATATTTGTATGAAATCCTTACCGAAGGTACGGTTCAACTTTGGTGCGCTTAATCAAGACATGTCTATGTGCTTGGAACTTCTCAAGTGCCGTGAGTTTGAATTTCTCACTCCCGCCAACCGGTTTACCAACACGAGGGATTAACAACTCGTTGTCTCGGCTCCGGCTCAGCTCGGGACAATCGTCTACACGAGGCGGTCGGTTGAATGACGTTTCAATGTCATCGAAGTACTGAACAAAAATACAAGACCTCATCCCCGATATAACCTTCGCTATTGAACCTTCGTGCCACGCCTTATTCCTCACGTAAGATTTAAGTTTCCCAAGAAACCTATAAAGTAGAACCATAAAAATAATAGCCGGATCAATGGTTAAACGTGCGACTAGTGAGTAATGGTAAAGTAATTATTTTTCAACAAGTACCTCTCAACGGATACATCCATCGGATCGAATCGGGCCAAGAAGCTTTGTTTCGTGAACAAGGTGTACTGTCAGTGAACCATGACCGTGAAAATGACGGAGGAAAGATCATCTCCAAATGACACAACAGAAGAATGATTTTCTCCTGCAGCTGGTCGAGCTCCTCCACTATCAAAACCTTCGAACACAGCTTCCGAAAGAAAGTACAAAGCTCGACCAAAACGAGAGACACGTCGAGAGGCAGCGTATTTTTCATGGCCAACATGTGAGTCATGACTCTTCACCTCGTAACCTTTCGAGCCTCGCAAGTCAATACATCGTGATATGTTGCTTGAATACCCGTCAGAACCTTTATTTTCTTCAAGGTAGCGAGAAAGATTTCCTTATTCGGTTTTGTCGTGGTGAACCTTGCCGGTTGAAATCTGTCATGCTCATCCGGCCACGCGTCTCCACGAACGCCCATCTCCCGTAGATCTTTCCTGGCTGGTTCGTTGAGAATCGTGTACAACACATTGTCGCACACATTCTTTTCAATGTGCATGACATCCAGTCTGTGTCGGAGCAAATTATCTTTCCAATACGGAAGAGCGAAGAAGACGCTCACCTTTCGCCATTGTTGGGGCGTAGAACCTGAAGCCCCCGGGCAGCCTTTGTTCCGCCCTTGCCGGATCGTTTTTCCCAAACTCAACATCAACATCCCGAAGTCGCTCTATGATTTCTTCACCGATAAATTCCGAGGGGGTCCTCTTTTTCCCGTTGCCCATTAAAACGATTGCGTTGCAACCTAAACCCGTGCGTACCATCGAGAAACCTCCGATGACCCATGAAGCACCACTTACGACCGTGGGGAAGGCGCACCGAGTCGAGTCAAAATTGCAGGCCGGGCACGCAAGGCCGGTATGCACATTCCACCCGATAATGTCTCGAGGCCAGAAAGTCGCTTATCGTCCAAATCAAGGCCGCACGCAAGTTGAAAAGTGTCTTCTCGTGCGCGTCGTACGTCTCCACACCTACATTCCACAACTCCACCAACTCCTTGATCGCGGCCGGAGATACACATCGATGTCATTTCCTGCCTTTTTCCCGGAATGATCATGGACATAATGAAGGAGCTTTGTTTCATGCACATCCACGGGGCAAGTTGTAGGGTATCAACATAATCGGCCATATACCGTAGCTTGTGCTAACATTCCCAAATGGATTAAAACCGTCGGTCGCCAAAGCAAGACGGACATTTCTAGGGTCCGCCGCGAAACTGGAAAGACCGAGTCGAACGCTTTCCACGCTTCAAAGATCACGTGGATGCCCGAGTTTACCATCTTCATTCTTATCATCTTCATGCCACCTCATATGCCGAGCTGTCTTAGACGACATAAACAATCTTTGCAAAGCGAGGTTTTAAAGGAAAGTACCTTAGAATCTTCGCAGTTTCTTCTTTCGCTTCTTCCCTTTCGAATAGTCTTGAACCTCGAAGTGTGACACTTACAAGTCTCCTCCGATCGTCCTCTCCCCAATAAAGCATACAAATGCTTGGGTGCATCTATTTTTTCGTAGTTCAAGCCTAATCTCGTTGATTATCTTCTTCGCCTCGTAGAAGGATGAGGGAATGTCCGCGTCTGGGAAAGCATCTCGAAGTAATTCCAGAACATCGACATTGCCTTATCGCTGATCCCACACATGCACTTGATATGGTACAATTTGATAAGAAAAGATAACTTTGAGTATTTCGACAACCTTGATACAAAGGACGATCGCTCTCATCCATGAGGCTGAAAAATTCCCGAGCCGCATCGTTCTCGAAGAAAACAGGTCCGGACCCCGCACCTCTCTCGTGAAGTTGTCGTCTTGAACACCAAAAGCATCACGGACAGCTTCATTAACCGGATCATCTTGATGTACTTGATTTCCTACTTCGAGGTTCGAGGAAGATGGAGCCCATATCCCATACCACGTTGCTCCCATGAACCGCCCGTAATGTATATGCTTCGGGAAAGGCTTTACAAGAAGATGTTCCAAAGCGTAATCTCGTGTTTGCCACTTCTTAAACTTACATCGCACACAAGGACACACGATCTTCCCATTAATGCATGCGTGAGAGAAGGCGAAATCTAAGAAAGTGTTCAATCCCGCTAAATATACAGAGAACTACGCGGCCGCTTGATCCATGACTTATCCATATGTAACAAACAAATCTAGGATAGAAGATAAATGTGGATACAATGTTTAATTACATTCAACGCAGAACTTGGGATCTTTAAACATGCATCGAATGTTTTGTAGCGGTTACATAACCGCTACAACAACCGTTGCAATTACAACGAACAATTTTGTAACGGTTATAAAACCGCGACTACAACCGCTACTGAGTAAAATTTGTCGCGGTTATATTCATCACAACCGCTACAAAATGATGCCTGTTGAATCTTGTAGCGGTTATTCAACCGCGACAAAATAGGGCGCCCTTTTTCAAATTTCAAATTTGTTGCGGTTTCTCATTAGAACCGCTACAAAATTTAATTTAATTTTTAGTATTTTGAAATAAAATTTTAGGAAATTATTTTGGATTATAATTAAAATATATAACTAAAGCACACGTTAAACAAGGATTAAAATTTTGTATTAAAAGTTTTAGGGTTTTCGATTAAAATTTCTTTAAATGAGTTATAGGTTTTGAAATAACGTATCAAATTTAACGGTAACAAATATATAACTAAAGCACATCTTAAACAAACCAAATATTTAAACCAAATTAAACTAATATCCAACTGTACAGTAATGACCAAGTTTTCAAAATAAAAACTAACTATCAGAACATGATCATCAAGTCCCGTCCTAGGGGGTCTGTCTCGTGGGGTTGGTACACGTGGGGGATTCCTCAAAGATGAACGGAGGGGGAGGCTCGGGATCCGGAAACCGCCGGTCGGGTAATAGTCGCGCCAGTGGCCCCAAGAATAAGCAGCCCAGCCTCTCCACATGATGATCGTACCAACGGTGGATACTCTCCCGCATGCGCCTATGCCCGGCCTCCTCGTCGGCCCTCCCGCGCATCTCTCCGGCCTCCTCGTCGGCCCTCCGTGCAGCCTCATGTGCAGAACCCGCTCGGCGACCTTCTCAAGAATGATCTCATCAAAAGCCTCCGGTGGTGGCCTCTCGAGCCGGGAGGGTCCGGTGGACCCAGAGGAGGAGCCATGCTTCGGTACACCATGCTAGGCTCGGCGCCAAGGCCCATGCCCCTAACACGGCCAGATGCTCGACCGGGCCCACTGCAGCTTTCGTGGGCAAGAGGGATTCACTGCACCCGTGACTCCGGTCCGCGACGCTTGTAGCTCGCCTCGGTCTTCTCAATCCGGCCTCGACCCACGCGTTCATGAACAATCATTAATAAAATAATTGACGATCAATTTTAATATACAACATTCATTATATTTTTCAATGTTTTTGTAACTTACTATTATCTCCTCTCGCCGCCCGAGAGGTCGGCGTCCCATCACGGTGTCTATGGGTGCGTGTCCACAACTTCCCATAGTTCGTTTGTGTGTTCTCCTCCCGAGCCTTCTTTGCCGAAAGAATTAAAACAATATGTACTTTGTTATTGGAAAAACAAAACAATCGGTATGTTAAATAATAACATACCATCTCACCGTAGGTCACAAGAAACGCCTTGGTCCCCGCCGTGTGATGGATCCTCTCGCCGTGCCCCCGCTTCTTGTGTTTCTCTCGCGACAAAGCCCGATCGGAGGAGGAAACAAAACTTAATTTAAACTAAATTTAAATTATCACTTAAGTGAAACTATTAATTAATTTAAACTATATGTAATTAAATTATAATTAATTTAATAAAATGTACCTGCCCGTCAAGCACCTCTCCTATATTGGACGAAAGCCGCCCACCGATCCGGGTCCACGCCGTCCGGGACTCTCTCGATCACCGCCGCAGAGGAATAGTGCCATCTCCATTCATCGATTGTAGAGACGATTCCTCCGACTCTTCCACCCTTCCCCCACCTTCATCATAACGTACCTTTTGTGTTGTTCGCGAAGTTTAAACTTTTTCTGTATCATAAATTCATTATTAAAAATTAATAAATAAAGAAATAAATAATGAAAGAAATAAACTAAAACGATAACTATTAACATGTAAAATGTAATGAAACAATATTGACTACCTGCGTAACTCCGCTAAACGCCTTGTTCTTTGTGTCCTTCGTCACACTCTTCCAATCCTTAAAAAATCGGAACCATGCCCAATTGCCGCCAAATTCGGACAAAAACGGTTCATCAGTGACCACCGGTGCCGATCGCCCGGTCTCGTGAGCTCGTTCCACGGACTACGACCCGATACCCGACATCTCCCGGCCGTATCGAGTGAGAGTGGAAACATCCAGGCCCCACCGCTGATGTTCCCATGTTTATCTCGCAATATTAGAAAAATTGAATTAAACCTACAAAATTTATATTAATTTCTCCAAAAATCCAATTAGATATACCTTCGACATCCACCGTAAACCGCTGAACGCGAAGACGCCTGGCCGGGGTTCCCGTGGTCCCGCCGGGTTTCCGGTCCATGAACCGCTCCACCTCCACTAGGGGAATGTCGATCCGGATCTCCGCATTCTCGTCGCCTAAGTCGTTCAACGACAAACTTGCTTCTTGATCTCCCCTACGGTCCCCACATTTGGAATTTCTTCATCGGCGAAGAGATTGGCAAACTCGTTCGGCTCCCGAGATGGCGGTGGTATATGTTGGGCCCCACGCCTCTCGTCTCGGCCTCCGCCCCTACTACTACCCCCTTAAACCGGTTTTGAAAGGGACACCTGCTTTTCCCTTTCCCTTCTCTCCTCCAGAAACCATGATGTTGAAAGGTAGAAGTTTAAAAGTAAAAGTTTAAAGAGGGTGAAAGGTAAAAACGGTGAAAACTCAAACCGTTGGAAGTGTGACTTTGAAAATGAGGATTCACTGTTTAAAACCGAACATTTTGTAGCGGTTAACCTCATAAACCGTTACAAAATTTGAAATTTTGTAACGGTTCATACATCACCGCCACATAAACCGCTACAAAATATCTCGATCGTTAAAATTTCGTAGCGGTTGTGTAATAACCGCTACAAAAACCGCTACAAAATAGCCGACCCTTGAAATTCGTAGCGGTTTCTATGAAACCGCTACAATATGACCACATTTTGTCGCGGTTTTTGTTGTGAACCGCTATGAATGATTTTTTTCAAAAAAATTCCAAACTAATTAGTTTGATTCAAATATTTTATGAATCAAACTAATTAGTTTGGTACAAATATTTAAAAACCAAACCTTCAATTCATTTATTTCTTTTCTTTAATTTTTTTAAAACTGTCCACGTAATAAATTACACATAATGAAGTAACCAAGAATAGTCCAACATGTCCGTGGGGATTGGGACTCAATGTAGCCGCCGATCTCCCACGAAAACCTGGCCGAGTCATTTTCATCGAGATATTTTCGTGAGACAAAGGTGGCTACAATGGAACCCAATCTCCCGCCGCTCGTTGGACTCTTCTCGAAGAGTAGAAGTATTCACGCCAAAGAAATGAGCAAACCTTGGCTTGTGATCGAACGAATTGCCTCGCAAGGATGAGAGAGGCAAATATCCGCAGCCCTCATCACCCGATATAAGAGATCGAGCTACCGATATCCGCATTCCTTGGACGACCAAGCGAGATAGTTCATTCAGTTACAAGTCGAAGATTTAGTAATTCCTTTAGTAGTTATAGTTGATGAACGTTATTTATAGTGTGAAAATTTGTAGCGGTTCCCCTCAAAACCGCTACAAAATATAGATTTTGACGCGGTCACGGCCACTCTTCCCGGACACCGTGACAAAATTGTGACGTTCGTTTATTTGTAGCGGTTTTTTTGATGGAACCGCTATAAAATCACCGCAACAAAGTTGGCGCCAATGTTGGCGCCACTTTTGTAGCGGTTCTACTCAAGAAACCGTTACAAAATCACAGTGACAACAATTCCGCCATTGCGCGCCAAAGTGGCGCCAAATCTGTTGCGGTTCTACTCAAGAAACCGTTACAAAATCACAGTGACAACAATTCCGCCATTGCGCGCCAAAGTGGCGCCAAATCTGTTGCGGTTTATTTTGAGTGAACCGCTACAAAGGTAGCCGAGGTCCATACCGTCATGGCTTCCGTTACTATTTAGTGGCGGTTATGGGATAAAACCGTTACAATTTGTTGTTTTGTAACGGTTTTTTTTAACCGCGACAATTTAACCGCGACAAAATAGGTTTTTTTTTGTAGTGAGGCGTCCTGAAATTAGATTCAGGACGCCAAAGAGTTATTTAAGGAGTCCTAAAAGATATTAAGGACGCCTCTTATGACATTTTTTTTTAAAAAAAAAAATCAAATAAGACGTCCTGATTTACTTTCAGGACGCCTCATATTAGGCGTCCTTATTTATTTTGAGGACGCCAAAATATGTAAAAAACAACTTCCTGCCTGAGACGTCCCTCTGAATAAGGACATTAATTGGGTCTTATTTAGGTCATTTTTTAGTGTTTTTGTAGTAGTGCAAGGAGTCTATGACCTAGCTAGTTGGTGTTTTTTTGCCTTCTTTGAAAGGCAATATTTGAACATTACAATAAAACCATAACAATACCTATAATCATATAAAACACATCACAAAACATTAAAACTTAATTATAAATTCATAATAATCTCCAACAATATTGAACAACAATAAAAATAATATTTGGGCCAGACTTGATCAAACCAAAGGGTCTGAGGCCTTGACCCGAAGTCCAGTCCGGCCCTAGAAGACCAGTCTGATCTAGTCTACCCAATATTATTTCAGGCCAAAAAAATTTCACCAAACTGAGTCGAGTTAGACTGGACTACCTAGACCACCGGGTTTTTTACTCATCCTTACTTTCAACTGCCATGTAGCTTTCTTTCCTATATGCATTTTTATCACTATTTCGCTTTTCATTAGGTAAATTCTGCATCTATCTCTTTCACTTAATCCTCTCTCCCTCTTTAGCTTCATATCCCAGATAACTTTCACATGCGACTGCGACTTGTATGTATATAATTATTAATTATAACTTTCACATTTTAATTGACCAATATAAGTTAGCATCTTGGGTGCTTCCTATAGTTACATTATTTTTATTAATTTGATGCTCTATTTTTTCGTACATGTTTTTCCACCAGCACAAGTGGATTTAATCAAGGGGGAATAGCTATGAAGTCTCCATGAATAATTGTAATCATCTAAAAAGTAACGATAACAAGTGAGCAGTATGTTATATATGGATCTATTATCACTTCTTATACTAAAACTTGTTATTATATTAAATGTTAGCTTAATGCTCCCTTATTGTGGGACTTATTTGATAATTTCATTCTTTCCTTGGGACCCATAATAATTCTCTCTTTAATTAACAATTACAAGTGAGTATATATATGTTATCATTTCGTGCATGTATATACAGTATTATTATAAAAACCCAAGTTTCCATGCAGACGTTAATTATAAACACGCACACACAGAGAGAACGGAAAACTATGATGAGCTAAATACATTATATAATAGAGGCTTATAGTTAATCAGATTAAGTTATAACCACTGCCACTAAATTATAACTAATTAAATTTATGTTGGACTGTGTAATATATAGAAAATAACTCAATGATGTACTGGTGGGGTATTGCACACACACATACACAGACATGTTTATCTATGATACTCTCATCAAATACAGCTATATATGGCAGCTTATATAACAAGAAAAGAAGGACAAAAATGAAAGTAAAAGATAGCCAGCCATGCATCCCTCCTATTCAAACCTCGAATAATCAAATATTGAAAGGCAAACGGCACATGTGACGTTTTAAAAACAAAAAATCCTCAATATTGGAAAACAAATTGTCGATTTAATGAGTTGGGGAGTCTTAATGGCTCACCATTTTGGCATCTATACTTATGATGGAGTGATATATATAAAACTTTGGGTGGATTTGAAGTTGAGTAATGAGAAAGGTTTGAAGGTTAGGCATCTTAATTTAATGAGACGTACGGCTAGCTGAGGATGCACGTACCTACAGACAAAGGACGATGAATAATTAAGCATCATTAAAATGCATGGAATGTTTAACCCTTTTCATTAATTGTTCCAATTACAAACATGCATGCATGGAAACGTTGATCCGTAATTATCCCCCATTCTCAATTAATGCAACCTCTTTAATTTGGACACATCAACATTTCTGCCCACTTATCTTGACTCAGTTTAATTTATCTCCGTTGTTTCTTTTTTTAGGGTTTAATTTATTGCTGGCAAATATGTGTTCTTCTTTTATTGGTAGCGTTATTATTAATCTTTTTTTTTTATACACATCATATTTTGTTAGGAAAAATTGGGGAAAAAAATCTCTATTTAGAAATTTAATTAGTAAGAAGGACCTTGATAAATTTTTACACACAAAGTTGCACTACTATGCCAATTTTAGACTCACAAAGTATCAATACTCTTATTTAGATCATTATCAACAATTAAATTTGTAATAGGGAACTTTTTCCTTAATTTTTGCCTTAAAAATACCAAATAATTCATAATAAAAAATTGGTTGAAATATCTAAAGTTGCTTTTATGTAATTTAATGGAAAACCACTATAATAAGGTGTCTAGGAAGGAATGAGATAACAAAATGTCCTACCACAAGCTAAGTTAGTAACATGCATGTATCAAGTTTTAGTAGCGCAAGAAAAGATAATTATACATGCCATCTATGCTTACTTGTTGTCGGGACTTGTATTTTTGTTTTGGACCTTATAATGATTTTTATTTAATTTAATGATGGCTCATATATAGTGACGGACCTTAGAATAAATATTTGGAGAGTGTCAAATGTATACTCATTAACTAATTAAGAAAAAAAAATATTTGAGGGTCAAATGTATAAATTTTTTGGTCAAAAGTATAAGAAAAAATCCAATTTACATTAAATATTTAAGATTTTTTTTGGGGGGGCCATAGCCCCCCATTGTCTCTACAAAGCTATATTACCAAACAAAAATATAAGGGAAAAGACCAAAAAAAAAAAAGTATCATTAAAATTGGTAAATGATAAATAAATATGTTGAATTTCAATAATTTCAAAGAGACTATTTGAAATGTTGCAAAATTTGAGAAATTATCTAATTACCTTTTTTTTTTTTTTTAAAAAAAAAAACTCAACCCCTTGCTGGTTGTAGGGCTCTTGTGACCTTGCTACCAACCGGCCGTTGAAGCTTCAATTTCTTCTTCTTCTTTTTTTTTATTTTTTTGAATTTCTCAAGTAAAAGTTGTTAATATAAATACTTGAATTGTAATAGTGATACTAAAATTGTAAACGACATCCTAATATACTTTTTTTCTAATTTCTCAAGCAAAAGTTGTCAATATGGATACATAAGTTATTAATAGCAATATTAGAGTTGTAGATGGGGTATTTTTTAATATTCAACAAATACCTCATTTATAACTTTAATATCGCTATTAGCAACTCAAGTATCTATAATAACAACTTTAGCTGAGAAATTTTAAAAAAAATTAGCCACCACAGCTCCGGTGAAAGTTATTAGGAAATATTCAACAAACACCCCATTTACAACTTTAGTATCGCTATTGAGAACTCAAATATCAATATTAAAAAAAAAATCTAAGAAATTAAAAAACAAATTTATTAGGCCGTCATTTACAACTTTAGTATTGTTATTAAGTATTAACAGCTCAAGTATTTATATTAACAATTTTTGCTTGAGAAATTATAAAATAATATATTAGGCCACCAGATAGTTGGCAAAGTCATTAGAGCTCTGGTGACGTCCGCTGCCGCCATTCACCGACGTCGGAGCTCTGACGGCAGGCAGTCGCCAAGGGGTTGAGGGTTTATTATATAAAAAACTAGGGGTAGTCATGTAATTTTTAATATTTTGCAATATTTCAAATCAGTCCCTTAAAAATTATTGAAATTCAACATACTTATTTATTTTTTACCAATTTTGATGCTATTTTTCTGTCCTTTTTTTCAAAACAAAAAAGCTAATTGTGGGATATATATATATATATATAATCATGATTTAATAAAGGGTAAAGGTGCAAAAATACACATGTGATTTTCCCTCGAGAGCGCTTAACACTACGTGTTTTTTTATGTGTAAAAATGCACATGTGGTTATGGAATAAGTGCAAAAGTCACAGCAAGATAACATCCGTTTATTTTTTATTTGAAAATACTAAAATACCCCTAACTCAAAAAAAAAAAAAATCTCCCCCATCCCCATCCCCATCCGTTTATACAAGAGACCAGCAATTCATCACGGTAGAGTTCTAACTTCAAATAGATGAACGACCAAAAAATCAAATAGATCAGGATCCTGAAACCAATATGCTGATTACGATATCCAAACCAGTAAAATTTGACATAGATAAATAAGTCAGAGTCTCAAAGAATCGAATCAGAAGCATAAATCCTCTTCTATAGAGGGTCTTCCAACTTACAGGAAAAAAAAACAGTACAAGAGACCACCAATTCATCATCTTCCTCAAAGTCACAGGAAATTCTCATTCGGTATAACATCCAAAATCAAATAATACAACATGCATATCAATATATAAAACAAAATTCTTATCTAAATTACAAAGGCAAAGTGGGTGAGGGAGGGAGAAGAAATTACAGGGTATAGGCGAACTGGATATCAGCTTTGAGAGCTTTGAGTGAATCCTTGAAAGACTTGTGCATTTTTTCCCTTCTTCGGTCGTTTCGTAATTCAACAAAATCCCATTTAGAACTCAAAGAAAGATGATACAGAGGAATCGATTTCGGCAGGAAATAATCGCGCAAAATAATCCCATCCTAGAAATTGTGTGATCCCAAAACGTTAGCCCTCGTTTTCCGGTGGAAATAATCGCGCGAAAGAAATGGAGGAAATCGATTTCAGCAGGAAATAATCCGCCGATGATTTGTCATCGTCACAATACCATTTGACGCTAACTTGTGATGAAGAAAACCCTAGAACATTTGGTATAAATTGCTGGCTTTTGTTTAATAGGAATATAATGAACCCTTGCCGCTGGTGGTGGGTGCCACTGTCGCTGCTGGTCGAGGGTGCCGCTGTCGCTGCTGGTCGAGGGTGTCGCCGCCGCCGCCGCTGAGAAGGAAATGGGGGTGAAGAGAGACGATAGGGATGGAAGAGCTAAGGGGTAGCAGGGGAAATTTAAAAAAGCTCAGGCATTTTTTTTAAAAAAACTAGGATGGGGCTCACATAAAAAATATCGTCAGTTACACTATTTAAACGGTGATGGTATTTTTGCACCTATTCCATAACCACATGTATATTTTTGCACCCAAAAAAGGCACGTGGTGTTGGGCGCTTCTCAAGATAAAGCATATGTGCATTTTTATACCTTAACCCTTTAATAAATGACTACAATTACGGCTTCCTAAGGACAACATAATCAATTTCCACACGTTAAGCTTTCTTAATTATCTAGCCAGTCTATCCAGCAAATTAGTTTTTTAGAGCTGCGATGAGTAGTCATTATCCAAGTCTAGATCAACCGACATGTTATTTTCATACCTAACAACATTATCACACAAATATCATTCTAGATTCATTATCCTTATTCATTAATTTCTTTGAACGAGCATGCCATAGCCATAAACATTCTCATTCATTTGCTATTGGATTTTGAATATTCTTGTTTTCAATTCTCTTGTATTTCTAAACATGTTTAAGGCGCGCAGATGATTGTATTAAACAATAGTTTTCAAAAATGCATGTATTTAAACTAAAAATAGGCGATCTCATTAGGAAGAGAAGTCTTCTGATATGATAATTAAGTTTTAGGAAAACACACCTAATATAAAACATATTTGAGGAGTTGATATTAGTCATAAATATAAGATATAATTTTTATATTTATCAATATTTTCTTAGTTTATCCATTTTGATAATCTGTCAACGATAATTAAGGAGAAGAAGAAAAAAAAAAGAATTGAGGAAGATATATAATAACTAGGGAATTTTAGAAAATGAATGTCATATTAAATAACTCAACAAACTTCCTTAATCTAATCAAACTAAATAAATATGTATTATATCAAGGACCGGAGGAATATTAATTTAATATAGGTTTTCTAAATATAAAGTTCTTAACCAATAAATATTTTTGGGTAAAATAGCATGTGCTATTTTTTAGTAGCATCAAACACTCTAATCCTACTTATGATGCTTTTAGAACCATATAATGTTATTTTTCTGTTGCAACCAGCACCCCTACGATGTTATTAAATTTCTCCAATTATATGAAGCACCTTAATCTTATTTATGGTCTGGGGTGTTTGATACACTATAAATAACATCAGAGTGAAAGAAGTGCGATAAAAATAACCTCAGGGTACTTGATAACCATAAATAAGATCAAGGTATTGAATGTAACTGAAAATTAACGTTGGTACTAGATGTTACTTTACCGAATATTTCTCTTAAAAAAAGATATCTAAAACTGTTCACAACGATTGTATAATTTTAATTGTTAATACATTAGAAAATATGAAGAGTAAATACATTTCTAGTCCCTGACAAAAAACGTCATCCCTATTTTGGTCCCTTACAAAAAAAAAAAATCATTTTCAGTCAATAAAAATGACGAATAAGGGTCGATTGGTGGACATTTTGATCCCTCACAAATTTCCAAAAGGTCTTTTTTAGTCCCATAAAAAGGACGAATAAGGGTCGATTTTTTTGTCAGGGACTAAAATGGGGTCCGTGTTTTTTGTCAGCGACCAGAAAGGGTATTTACTAAAAAAATGATTCAAGATTTGTCATGTTTAAAAATATAGATTGAGAAGAACAAATTATTTTTTTGATTAAAAATAGAAGGTAAAAAAGGGTAAAATAAACCATAAATAAACCTGAATTCTTTTCAATAGCTAGATGATCATAGTCCACAAAATTAAAAATGTTGAAATTATTGTTTTAAAATTCCGATTTATTAGATTTCAGATGTCATCTCAAATGAGAATAATCAATAGTCAATGTCAAACATAAAGAAGAATCCTTTTGAACAGAATAAATATACAGTACATATGAATGATTGACAAGTGTATAACGTCCATTCATTTATGATCCAATCACAAGCTGAAATATCGCTAACAACAAAACTAATAAGCAATCAGTCTCTCACTTATTACACCATATTTATTTATTTTTAATTTTATTTTAATAATCAGCATGCATATGCATGGTTGCTTTCACTTGTCCAAATTGTTAATGCCACTTCTTACATCAAACAGCAACAACACATCACTTTTTTCCAAAAAAAAACAATTATTATTATATTTATATATTATCCTCAATATGGAAGGATGAAAACAAGAATAATACTTTCATTACCACATACTACCTCCGGTCCTAATTATAAGAGCTGGTTGACTTTCTTTGGAGAGATTAAAGAAGCAAAATAAGTTACTTAATCATTTTATATGTTGTGTATCCTTAGATTATATATTAGTTTATTGGTTAAACTAATTAGTTTGAAAAAGAAAATAAAAATAAAAATACTCTAAAGTGATTTAATTAACTTTTTTAATCTCTCTAAAAAGTCAACTAACTCTTATAATTAGGATCGGAGGGAGTATTTTAAGACTTTATTATTTCCAGTGATAAGTCTTTGAGAAGTAGGACGACGGACGTGGACTTCAATTAAAATAACATTCATGCTATTATCCTTTTAATTTTCAACTAGTATTTTAATTAATCAATAAATTAACGTTTGTTAAAAAGAATTAAGTTAATCCCGCCTGACATCAGTAGCTAAGTGTACTTGTACTGGAAAGTCAATTAAAATGTTTGAATTTCTTATGTTTTTCTCGTGATATTTCTTTTTTTTAATTACCATGCCAGTAAATTATTTTAAATACTGTTCATCCATTATAATTGCAAAAATAAATTAAAATTTTCAAATTATATAGAATATATAAAAACACAACACACCAAGCTTCATCGTTTATTTGTACGACATATGTCATTGGCTTTTAGTTATTAGAGGTATGGAGGAATATTTGATAGAAAATGAAAGATATTTTAATTGGCAGTTTGCGGATGTGAAATCAGGAGTAATTTCCTTTTCTGAAATAATTCTAAGTTTGCCGTAAACTAACATGGACATGGAAACTGCAAAGGCACACAATCATATCCTTTCATTTGTCCCAAACAATCACGTGATGGAGTGAAATATGAGGACATATATATGTTTTTCAGACCTGGCTTTTGTCCCATTCTTTTACCATCCATGTGTTCCTTTTCCACCAAACGGCATCGTTTTGATGCCAAAACACATTGTTTCCTTCTTCTTCTTAAAAAAAAAAAAAAGCATTCAGTATCCTGAAACATTTTTTAGTACTAATTAATTAGCACCCTAAAATATTTTAAGGTACTGACTGGTACTAAAAAATATTTCAGGATGGTAAATGCTATTTTTCAAAAAAGAAAAAAAGAGGGGAATAATGTGTTTTGACACCAAAATGGTGCCGTTTGGTGAAAAAGGAGTGTAGCTGATGATAAAAGAATCGGACGAAAGCTGCGTCCATCATTGTGATTTCAAAATATTCTGAAATTTTATACTCCCTCTGGTCCTTATTATAAGGCACCAACTAATAAGTTTATTTGGTCATTTTTATAAGGCACTTGCTTGTTACGTTCCCAATAAGCATTGATTAATTTTTTTCATGTCTGTCCCTAATTAATAAAGGTAATGGGTGGAGTAATAATTAATATAATATTAGAATTTAGTGCAATTAGTAGGGGTAGTATTGGAAATTACTTAGATTCTAGGACAACTTTATTGACTTTAACTACTTTTATTGGTTTGTGAGAAAAGTTAGTTGATGTCTTATAATAAGGACCAGAAAAGTATTTGATTATGTTTACTTTTAGTGTGCGGGTGAATAATAAGACAAATTTTTTTTTTAAGGAAATCAATACATGCATGATATTTTCTATGGATATACATAATCCTTTTCCTTCCAAACGTAAAACATTCGTATAATAAAAATTATGTCGGAAATTAAATGTTGTTTTCAGTTTGTACTTGACAATCTCTAATATGAATCGAAATTATCCAGTATTCCATTGTATTCTAAATAGCTGCACTAGGTTAAAAATGAATAAATTAAGTATCACGTGCTAATTAATTAATTCAAGTAAATATTTTTGTTAATTAATTGGTGTGGGTTTTTTCAAAACTTTAGTCTTGGTGATGCAAAATCCAATTTTCCATATAGGAGGGTTCAGGGTAGGGTATGAAGTATGCATGAAGGGCTCTTTATATAGCATGTCGGGAGGAAATAGAATCATTTTCATTAAATGAGATGGTTTTTTAAGATATTACTCAAACTGATTCATTGAATAATCCAAACACATTCCTTGAACCTGGTCTTAGATATTCATTACAAGTTGCCGGGCTTTAAATTTGAAGCCACCCATTTAATCCATTATTAAAAATAAAATAAAATTAATGACTTCTCAAGGACGGCGTCCAATATTCATGTATATATATATGAATATCTTCGTTTGTTCCTTTTCCAAATACTCACTTGTTCGATCGTCCATGTTTTACTTGTCCCACTTGGCTATTTTTAGGCAACTCAATACTTCAGTTATTACTACTATATACCCTTCAGTCCCATTTATTACCTATTTGGAATTGTAATTAGAGCATTGAAAAAATTAATCATAATTTATGGTGACGAAATAAATATGTGAGAAGTTTTGCCTCGATTTGTATAAATATGTTTATAACAAATAGCTCCGAACAAGACTCATGGTGTTTGAACGTGTTTTTTGTGGTCAGTTTTTCTAATTACCCAAAAAACACCTACACACTATCAAAGATCAATGCATTTTGTAAGTATTTATCGGTCCTAATTATAAAATTATCTGCACACGTAACAAGAAGGGACGGCCATCTTTTGTGGACTCTAATGCTAGCATGCATGCTGCACGCCCCATTGATGGTAGTTGAATTTCACCCTTTTTAATTAGTTTTTAGTGTTACGTATGTATCATAAATAATGTTATAGGGCAGTGGCCGGGTTATTAAAAGCTCTTTCATAAGTATAGAAGTTATAGGTTTCATCTATCCCATTTATAATTTTAGATGGAGTGATCTTGTCATAGCAGTTATCTCAGTTGATTTTGACCGTTAATTGACTAAATGTGTTGAGCTGACAAATCACATCTTATTTTTGTTAAAGTGAAAATCTGTCCCGAAAGTTTTAAATATACCTTAGAAAAAGAAGTAGGTGACATATGAACTTCCGAGGAAAATTTGTACATTAAAAAAATTGACGTGGATGATATATGGATTACTAACTCAACATATTCAAACAACTAACAGTTAAATTTTTTTTTTTTTGAGAAACGGTCAAAATTAATTGGGATACAACCAGAACAAAATTGTCATTTAGTGACAACTTCTAGGACAAAATTACCCCTTTAACCCTGTTCTGGTGTAGAACACAGATTGTCTAGCCCTGAGGGGCTAGGATGTTGATGTTGATTGGGACTTGACCTAGGAGCGATTCCTAGGGGCCTACGTACCCTAAAGAGGGATCAAAGTCCACGTAGTTCGAGGATACCGGAGGCGTTTAGCCAAAGAGGGTGCTCTGTATGCTCTGTAATGGCTGTATGTGATTAGCCGGAGCGTAGACCGTGTAGAAGTTGTAGATGAGAGAGAGCGTAGAAGATAGATGCCTGTACCTTTAGGGTTTAACTCTTACTTATAGAGTGTACCTTAGGGTTAGATCTCCCGCATCAGGTGTGTCCATGAATCTCGGTAACCTCCCCTTTGAATAGGTCTTGCCGTTTGGATCTGTGGGTCGGTTGAGATCCTTGCGTGGACTGCCCCTGATGGGCCGGTTATCTAGGTCCATAACAGTTGCCCTTAAGCTCGGTAGTTCAGGTCTCTGAGCTGCCGAGATTAATTATTTGCTTGGCGGTGAAATACGGACTTGGCCGAGATGTATCCAGCTCATCCGGGTTGTTTGGGAAGAAATAAGATCCCCTGCTTGTGTGTGCAAATTGCTTAGTTTGCTAATTTCGAATCCTTGTTCAAGTTTGCATTAATCTCGGTTATTGACAACTGTATAGTAATTGCCCCCCAGTCTGGTAGTCCAGGTCTCTGGGCTGCCGGGGTGGATTTGTTGAATCCGGATATCGTATCGGAGTTGCTACCACTCGTTTGATTTTAATAAAGTGTCTATCCAAGTTTCAAAGAACTTCGAAATTACTTGTCTTCTGATTGAATTGCCCCAGACATGTAGTCCGGGTTAAGTTTGCTTTGAAACTTCGTCTGTTTCTTTTTACGATTGTCAAGATCTCTTCTTCTTCAATCATCCGGGTCTCCGGGTTTGTTTGCAAGGGCTGATAACAGCGGCCTCGCGTAATTTAGAAACCGGGCTAAGTCTTGGAAGCGACGGAGTTGCGAAAGCTTACAGAGACGGCTTCGCTTGACTGAAAAGCCAGGTTAAGTTTTGGAAGCGACCGAGTTGCAAAAGCTTACGGTGATAGCTTCGCTTGGCTGAAAAGCCATGTTCGATGACCTTTGCACGGAGCCCAGATTGTAACTGTATTAAGTGTAACCGGGGTCCGCCTTATTTTTATTTTTATGATCATTAGGATCTCTCCACATCAATCATCTGGGTCTCCGGGTTTGTTTGCTGCAACACCGAATTGCCCCTAGATCTGTACTCCGGGTTTATTGATTGGAGCTGTATTGACTTGATCATTAATGAAAGTTTGTTCACTTCCCGATCAATTCGAATATTTAAGTAGTGTTTCATCTGTGTCCACGATAACTGATATAGTGAACTCGCATTTGTTTTTGGAGTACTATTGAGTGACCGGGCCAGGGTCATAGACGTGATATGCAGAATCTGAGAAAGTGCGAAAGTGCATCCGGTATTGAAACCGTAAAGTGGTGAGGGGTTAGTATTCTAACTGCCTCGTATAATTCCAGGTTCATTGACCGGGTCATCCTAGGATAAAGGGAAGGTGTCACTTGCCCGGGTTTGGTTTTTCACCAAAGCGTCCGAACATTTTGACCTGATCAGGGTCGGCATGACAGCTTGATATCTCGGAGTAAGTTAGGAAGCGTCCGGGCTGCGATAGCTCTACGGAGACAACTCCCTCCGACTGAAAAGCCGGGTTTTATTCTTCAGTTCGTATTTGAATTACGACCGGGTTCAGTGACCCTGTATTCGCTCTTTCGTTCATGTCTTTGTCGTTAGAGCAATTTGAGGAGATTGAATCAATGCTCTCGATTGAGAGTTTCTTTATTTATTTGCAGTTTGCAATCCGGAGTTTACACGGACTTAACTGTACTTTACACGGAGCCCGGGTTTTCACTGTATTAAGTGTAACTGGGGCAACTGTACTTTAGACGGAGCCCGGGTTGTAACCGTATTAAGTGTAATCGGGGTAGGCGTTCTTCTATTTTTGGAGGTGGATTCCATCCATTTTAATACGGCACCCTTACGCCCAGTGATGAGAGGGCACCAATAGCTCGAAGGAAACACATGTGATATGTGGATTTGAGGAAATATGAAATGAACAATCACATATAAAGAAACAAGATTTGAAAGAAAAAAAAGTACCTGACCTCCACGAATAAGATCTTGTACCCCGCAATTTATGCAAACTTTAGCATTGACGATGACGGCTGTCATATCGAAACAATCCAAGTTGATACACGTATTAAGTGTAACCGGAATTCATTTCTCCAGTTGTGGGTGTCGTAACCCTTAACTCGTTTGTCCATTATGGGTGTCGTAACCCTGCCCGAGATTTCGGGTTTATTTTCTCTAACACCGAGATTCCGGGTTGAGAATTTCTGAAAACGAGTTTGTTTACCCCGGATTCACACATGTAAAAAGACTTGGCGGGATAATCGCCGCCACACGGAGCCGAGACCTTAACTGGATTCACACGAAGCCGAGATTTTAACTAGATTTGGTGTAACCGAGGTCCGTCTTCAAATTTACAGGGGGCCGGGATTTTAAGCAGATTCGATGTAACCGGGGTCCGTCTTCAAAACTTACACGGAGCCGGGATCTTAACCAGATTTGGTTTGTATAATTCAAGGCCACTATATGACATTTTAATTTATATATATGTAATATATATAAAAAAATGAAATGGGTCCTACCATGTGAGAGTTAAGATAGGCATGATAAGAATAAATGCTTTCCTGCGACGACTTCTCTAAAGCCATAAAGATGATAATAGGAAAGCATACCTTTAAATTGATATAGCTTCTAAAGCACTTTAAATTGGCATGAGTTTGACGAAAGCAAACGACGATGACGATGATCACGAGATTCTTCACCATTATTGGGTCCATTGATTGCACAACCTCGACTCTCCAAATTTCTGATAATTTGCTGCCCAAAGGCATCATCAGGGTGGATCACAGGTGTGGCAACAAGAATTGGTCAAGCCATCATACGAACAAAATACATGCTAAGGACAGAGTATGGTGTCTCATACTTGATCACATTGTTGAAGCCAAAAGATGATGAATAAGACAAACCATTACTAAGAATAAATCCTTAATGAGGTTTGTCATAATTCAAGAAAGAAAACCTGGGAGCTCCCTCCACTTGCTCAATTAACAAGGAGTTTTTGCTTTTAAAAACATAACTGAATCTTGTTGGAATTTTTCAATGAAGGCATTACCCTTTCCAAGTAGCCCTGCACATTTGATAAACATTATAAAGGAACCTGGTTATCATTTATGGATGCACTCCTAGCCTTCAGTCTTCATGGATCCTCTGCCAATAAGACGGCCTGATGCAAAATTACTAGTAGCAGCCCGCAAATACAATCAGAAGCTGATGAATCTATTGGAAAAGAACCCTGGACGACAATGAACCTTAAAGCAATGAATCGCGATCCAAGGATGGCAAGTGGGGGAAACACACGTCCTCCGTGTTTCAACCCAGAAACATTGACTAAACACAAATCAAAAACAGAGGTGTGCCCTAGGGAATGCCATCATTTCATGTACATGTCGATAAGTGCAGGTGCCAAAAATTCATCCTCATTAATATCCATTCTAAGAGCTAGTTCCTTGTTGACTGTCAAGTTGAAGATTCACAAAATTCCATTAGAGTTCTTCACTGATTCGCATAACGGACCTGCCTTGAAGCTTGGTAGGCTTTTGGGTTAGAGAGGCTCATTTAAATGAACATCTCTTTTTGAAGGAGCAAAATAGAGGCTGTCTATGCGTGGCTTGGTGTGCCTTTTATAAATTTTCCATCGACTAATTCATGCCTTCCTCCTGCTACTGATAGATTGCATCTGGATGTTGGGCGCGATCTAGATTGCAACTGGCATAATCACTTCTGCTACTCTTTTGTTCCAACATTTCAGCAGGCAAGATATACTCCTATTGATGGTGGATGCAACCTAATTATATCTCATCCCATTCCTTTGAGTTTAGATTGGCCTCCAGCTTTTCGAAGTTGCATTGCACCAACATGTAATTATGACTCTGGCTTCATGCCTAGGTGGCACTCTGATTTGACGAATGCACAGGAGCTAGCCGATGAACATGACAATCATTGGAGGAAGAGTATGAAGAGCGTATAAGTTGCTTCTTAAAGAGCGTATTGAGAATGCTTGTGCTGATTCCAATTTAAACTCCTCATAGATAATGATGTAACCAGATCAGCAAAACCGCCGAGCGTTCTCTATGTTCTCGTGGTGTACACCTTCGAAAAGCTCCATCTCGGCATCGGCTCCAGAGGTTGAGAGGCGTTTCGACATTTCATCTCGGCTTGGAACGTTAACTCAAAGCATTTGCCCTAACTGTTGCTTAATCCCGGCATTCTGACATTGCATCGCGGCCATCACAATCTCTTTGAAGGGTGGAATCTTTCATCTGATGAAAGAGAAAAGCAGAATGATCTTCGTGGGCTTCTTTGTGGATGCTTGCAGGTAAATTATTCAGAAGCTAGTTTCATCAGATGCTACCAAATATGCTATTCCAAGAATTGCACTGCGAACCTAATCAAATTCAATGTTGAATTCGATGTGGAAGATATGAACATGGCCCGTTGCCGAGTGCAGCTAAATGACACCGTGGGCCGTACTGGCTTGGGTATTCGTTTCATGACCGATCTCTATGAAATATTGCTACATGTTCATTATAATGAACGGATAGAGGCCTCCCATTTTGTATGGTGTTGAAGGATCGTTGATTCAGTTCAAAGATTATAATGTCGTTCGCATCCTCATAGAAAGTTCTGGCCAGCGCATCCCATATCTTACTTTGCCGCAAGAAGTTAGATGGAGTATTGCATCAGATTTGGTTGTATATCATCAATATTGCAGAAATCTCCCTTTGGGGGCCCTCGGTAACATTGGAATGTACCGATTCTGAATGCGTCCCAAGAATGCATACAGACGCTATTCACAAGCCATGCATGTGTGTTCCAATTTTTGCTACGTTGACATCCCAAACCCTAACTATAAAACTCTGTGATTGTTCGTTTGACAATTGGGATTTGGGAAGTTTGACCATCTTAGGTCACGGGAATCAAAATTTATGGTTCCCCACGGACGGCGCTACTGTTCTGGTGTAGAACACAGATTGTCTAGCCCTGAGGGGCTAGGATGTTGATGTTGATTGAGACTTGACCTAGGAGCGATTCCTAGGGGCCTACGTACCCTGAAGAGGGATCAAAGTCCACGTAGTTCGAGGATACCGGAGGCGTTTAGCCAAAGAGGGTGCTCTGTACGCTTTGTGACGGCTGTATGTGCTTAGCCGGAGCGTAGACCGTGTAGAAGTTGTAGATGAGAGAGAGCGTAGAAGATAGATGCTCGTACCTTTAGGGATTAACTCTTACTTATAGAGTGTACCTTAGGGTTAGATCTCCCGCATCAGGTGTGTCCATGAATCTCGGTAACCTCCCCTTTGAATAGGTCTTGCCGTTTGGATCTGTGGGTCGGTTGAGATCCTTGCGCGGACTGCCCCTGATGGGCCTGTTATCTAGGTCCATAACAAACCCTATATTATATTTTTTGTTATTCAAGAATAGGACAATGTACTATGATCAATTTTATGGTTAATATAATCTTTGATCCCTTGAGTTTGTCCTCTTTTTGGTTTTTGTCCTTCAAATTTCATTTCTTTTAAAATATTGATAGTAATAACTCAATAAAAATTTGGATTATTTTGCCTCTACAAGGATCATAATCTATAGTTTAAAACTTACGGAATTAAAATCAAAATAAAAGTAAATTTGAGGGACAAAAATGTTATTAACCCTAAATTTTAATATCCATTGATAGTTAATTTATACGAGATCAATTTATTGCTGGCAAAAACAGAAATCAATGTATCGGGAGGCACTAATGGTCCCACCAGTAGACCTTAAAATAAGCCCTCTGGTGATATCATAGCTATGAAATGAAGAAGAAGAATATTAGTAAAAGCGATTGGATTTGTATTTGCATGTTCCCATAGAGTATAATATAAAAAAGTGAAAAATATATTATACGAGTGGATGAGAAGGACGGGCACAAGTAGGCAGAGGCACAGTACAACAGCGTCCAATGTGGGAGGGGCCCACGTGGGGATTCAAGGTGCTACCACGTGTCAAAATCACATGGTATGGGCCCCAGTTACAGCTGGTACTGACAGTTCAGGATGGTGGTGGGGTGTGTGTCAGTTCAGGTTCAGCCTTTTTTTACACTCCCCTCTCTTCCCTCCTATAAGTATAACTACCTTTTTTCTTTAATCTATTTTTGTTAAACAGTTTATTATATAGGGCATTTTTTTTTCCGATTTTTAATTCAAAATAATTTCTTTTAATCAATAGTTTATCTCCTTAAATTATTATTCATCCAATGTTATTTATAAAATCCCTTCCAATTTTTTTATGATTACAAAATTTGATTTATTATATGTTTAATATTTTTTAAATATCTCCCTTTTATTCTGATGAAGTGTATTTGACTTGAAAATAAAATTTGAAGACTTTGATATCGGATCATTTCGAAATATTATGACGCTTTTTGCTCATTATAATATTTTCAGTTTAATTGATGAATATTAAAAATTCTTAGTAATTCTATCAAGACTCAAGTGAATGATTTTTATACTACATTTTATGTAAGGGCGGAGTTAGGGGTGTTAGGAGTAGCCCCCAAAATACAAAATACAACTCAGATTCATAAAAAATTATATTTCAACTTTATACAAATTTTAACATTTTTCATTTTAGTCCCTACTATTTATTTCATGAATGAACTAAAATAAAATTATTGAAATTTTGTGAGGTTGAAATGTAATTTTATGAACTTGGGTTCTATTCTATAATATTTGCCCCCTAATTACAATTTCTAACTCCGTCTCTGATTTTATAGACGTAAGCATTTTTACTAGACATGAATACGAGGAATTGAGAATTGGCTACAAATTGTTTATAAATTATAGATAACATAATATTGTATACTTTTTACTTTTTACATTGATTTTCTTGACAAACCATGTCTCTCTATTGTCTTTGATTTGTATGATCGGGGATTTTTTCGAAATGGATAATTTAACAAAAAACAATTTAGGAAAACGTAGTCAAAGGTAAAAAGTTTTCAATTTAGAGTAACCACCGAACTATGCTCCTCTTAATGCAATATTAGTAAATAGGGCATTTAACCTTTTTTTCCCTATTATGATTATTCTGAATTATGTTTGCGTGTTAATCTATTGCTTAATATTTATTTTAGAAATACGAGTGAAATGATTTGTGCCATGTGTATATAGTTACTATAAAAATATTTTTCGCTTATTATAATATAGTTATAGTTATAATTTAGCTAGTGCATTGAAACTAGACTATTATGATGTATGCGTATCCATGTGAAATTCAAATATCAATATATAAATTAATAAATAAAATTAATATGTCATGATTTTTGAACTTTATTACATGTTTTTTATTTATTCAATAATTAATATTCCATTTGAAGTATAGATTAATAAAGATGAATATATAGAGACGTAAATTGGAAAACAGTGATTTATGTGATCTTAAATAAAATAAGAAAAATTTAAAAGTAATTCAAGATTGACAGTCAACGAGATGAAAACAACACTTATAAAACTTAAAAGAAAATCACAATATTTATAAACTAAAACCATTCAGCTTAAACTATTGTTAATTACTAGTGCTAATAATGTAAAGCACGTCGTCACAAGATTAGTTAAGTGACGGCGTTAGGGTTGAAATGGAAAAGTGGGGATTATAGTTGAGAGGATGAAGTTTGGACGGCCGTTGGTGGCGTCTGACGTCGACGGCGGGGCCGTTGTTGTCAAACGGTCTCCATTGTGTGGGGCAGAGTTGACATAAGATTAATCATAATGGGAAATTCAACACCACGCGCTTATGTCAACGCGCTGTTTCCAAGCTGTTATGGGCAAATAAATTGTGATAGATACAGATCATTAGGAGGAGTAAAGTGGAGGGAATGATTAATGATCAATTGCTTTGACTTAATTACACCTTAATTATCGATTCTGCACCTTATATTTTAATTTCCATCCAACTACGACTTTATGGATGCTTCTTCTATTTGCTACTCTCAAATCTCAATCATTCGCTGTTGAGCTCTTGCTTTTAGCAATATTAATGAAAGCCTTGTGTGTGTGTTTTTTTTAAGAATGAAAAAGTTTTGATAAGTTGCGTCTCAGAGGCTTACTAGAGTCAATATGCCTCTAGATTTAAAGAGAACTCACAAAAATATTTATAGATTACCCGCCAATAAAATCCTTATATTGATGAGATTTTTTATCAACTGGACTCGGTGGAGTAGTACTTGCTTTTGTTCATTAATAAGTCAATTTCTTCAATCAAATATTGTCTTGTGAACTTTTCTTAATAACAACAACTCAACTCACTTTGATAAAATTTCAAAATTCTGTTGGATCATAGTTGATGATACAAAAACACATATCCCAAAATTTAATGGGAGGATTATACTTAATTGACATAAGCAAATGGGTCTAAGTGTTATCCATAAGGAAAAAAAATGCAAACAAGTCAGTGATATATAAAGCAAGATTTCATCAAGGGACAAGTTTAATGAGAGAAAAACACCTTAGTCTCTTAGTCTATTTTAAAAAAAAAAAAAAAAAAAGCTAACAAATTTGTATGTTTAATGGCAAAAGTAGACTAGTAGTAGGGGCTCCCTTGAGCAGGCTGCTTACAGAACAAGTGAAAGCCCTCTATTGGTCACCCCTCGTGGGAAACCAAGAAAATCCTTTATCGCCCATTTTTCAACTGGCAAGTGTATATTTACAGGTTACAATTGGTAAAAGTTAAGAGGCCAAAAAAAAAACTTAAAAATGCATCTTTTGGATCTTATCGGTTTGAGCTGATGTTGTTGTTGTTATTGTTTACCTGATGTGTTCATAGGAGGTCGCGCCTGATCACGAGCGCTTTCAAATTCTATTCTTATTTTTCTATTTCATTTATAAATATATAATATTATCAATCTGTATAATACTACACTACTTTAGTTTTTTTTTTTTTTTTTGTGGATTTCAAATTACTCCTATTTGGTGGTGTGAGGAATTTGCAGTACTAGTAGTGGTGAAAAAACTCTGCCAGAGAGCAAAAGAGCCCCAATCCCCAATGCTCAGATTCTTCACCAGTCATAGCCTCTGCCTCATCTTCTTCCTCACCCTCTGGGTTTCTGAGCACACCCGCTAATCGAAGGAAGAGAAATCACTCTCAAATACCCAAAACCCCTCCCTCTGAATCTGAAATTAAATCTTCAGACCCCAAATCACGAGGAAAAGCAAACAGCCATGAAAAGAGAGCATCATCAGCTCTGTCCCAACCCAGGCGACTCATTCATGACCGCCAGCTCTAGCGGAAAATCTAAGCTATGGGACGAGGAGCCTCAAGACGGTGGTATGGACGAGCTTCTCGCCGTCCTCGGCTACAAGGTGAGGTCGTCGGACATGGCCGATGTTGCCCAGAAGCTTGAACAACTTGAAGAAGCTATGGGTAATGTTCAGGGCGGTATCTCTCAACTCTCATCAGAAACTGTTCATTACAATCCTTCTGATCTATCTACCTGGCTTGAAAGCGTGCTTTCTGAGCTCAATCCGTCTCCGAATCTTGACTCTTTGACTGCCGTTGCCGGCGCCGTCTCTGCGCCGCCGCTGCCACTCCCTCCACCTCCCCCTCCCCCTCCGCCCGCCGATGATTCCTCCTTCTTGGCTACGGCGGAATCATCTACTATTACCTCCATTGATTTCACTGACCATAGCCAGCAGCAACATTTGAATCCCCTGCATAAGCAACGAGATAGCTTAATCTTCGAAGATGCATCTTCCTCAGATTATGATCTCAAGGCTATTCCAGGCAAAGCTATCTACAGCAGTCAAACTCAAACTCAAACCCAGCACCAGCAGCAGCTTGAATCTTCTCCTTCCCGAGAAAGCAAACGTTTGAAACCCTCTTCTGTGTTCAACCCTGCATTGTTCTCGTCCTCTCCTCTGGGGTCTTATACATTACCCAACGAGTCGACTCGTCCTGTTGTCCTCGTCGATTCGCAAGAAAACGGAATTCGACTTGTTCATGCATTGATGGCTTGTGCGGATGCCGTACACCAGAATAATTTCGCTCTCGCAGAAGCTTTGGTCAAACAGATCGGATTCCTCGCGGTGTCTCAGGCCGGAGCTATGCGAAAGGTCGCGACCTACTTCGCCGAAGCGCTTGCTCGCCGTATATATCGGCTTTACCCAGAAAATCCCCTCGACCATTCTTTTTCCGACATGCTTCAGATTCACTTCTACGAGACCTGTCCATATCTCAAATTCGCCCATTTCACCGCCAACCAAGCCATCCTCGAAGCCTTCGAAGGTAAAAGGCGAGTTCATGTCATCGATTTCAGTATGAATCAAGGGATGCAATGGCCGGCTCTCATGCAAGCACTGGCTCTCCGACCTGGCGGTCCACCGGCGTTCCGGTTAACAGGAATCGGACCCCCCGCTCCGGATAATTCAGATCACCTTCAGGAAGTTGGTTGGAAACTTGCTCAGCTAGCAGAAACCATTCACGTTGAATTTGAGTACAGAGGGTTCGTGGCGAACAGTTTGGCCGATCTAGATGCTTCTATGCTCGACCTTAGACCGAGTGAGGTTGAGTCAGTGGCTGTTAACTCAGTGTTCGAGCTTCACAAATTGTTGGCCCGACCCGGTGCAATCGAGAAGGTCTTATCGGTGGTGAAGCAGATGAAGCCGGAGATAGTCACCGTCGTAGAGCAAGAAGCAAACCACAACGGACCGGGGTTCCTGGACCGGTTCACCGAATCACTGCACTATTACTCGACCCTGTTCGACTCGTTGGAAGGATCGTTGGACACTCAGGATAAGATCATGTCGGAGGTGTATCTTGGGAAGCAAATCTGTAACGTGGTTGCCTGTGAGGGAGTGGACCGGATTGAGAGGCACGAAACACTGAGTCAGTGGCGGAACCGGTTGGGTTCTGCCGGGTTCGCTCCGGCTCACCTGGGCTCTAACGCTTTCAAGCAAGCAAGCATGCTTCTGGCTCTCTTCGCTGGTGGAGATGGCTACAGAGTAGAAGAAAACCACGGGTGTCTGATGCTGGGTTGGCATACTCGGTCATTGATCGCCACATCGGCGTGGCGACTCGCCTAGAAACCGGTGGTTGTTCGCTGAGTTGACTCAGCGAGTTGGTCCCGTGGCTAAATTCCCAATTTTCCCCCGAAAGAAAAGGATCGTGGGGAAGAGAATGCAGTGTGATGCTGAGCTGTTTGTACAGCTATTGCCTGAGAGGCTTAGACCCACCATTTGTCTATGCCTTCCTCCTTACCTTTCTCTTTCCTCTTTCTCTCTCTCTCTCTGTTACAATTACATTCCCCTTTCTGGTTAGGGTTTTCTTACCAGTTTTGTTTCCTCTTTTGGGTTGGATCTGGAATCTCTTGTTGTTTTTCAGGGTTGAATCCAAAATTAGGGCTGATGCTGTATTTATCTCTTGATATAAATAGCTTGCTGGTAATAAATGCACTCTTTTTTCTCATTGGGCCATTTAAATTATGAATGTTGCAGAAGTGAAATGGTGAAATGGCATAGACAGATGAACTGATTAGTCACAAATAACAATTAATCTTTTGCATACAAAATTGATAATTTTTCCAAAATGGAGAATGTGGTGCGATGGCTGATCTGCATAAGCAGAGCACAGAGAAAGCAGGCTTCCCTTTCTTGAATGGACGCAAGAAAGAGATTGAGTTTGATCGATGTGGCTGATGGAATGCAACTGTTTTGATGATACACAAATTTACTGCGATTAACAGAATCCTCATTAATGTCCTGGGAAAAGCACAATAACTAGAAAGTGAAAATAAAATAATCAAAAGGATGATTGCCCTTACAATGCCAAGATCTTCATAGTGCTTTTCCCAGTTAAAAGGTATCACTTTTAGGGCCTCTCTCTCTTAATCATATTGCTATTCACTGTTCGTGGTTTCTTCTACTCAATCCTTTCCTTTTCCAACTCTCAGTTTCAAGTTTTTTTTTTCTGGGTTCATTTCAGATTCTATGTTTTCTGCACGCTTTATAGGTAGTGCCCCTTGGATCCATCCCTTTTGAAATTATGACACATGCTATAAGATTTGAAATAAGTAGGCATAAAGTTTATACCTTTTTCTTTTCTTAACTTGGTTCCAACCTGGAGTTTTCTGGTTCATTTCTCATTTTTTTCTTTCCCTGGATGCTCTGAAGAGGTAATGTGCCATCTCTGATCCATCTCCAAAAGATGTGATTTTTATAATAATAATTAAAAAAAAAAGGGCATATAAAACCGTGAAAGATACTCAAAGATGATGAAGCAGCAACCAGATCATTGGTCAAAGCAAGAATCTTGATCTTCCTAGTTGGTTTATTCTTTTTATTTTTTACTTGTGGATAACCATGATTGTACTTGCCAGGAGGTGCAGATAATTAAATTAAGATCCTCCATGTTTTTCTTGTCCTCCTCAAAGATCCTGTTTCCCCCAGAAATTTTAAATCCTCAAGAAACTCTGGCAAGTTGCATCTGCAATTCCCCATGATCCACAATTACCGAAACATTATTAATAAACAACATTAGCTTTCTCAAATGCCAAAAACTCTGTACCAATGTCTTGGAATCTAAGCACTACACGTATTAATTGAAACAATTCCCTATTTCTTAGTCTTAGTATAATAACAGCAGTGATATTAACAATAAATGGAGTCTTAGATCAACTTGCTTGTATCTTAATCAACCTATCTTTTTAATCCCAGAAGAGATTAACACACTAATATTACTGACCGAATTTGGAACATAAAATAAAAAGAAGGCCACCTACAAGATGGTGAATATTTTCAGTTGATTCCTGAATTGATCTTCAACAACCAAATATCTCATTTGATTGACCCATTATTTAAAAAAGAGAGAAATAATAAAAATTGGAACAATAATAGAGTAATGACAGCAACATGTTAAAAGCATTAAGGTTGCACATCCTAAAATGCCAATGTTATATATATATATATATATAAGGTGAGAAGAAACAATAAAAAAGAACCCAAGAGAGAGTGATTCATCAGCATATGTCAATACATATTGAAGTAGGCATTAAATTATTAGTATTGGAGAGGGCAGGCAGGCCATTTTGATTATTGAATTTAATTAAAAAAATACATGAAATATCTGTATACACAAACACACTCACATATCCATATTCATATGTACGTATTGGACCATATTCCAATATCGTGTATTTTTTTTTTTTTGGCCCCCCTACCTTGCTAGATTAATGAAACAGGTACCTGCAAATACTGTCGAGTTAATGTGAAGGATTACCTGGGTGTTATAATGGAGAAAAGATGTGGATTAACAATATTAGGTTTTTTTTCCTGGCCAAGATTTTTTTCCCCCCTAACCTTTGCTTTTATTTCTTGTCCCAAGTCATATATTTATGATCGTATCAATTTTATTTTATTCTTTAAAAAAGAGTGTCCACTTGAGTAATGTAGATGCTTCTTTGATGCTTGAACATCAAAATCAATGGTCCACAAGCGGCCCATCCTTTTGCTAGAAACCTTTTATTTAATCTCGCATATCATTTTCAAGCAACCAGAGAAAGTCGATGAGGTCTCTTTCAGTTATACACTTAAACTATGGTTTTAAAAGAAGCATTAAAAGGTCAAAAAGAAAAAGAAAAAGGATCACCTTCAAAAGTGGTAGTAGTTCAGTTACTGCTGATAAGAAAAGGATAATTTTAAAAAAAGAAAAAGTTGATAAATTACTTGAGGAAGTATCAGAAATAAAAGAAAGCCAGGTCAAAGCAGAAGTACAGGTTCCAACGTATATTTTTTGGATCAAGGAGCAAAGTATGAATTTTAGAGTTTTAGTCAAAGCAATAATTAATCTTGCAGTTTCTTAAATTAGTGAAAGCTATGAGAAGTCGGAATTCTCAAAACTAAATAATCATAAAATTGTACCAAAAATGTCTTGAAAGAGAAGAAATAGACATATGAACATTTTCATATTTGTACGTTTCTTTTCTTTACATGTCAGAAATAATTTGAAATTTGAAGTTATTGAAAAAAGAAATGTGAGGTAGAGATGGTTGGTGATTAAGAAATGAGAGATAGTGAAGTCTGCAGGTATTTGCTAATGCGGCGGAGGCGCTGCAATATCACACAGAGACAGAGAAAGAGATTTGTTATGATCTGAATCTGAATCACAAATTCACTCTCACTCGTGGGGTATGAACAGTCAAAGAGTGAAGCATTTGTGGGACCTTTCTATGACTTGCTGTCTTTGTTGATTAGTGTTTGTCTGCAAATCCTGATCTTCGTCTTATTACCCCTTTTGAGTTTCCATACAAAGAAAGTATATTTGAAGCTTAAAATGTATAAGTTTATTTAGCTCTAAAAAATAAAAGTGAATGGCAACGAGTTTTTTGAGTCTGCACTTCTGGTACCCACTTGTAGAGGTAATCGTTTAGAATTTTGCTTCTACAGTTCTAGTCTTCCACGTCTATTCTTCTAATTATTGTGGCCTTTGAAACTTCTTTGTATCACATTTTCATTTGGAAGG
Organism: Acacia pycnantha; assembly: GCA_025563575.1. NCBI lineage: Eukaryota > Viridiplantae > Streptophyta > Magnoliopsida > Fabales > Fabaceae > Acacia > Acacia pycnantha. The sequence goes on from JAMWYP010000217.1 coordinate 147,728, forward strand.
TCCTCATCCATTTCGTTTCACCACATATAGGATTCTTTGTTTTCAAGTTCCCGTCTTTGTTAGTTCAATTAATATTACTCGTAATAATCTAATTAACGGTAAAACTGGCTTCTCGCATAAAACTATCGCTTTTATATGATTTGCTTTGACCAGGGAAAAAAGGCTTTCTTTTTCGGCCTTATTGGTTTATCACACTGATCTCTGCGGAAGGTTAAATTTTTGAAACAAAATGATGCCATTAGCAACAGAATCAATATGCAGAAACTGCATGTAAAATTTAGACACGTGTCTTTATAATTCAGTTGGTGACCTATATCCTCAAATCCTGGAAAGATTTTGCAAAATTGAAAACACAGCTTTGACTTAAGATCCTTTTCCACTACATCTTCAAAGCAGCTCTGGCCATGGATAGGGCACCTTCAAAATTTTGGTTTCCACCGATAAATCCACTCATATGCACAAAAACACAGCCAGGGATGCCAGATACCCTTGACAACTCATCATCTCTTAGACCTTGCCACTGTGATGGTAGAGGTTTTCGGCTCTCGAATCTATCAGGAGCCACTGCAACTGCCTGAACTCGCCAGTTTTTGCTTCTCTCATCCTGTAAAAAGCATTCAGTTAAAGAAGAATCAGCTCAAATCTCAATACTCAGAATACCTCAGATGCATCAACCTAACAAGTCTTAACAAGGAAAGGTCGAGGTTCTGGTTATAAGGACTGAACCCTACTAATTCATCAGGCAGATAAACTTCATTTGACCAAAAATAAGCCAAGGCGTTATATTCTCTCAAATATATTCTCTCAACAGAAGTTCAGTTTAGTCAAAGATTTTCTTCTAACATAAAAGAAAAATAAATGACTAAAGTAGCAATCCATACATGCAGACGCCTTGAAGAACAAGCCAAATACAGAACTAAGAACAAACTACGTTGGGAGAACTAACCCATTTAAGACTCAACAATGCTGAAATCTGGATTAATCAGTAGTACTAAGCATCAAATTATTGTTACCAAAAAGAAAAGGTAGTGATGAATATACCTCATAAAGAACATATTTGATGGGAGGGTCAATTTTCATCTCCACCTCAAGCTCAAATAAGTGAAGCTTCCACTGCAAGATAAAACAGAAGTTCAAATTTTCGTACAAATACACCATGTAGCTCATGTTAATGCGTTTTAGACCATATACAGCAACAGCAACTTGTCCTCTCTTTTATGTCATAATATAAGCTAATGCCCATCATGCATGTTTACTAAAATGTAAACATAGATCAACATGGATCTTGCACACCAGTTATAGACTGTTAACATCCAGGAAGTTGTCTTGCTACCCAATTACCAGTTTAAGCAGAGAAAAATCTGTTATTATTTTTTAAATACAAAAATCTCAATTTGGCAAGGAAGAAGAGCTCAAGTGCAACCAATCACTTTGGCAATAGAGTCATAAAAAAGGTGATCAATTGAGAAGGATAACCTGGCACCTTGCAAAGTATGGAGTAATAATGTGGCAAAAGCCAATTGGTAAACAAATTGGTCATTCTTGACTTGGGTTCAGAAGCTACTAGGGCAACTGAAGTTTTGAGGAAAAAACACCCTAATAGAGTAGGCTTGGCAAGATTTCAGGAGTAATTTCAGTACCTCTCAGCCCTAGCATTAAGTTTTCATGAACAAATATCATAAATTATATTTGATATATGTTGATAGAAAAGCTGTTAGAAGAGAACTGAAGACTTGGTTCTATCACCACCTTGGGCATAGGGTTGAATATGATGCATCTAGGAATTGGTATAGCGCAATGTTTACTGCTGAAGATAGATATTGAGACAAGAAAGGCTGGAAATCCCTTCCTAATTGAAGAGAATGGAGGTGGAGTGATAAAGGGAAAATATTACAGTGATAGAGAAGAATTTTTTAGCAGTACGCTTTCCCAAGAAAGGGATCAAGCCAGGTTCGAGAGGTGCCGAAGGATGCATTTGAATGATATTGCTATAACTGAAAGTCACGAGACAAATTCCTTGCACAAACAAAATATGGCCGATTTAAGAAAGAAACCACAAGTTCCTACTTCTATTTCTCACCTTGAGGACAAGGTGAAATTTGGAGAGCTAGAATGTGATGGGCCTACAACTAATGGGCCAAGCAAGTCACAAACCTATGGGCTGTGAAGAATTTGAGTGAGAGGGAGAGAACAATATATTATGGTGTTTATGGTTAGAACGAGGCAATTCATGAGTTGTTTGAAAAAGTATTGCCCTCTAAATCGCTATGGTGTGCTCAGTTTTCCATTGTTTTTCTGTCTAGTTCATTAGCTTAGGCCTACCCTCCAGATGATTTATGTCAATTTGAATTTGGATTCCATGTTTAAAGGGTTCCGCAAATAAAACAAAAGAGTAAACATGAGGTATCACTAATTTTGTAAGCCACACTCAATCTTCATGATTTCACAAAACCCATGAAAGTTAATAACGGCTACCAAGATCAGGAAAAGAAAAGTTCATGGATTAAAGAAATTAAGAGAATGAGCAGCAACTATGGAAGAACATGTATAATACTTTCAGAATGTGTATTCCTTGTATTAAGGCCCTTACATATACTTTGTAAGTCATTACAATCCTCCCAATTTTTAATAAAACAAGTCTCTACTTTCTAATTTCAGTTACTTTTAGATTCATTATATCATTCAATAAATACTTTCATTTAGTAATTATTAGTGTTAGTGCCCCGTCCATATTTAGCATCCTATGCATTCAAATCACGATTTCTGCTAAAAAGAACATCAGAATGAATGTGAAATATCTAGATTAGATTTAAATGGTATACAGGGATACGAAAGTTTTCCACTCACAGGACAAAACTTTGTCAAAACTAATATTTCTCCACTAGGATCAACAGCATGCCTTGCTTCAAGGGTCTCCATTACAATTGACCTAGCCGGTAACCATGATTTTGCATGAAATCGGACACTCTGCAAAATTAATAACAAAACTTGCTAAAAAACAAATCCAAAGAGTCACAATAGCACATTATACATAAATCATTCTTCCCTTTAGATGGCTACAAGCTGTTCATGATCCCAATGACAGGCAAAACAATATTAAACCCCTCATTCATTGCAATGATTGAAAAGAAAAGGGGAGCAAGAGAGAGCTTACATCCAGAAACTCACTGCCAGCAAGAGCCATTGCACGCTGAAATGCTTCATTTTCTTTCTCCTGTGATTGATCAGGATCTGTCCAGTCTAAGTTAAACCTTCCTGCTCTTGAGGACAAATGTGTGTTATTCACATATTTTGGAGGCTGGTCTGTATCATACTGATTGATTCCATTGTCAATAGCATCAATTGCCTGACATGTACAAAAAGAAACATGGTTATTGTTCAGAAATGACCACCGTTGGAAGGACTGATAAACCACAAATGCACTATAAGTCATATGAGCCTTGCTTTATTAAACCAAAGAGCATGTGCTTCAAGATTCAATTTGCTTCAATGTCCCTCCCACAACAAAAGCAAAATCAAAGTTCTGTGAAGAGAAGAAGACTCAAGATACAGAATTGGCTACCTCCATGAAGCTCTTGTACACGGCCAGATATAATCTATGCACATCTGGATGCTCTTCATTCACCCTCAGTTCCTTGGCTATAATCTCCCTACCAAAATGCTATAAGAAGGGAAAAAGGGACAATTGCGTCATAAAACTGATTCTTTTTCAAGTCAGGTTTAGAAATATTTGCTGAGTACACGTTTTTGTTTCAGAAAGAGATTACCTTGTAAACAAGACCAGCACTACTTAGTTTAGTAGAGAAACCGTGCCCAAAACCTCCGCAAATCCTTTTGGTGATGATCATACCTATCTTGGCTGGGATCATAAACTCCCCAACATCAAGAGCAGCATCAAGACCCTCTAACACCTGTAAACACAAATAAGAATGAAAAAAATGCTATTAAATTTGGTGGTTAAACGCATGCTAGCGACAATTTAACGGGTCGGTCAAAATAAAACATCTTTCCATCCATATATTGAGGGAATTAAACCCATTTCTTTTTCCCCCTTCCTACTGGATTTCAGCTGCTGCTCCCAGACGAAGGTTATTGGCAGCATTTTTAGAATTGAAAGGTTTCCCAATCGAATTTATGTAAAGCATCCACCTTCACATTTTCCCAGCAACCAAACAAGAGAAGCAATTCAATGGATAGTTTAGCGAACGGACCTGGGAATCTCGGGTGCGTACAATTTCGGCGTTGGAGAACTTATCAGAGAGACGAATCATAAAGCAGCCAAGGGCTTCGTCGCAGTGGAAGCTTCCATTGTGAGTGCCCACACGCTTGAGAGAAGAGTTGATGGGAGAACCAGTGGAGAAGGAAGCAGTAGCCCTGGCTGTAGCGTCAGCCATTAGAGGACGAGCAAGTTGTCTAATGAAAGTGAAGTTCGACAACAGGCCTCCCTTTGTAGCTGCGAACATGCCTCTTTCAAGCTCTAACGACGGTCTTCATTGTCTTCACTAGGGTTTATCAAAATGAGTTTTAACTACTTTTTTTTTTGGGACAAAGAGTATTAACGACTTTACCTGTATTTAATTTAAATAAGTATGATATTTACAATTTATGCATTGTAATCTTCATTATTTTTTGGTCTGAAATTACTCAAGAGAGTCCTGAGGGATTCTGAAAACTCATAGATCATCGCATTAACAATATTGTATGCGACTCAAATGTAAATTAGAGTATATATCTCATTAAACTTCATGAAATATTGCGAGTGAAAATCAGATAGTGAGTGATATTGAGGTATAAGGGAAAAAACAAATTGTGAGCCTTTGACTGGTGGAATTTGAAGTAATGTAATGTAATATAATGATGATTATATGAATTTATTTGGTTTGTTATTAAGAAAAAATTATGTATATATATAAAAACATTTGGTTGGATTACATCAAAAATTAGAATATATAAGAATAACATAGAAAGAGACAAAATTACCCTTATCTATCTATATATGTATGTATGTATGTATGTATAATGTACACGTTGAGTTTTATGGTAATTTTCTCAATTTGTGCAATGCACACGTTGGGTTCATAATAATTTTTTAATGTTTAATTGTAAGAATATTATTTAATGGGATATTTTAATATTTTATATATATATATATATACACACATATATATATTCATATAATTAATTTTTTTAAATATTTATTAATTATGGTAATTATTTAACTATTAACATCATTTATGAGTGGACACTTTGGTAAAAATTATAATGACAATAGTGCATTTTTCACTTAATTACATGATGTCTATATCTTTATTCATCAGTCTTAATAGTGTAATCCTGATTATATCAAATGATGTAATTAGGATTATAAAATTTAATCATCTTTATGTCACATAAGTTCAATCAGACACTATAATCGTTCGTTGTATCAGGATTATGTAATCCTCTCTCATGGAATCCAACATAACATGTAAAAGATAGAACAGGCCCGTTTGGGATAGCTGTGGTAGAAGTGACTTTTGTTTCTGATGAACTTTTCTTGATGGACTTTTTTTTATGATCTTTTTCTGATGGGATTTGTGTTTGGGATAACGGTGACATAAGTGACTTTTGTTTCTGATGGTCATTTGTTTGACATAGCTTTTGAAAAAATAGATGAGATGAAAAATTACTGAAAAAGGCGTGAATCAAATTTATATACACACGTGTGTGTGTGTGTTGTACATATGTGTGTGTGTGTGTGTATACCTATATTTCTATGTTATAAAATGTGATAATTTTGAATAAAAAATTTAAAATAAATATAAATTTGCTAAATAAAATAGTAAAATCACTATTAAAAAAAGGGATAGGATATTATCACTACCAATTTTATGTCACTACCACTTTTTCACGGTTACATCAGAATCTCATCTATCTTTATTATTTCTCTCTCCTATTGAGATTCTGATCTAACGGTAAAAAAGTGGTAGTGACATAAAATTGGTAGTGATAAGATCCTATCCCTTAAAAAAATTACAACACAATAAAGTGCTTAAATAAACATATTCCCTACAAATTGGTTTTTGATTTGATTACTACTATTTGATAATATTGAGTGAAATATATATATTGTTAAAACCCATTCCAACTGGGAAAAGATTATCCAAATTGGGGTGTGTGTGTGTAATTTTCACATTATAGTTACTAGATGTCAGTCCAGTATACAAAGTTGTATACTAAGCTGAGTTTTTTTTTAAAAGAAAAAACACATTAATTTATCGATAAGTTATAAATAAAATATGGGTTTTATACTTCTTATGCAACAGGAGAAGAAAACTTCTTATGCAACGGCTGGAACATTGCGTTTTGCAATAAACCTATTTTAATACCTTCCTTGCTTTAATTGCGTTTTCCTTCCTTCACCGATTGTCGAATCCGAGTCTTGCACCTGATGCGATGATGTTCTTCCACTCTGGAAATGATTGCTGAAATAGAAGGTTATGAGCGATGAATAGAAGGGTATGATGCGACGATGTTCTTCCACTCTAGAAACGATTGCCGAAATAGAAGGGTATTTACTCACCTGAAACTGCTACTTCTAAATCATGGTTTATGTGCATCAGATATTGAATTTGAGATTCGTTGTTTGTGCTGATTTTTTGTTGTAGTTTAAGCACTCTAAAGTTAATTGTAAGAAAGGTTAATTTTTATTTTTCATTCCTCTATATCCAACACCCTCCTCCCCGCCTTGGGAGGGGGAATCTCAATGCTCGACATCGAGTCCGGCTTGGCATTCAATTGGAAAAAATATATATAGGGTTGGATATTTTTTTGTAAGGTTTACCAAAAAGTTAATGTGATGATACCGATTTTGGATGACTCGTGACTTTTGTACAACATGGAATAACAACCTTTGCGTGGAATGTTGACGATTTAATGCCTCCTTTGAAAGATACATATTCAATTTCAATTCGAATGAGGAGTTGAAGAAATGGCATCTATACTCTGATTCTGAATATGGAGGTATGCAACTCTAGTTTATGACTGCTCCACTAGATGGGATTCTAAGACTTGTAATAGTGAAGGTTTGTGTACCTTTGTGTTTGTGTGTTGAGGAAATGGCATCTATATTCTGATTCTGAACATGGAGATATGTAACACATTTATGACTGCGCCACTGTGTGGAATTTCGAGACTAATAATATGAAGGTTTGTGTTAGGTGCAAATTAGTTTTAATCGCATTTCAGAATTCTTAAAGCAGGTCTTGACTGTAATTACTCGTGAAATAGCTGTGAGAATCATATTGGCTAGAGATAAAAGTTAAAGTGAGAGTTACTTTTGTGAAATTAAAAATGTGGGCAGAATTTAAGGGTTTATTGTGAACGATTGTCCAAAATGTCTACCTAAATGCAATGTTTCTGGATATGATCTTTTAAATATTTGATAATTGAACAAAATCCTTAGAAGAACCTCTTAGCATGATGACATGGTTCTAGATTTAAAAATGGATCAAGTGGTAATGCGAACTTAGTTTTGCCCCAAACTGCTATTGCCGTTATTGCTTATTATGTTCGTTACCTGTATGTAGGACAAAGGTTTTGCTTCCTTCGAACACCAAGGTATGGAATATATGTATTTGTTCATTTTCTTACAAATGTTTCCATGATGTATATCATCTTATACTCTTTATTCTTCTAGGGAATTGTAGATGAATGCAAATTTGTGATGGCAGAAGATCACTTGAAGAGAGTAGCAATGAGGCAACACCCATTTCAAGTGGTAAAAAGGAGGATTCTACCATGGGTGAGATTATATATTTTCATGATTCAGATGATGGGAAGCCATATTCTGATGAGGACCCAGATGATGATGACAATTGTTACTTGATATGTATAATGACTTTTGTAATTGTATTAGCTATTACTCATTTTGGGCATAGTTGATAGCAATTTCAGTTTGAGCAACTTCATTCATTTCTAACTTTAATATATTACACTTGTTGTATGCATTGAAGTTCTTTTGTACAAATAAAAAATCAACAAGTTGACTATACATTTGATTATCAAATCTAATGAAAGTCACCAAAAAAACCCATATCATAATGATTGTATATACACAAAAAACTTACCCATATACATTTGAAACCCACAGTACTTCTGGTATTTACTTCGCCAACCAACATTGCCCTACAAAAAGATTGCGAAATTCTGGTAGTAACTTGTCCATATGCAAATGAAACCATAAGTGCCCAAAATAGGATGATTAGTCTCCAAAATTGCTTTCTTGTGTACCGTTCTCCAGCTATTTGCTTCAATAGGATGATTAGTCTCCAAAATTGCTTTTGTATTTCTAGTTTTGAAATCCTCATCTTCCTCCGCATCCCTCCTAGATTTGATTGCTTTGTCATACTGGATGCAAAAATCATTTAACATTGTGTTAGAGTTAACATATCCATCAAAAAATGCATTGATGCTCTCACTTCGACCACTTGTGGTCATTCCTACAAAAAGTGTATCTTTCAAGTATGCCTTTGCCCAATGATGACGTGAAGCATACATGTTAGCCAACCAAATATTTGTTTTAATTAATATCATATTTATTCCTCAATACTTTCCATTTGCCTTCAAACTCATCAATGTTTTGACTTTTGTACCACGCACGAAAGTCAACATCAAAACTATCTTTAAATTGTGCGCGTAGTGCTTGACTATGCTCCATAACATTTTTCTTTATATGCCAAGCACAAAAACGATGTCGTGATCCTGGAAATATCTTAGCAATTGCTTTTCCCATAGCTTTATCTTAATCAGTGATAATAGCAACAGGAGACTTGTCAAACATACATGTCCGAAATTGTTCAAACAACCATGTAAATGTTGCCTCCGTTTCATCTTCTAACAAAGCAGCAGCAAATAAAATTGTTTGTCCATGGTGATTAACCCCCACAAAAAGAGCAAAAGGAAACTTGAACTTGTTTGTTTTATAAGTCACATCAAAGACAAGGACTTCACCAAAATGAGCATATGCAGTTCTTGACCTACCATCTGCCCAAAATACGCTTCTTAATGTTCCATCTTCTGCTAAATCCATATCAAAATAAAATGCTCCATCAACCATGGACTTCCTTTGAAAGTGTTTAATGATGCCCTGACATTCTCACCCCACATTATTCTTTCGCTGGCTAGATATAATATTGTTGATTTGAACTGGAGTAAGATCAAACTCTTTGTTGATACTTGATAGTGCTCACAACCTTTGAAATTTTCGAAGATGTTAAACCCTCCTGATAAAGCTTAGAAACAACAGATTTTGTCAAATCTGAACGTCTAAATTCATTCTGAGAAAGAAACTTCTTCACCTTTGTTGGAGTGTTAATCAATGTATGATTGTGTGTATCATTGAACTTCTCCACTTTCCATAGGCCATCCACCAACTTTATTTGTAACATCGCCAAACAATTAGTCCATGTATCCCTTTTCCTTTTAACATTGTCAACATCAATTCTTTTATCATCGAGTCTCTTGACACCTTGCTTCGAGCACACATAATTCCACCTATATGGTTGTTTTGTAATTGTACTCTTATGATGGTATTGCTTACGTATTCCAAACCCTTACCTTTTGCATAAGCATTATAAAAAGCATAAGCTTCTTCTGATGTCTCAAAAAATTTAGTTAAAGTAGGGGTCTCACTTAATTCAGTATCAACACCTCCCACAATTTCATATGCATCATCTTCCCCACATTCACCATATTTGTTTGTCATGATTTCACTAAGATCGTCTTCTCTAAATTCAGTTTGTATTTTTTTTTCAAATCAACAATATCTTCTACACGTATTAAACTTTTACTCATGTCAATATCTTCAATAGTTATCATTTGAGAGTGATCCATCATTAAGAAAAATCTCAACTGCAAAATATTATATTTCAAGAATTAGCAAACACAAAAATCTCAATTCTGCAAAATCTTCTAAGCGAGTATTGGATTCAAAAATGACACACAAACACACAAAAATTCAAACTTCCATATAAAGTCTATTAACAGTGCAATTGATTGCAATTATTAAGCTTCAATACCAACCTGATTAGCTTTGGTCACTAATGAAAATAAGGCAGAGATTCAATGGGATAACCTTCTTGGTAGCATTTAGAGAAGCTTGCACCAGTGTTCGCAATTTTGACATGTCTCCCACACTCGAAGCTCCTCTTTAGTTTAAGGTTCAACACTAATTCTGTTTGGGATGAAATAAAAACAAAGATTAATTTACGCAGTACATATCGACATACTATAACAAATTCAATCCCAAAACAAATTATGACAGGAATGGCAATACAAGAGGGAAGAGGAATGAAAAATAAAAATCAACCTTTCTTACAATTAACTTTAGAGTGCTTAAACTACAACAAAAAAATGGCACAAACAACGAATCTCAAATTCAATATCTGATGCACATAAACCATGATTTAGAAGTAGCAATTTCAGGTGAGTGAATACCCTTCTATTTCGGCAATCGTTTCCAGAGTGGAAGAACATCGTCGCATCATACCCTTCTATTCATCGCTCATACCCTTCTATTTCAACAATCGTTTCCAGAGTGGAAGAACATCATCGCATCAGGTGCAAGACTCAGATTCGGCAATCGCTCACTCTCGGATTCGGCAATCAGTGAAGGAAGGAAAACGCAGCCGAAAGCAAGGAAGGTATTAAAACAGGTTTATTGCAAAACGCAGCCATTTCAGCCGTTGCATAAGAAGTTTTCTTCTCCTGTTGCATAAGAAGTATAAAACCCATAAAATATATATTTTATGTCTGCTTTTTGGTGGCTAGTGTATACACTTGATGTCGGTAAACATATACCATTACTAACAGTGGCGAAGCTACACTGGGGCCTGTGTCTGCAAGTGCAGACATAAATATTGATTACATTGCAGTTTTTCAAAAAGACACCAATAGCTTAGTGGACAAGGTATGTTACATCAAAGTAGGATGTTGCGGGTTCGAATCCTACTAGCACGTTTCTTTCATATTTTTCTTTTAAATAAATGAAATACACCGTTTCATTGAGACAAAGGGGCCGTTTCATGATTTTAATTCTTAACATACTTTGAGTCAAGCATTTAATTCTCAGGTTCATGAGATCAAATAACGAATTTTTTTTTTTTTAAATTTTGTTTTTGATTCAGTAATGCACTCTATTCGAGTAAAAAAAAAAGTAATGCACTCTATATTTTTCATTCTTATCCTTTGTTTTTTTTTTGGTCAAATTTTCTTATCCTTTGTTAGTTCTAACTAAATATGAAGAATGCAATGTAATCAAAATTTTGAGTCACAGGGTCTCCACTTCCATTTTTGCTAAGGTACATTTGTTCATTAACAAGCCTATCTGCCTCTTTTAATTTCAACACTGGTTATATTCTTTTATTTTTTAATGCATTTAAAACTTTCCTTAAAAAAAATTTCGGGGGCGGCTAATTGTGCGGACACAAACTACAAATCCTAGCTCCGCCACTGATTACTAATGAGTACTATACGATAATTCACTTGACTATGGAGTCCAAGGATGACGAGTGATGTCATGTGGACGGGGAAGCTTTTTTTTTTTGGGTGCAACGGTCATTTTTCAAATGGGCCTATAGGAGCAATTGATGGAGAAGCTACTGATGGGATTAGAAGTAAGGTGATGTGGCTTCAGAAAAAAATCAACTTCAAACTTTGAAGCCCATGAAACAAGAAGCTATCCCAAACACTTAAAATTTGAGCTTTCACTTTTGTTGGGCTTCCACTTTTTTATACTTATGAAGCTATGCCAAACAGGCCCATAAACAGTACAATTAATGGGAAAAAAAATGAATGAGGTGGGCTGAACTACCGGACCGTGTGAATAGTTGGGCTAGCCCACTAGATGTAAAATGGGCTAACATGGATGGGCCAGGCGAGTCCATTTTGCCAATCATAGTCTACAGTCAACAGGCATGATTGTAGATGTAGTACTCTGAATCTGCCGCAAGTTGTGGTGTACTAGTAATTTTGTAATCCCCTCGATCCTTTCATGACTGTGACACAATCAACGGTTCCTTTTTGACTTTTTTGTTAATATAAGTTATTAAAAAGAGGAAAAAAAAAAAAAGGACCAAGGTACAACGGCATTCAAATCTCATATTTGTAAGCACAATTGACGCAGCCAGAAACAAACAGCATCCATGTGAGCAAGGGCGGAGCTTTGAAGGGACTAAGGGGGGCCATGGCCCCAAATTTTTTGTTTAGAATTTTTTTTATAAAAAAATTAATATAATGTAAAATTAAATTTTGGCCCCCCCAATTTTCCCTCCTCTTTTATATATTTGAGGCTTATAATTCAAGTTGTATTCCATGTGAGTCTTATATGTTTTATGTTAATCTTGTCATTTTTTTTCTATATTTCATTCTAATTACTGAAATTTTTAGCTTATCAAATGAAATTTACTTTTGCGGTGTATTCTTTAGTATGCTTTTACCCATTTTACACTACACTTGTAGATGAAGTTTATTGATTTTTCATTCTAAACCTCACCTCTTACCTTCCAATGTTGTGGTGTTCAATTACATGAAGTCTATGGTTGAACCAAAGATTCACAATCACATAAATTAAAGCCTCTTGCCTTCCAATGTTTGTGGTGTATTTTTTTTATATTATTTTCTTTTCTTATTTATATTCTTTTATTTTTTTAATGCATATAAAACTTTCATTAAAAAAAAAATTTCGGGGGCCGAACCCCCGAATCCCCCTACCAGTACTACTATTTGGCCCCCCCAAATTTTTGTCCCAAGCTCCGCCCCTGCATGTGAGGAGGCATATTTCGAGACCAGTGTTCGTGTGTGGGCATGTGAAACTCATTCAAACGTAAAGGTCAGTTATTTGTTTGTCTAAAATTCTTTTGAACATGGAGTCTATATTTTATATAATAATTTTTTTTAAATAAATTAAAATCTTAACTCATTATTTAATGTACGCAACGCAATATCCAGGTCACGCTGATCAGAGAAATTACTTTGAGTGAACGAGGTTTTAAATGACTCGGATGTGAGGAAAGTAGGTGAAGTGTTGAACGGGGGAATTGGTTGATATTTTTGTACGTAGGATTAAGTACTCCCTCCTCTTTTAAATATGATTTATATATTTGTTAACATTTTTTAATTTATTTTTATTGATACTCCCTCAACAATAATCAGGAAAGAGTATAAGAGAATTAGAAAGATGGTCATGGTATTTTTGAAAATATATGTTATATTAACTAACTTGACTAATTTTTTTAATCTAATCAAATTAGATAAATACACTACAAAAAAAAATCCTCTTTTGCGATAGAAAAATTCCGTTGCAAAACAAGGATTTTCCGTGGCAAAATTTGTTTGCGACGGATATTAGTCTGTCGCAAAAATCACCGTCACAATTGCGACGGAACCAAAAATTTCGTCGCAAAGCTCGGAATTTGTGACGAAATTGTAATTCCGTCACAAATTTTGGAATTTGCGACGGAATCCATTTCGGTCGCAAATTTCGATTTAAAAAAAATTAAAATAAAAATTATATAAAAACCTATAGACAAAGTAGATGATTTTGATTTTATAAAAAATATTTTTAAAAAAAATTGTAGGTGATTTTGATTTTAGTATGGCGAAAGGTTATCATGCAAAGAAAATGCAAATCAGCAAGCATATAACAAATAGAGTATGAATATACAAGTCAGATAATCCAAAGCATGCCGTCATAGACGAAGTAAAGCTAATATGCACAGATTGAATATTAGCTTAGTTACATGGTTACATAGCAACGACAACATAAAGAAAATGAGGAAACAATTTGATCGCTTAAAACCTGACTTTCTTAAATAAATTTTACATATTCACAGAAGACCAACTTCCACTAAGGAAGGTAAGAGCGATAAGCTATTAAGCTTTCTTAAATGTTTACGTATGATCTCTTGGTCAAAGACAAAGTGATGAATCAAAACTACCAAGAATAAAAATCACCGTATAGGGTAACTAGTAAGGACTCAGCGATGAAGAAACAAAGGGAAAAAAGTTCAACTTAAAACAAGAAATAGAGACTATGGTTTATATTAACAAAGTGGATTGCGTAATTTTACTTGTAAAACTTGTAAAAAAATTGAATTTCTTGAACTAAAAACTACATCTAATGCAAAAAACTAAAAAAAAAGGATAGAGACTCACCAGATGACGCTAATGAAGAGAAGAACGGAACCGACGGGAGAGGAGACCAGAAGGAGGCTGCACGGTGGTTCGAATGCTGGCTGGACGGACGCATTGAGAGAGAGCACGGTGAAGAGTGAGAGAACACTGGAAAAATGGGGGAGGAGAGCCCGAAATCGGGCTTAAGACCAAATTTTACGACGGATCCTAAGATCCATCGCAAAGCCGTTCGGGGATTTGCGACGGAACCATTTTCCGTCGCAAATCCCTTGGGAATTTGCGACAGATTCATTTTCCGTCACAAATCCTCTTTTCGTCGTAAATCGGCTCCCCTTTGCAATTTTTTTTTTTTCGACGGAAAAATTCCGTCACAAAATCCCTCGTAATTTTAGTTTTTTCTATTTGTGATATATATTATATTAAAGATTGGAGGTGGGGTATATGTTTTAAAATGACAGATGAGGGGGTCATTGAATTGGAATTGACCAGACGACTTTAGAAAATGAGTGTGAAAGGGATATGGAAGAACAAATGGTAGGTGACACCTCACAAAGAAAAGAAGGGCATCAAGATAAGCAAGTAATTAAGGGCCACTTGTTTTTTTCGGGTACAAAAGAAGTTGCCTTGCCGTACCCTGTCATTACTCTCTCTCTCTCTCTTGCTGCTACAAAGATTCCAAAGCATCTTATTGGTGCAACATTGGCCTCACTTTAGATATCCTGACAAATCCTACGATATGATATCTTTTGTTAATTTGTTCCCTTATTTCGTGACTCAAAAATTCAGAATATTAAAAAGAATGAGTTGGAAGAGGATCTATTTTCCACATCATGCCAAAAATGTTTTTATCATTAATTTTTTTTTTTAAACCTGTTAAGGAATTTATGGTTTATGGAGGGTCAAAAAAGCATGCAGCAAGTGAAACCTGTTTTGGTTTAGAGTTATAGGGGGCAAATGAGTAGGTAAAAACGATCACAAATACAATAAATAATTAGTAGTTTATGAAAATGATACGTGGGATTTTTATCAAGTGGCAATGGAGAGTTTGAAAGGGTATCGTATAAGAGAGAATGTTGAATAAATAAATTTGTGAAAGCATGAGTCACTCAAGACAAAAGAGGTTGTTCACTATGATTGTGTATACATTCAGTTATGTTGGGTCAGAGTCCTAACTATTGTGAGTTGGAATCCCACTATTGTGAAGTTCCAAACGTTGTAAATCTGAAACTTGTTGTGTGCATTAGTGGTCTTGCTATGTGCTATGCCCTACACTCATCGCTATGTGCATATATATAACTGCAGGAAGGGTACATTATTTAATCTGGTGGTCTGAACAACCTCTTTGGCATGAGGTCTTCTAGTTCTAATCAGAGTCCTAATAGAACTGGTGAAGGTGTTAGACAAGTTTTTTTTTTTATTAAAAGAATTAAAAGGGTTTGCAGTAATAGTTATAGGTTTAAAACATGATCAAATTCGCAACATCTTACTGCTAAGAAAGCTTTCATATCATTACACTATATAAGCTATTGACAGAGAAGATAAGTTAATGCAAGGAGGGAGGTGTGAAAGGCTTATAATAAAAAGAAAATAAGAAATGGTGGGGTAGAGAGATAATGATGAGAAACAACCAACACATGTGGGAGTGTCTGTGATGGAGATAAAGGCATGTGCACTCAGCAATTACATTTTGGAGGTATTACAGCAACCATTTGCACCCACCACTCCCAACCAAACTACTTTTTCAATTCATTATATTCCCCCTCACTTTACGTTTTTGATCATGACAACACTTTCATTCACAAGATACTACAACCTAAAACGCCATTCTCATATCATACATTATTGTTGATCAACATATTTATTTATTTAGTTTCTTAAATCTATAAAAAAAATCAATTATGTCTTATATTTACTCACCATCACGAAACATTTCATCACATCTCTTGGGTTATTAAGAGAACAAGTGTATTGCTATTGCCCGCCTCAATTGAGCCTCTCATGATTCATCATATGACCTTCCCCATATAGGTTTTAGTATCTGTCCCCTCAATGCTTTCCCTCACCCACCTCCCTCTCAAATTCAATCCCATTGTCTCCCTCCAAAAATATTTCAATACTTAAATTAAGATGCCTTCATGGTTACAACATCCAGTAATTTGTATACGTGTAGATCAAAAGCTCAAGCGAATAAAATAATCATTGATCGAGCGATTCATTTAGCAGAACCATCTGAATCATAAACGACTCAGGAGGGTAGTTACTACGCCAGTTTTTACGCCCAACCAGGTGCTCACTGCTGACTAAACCTTTCAAATGACGTTTCACTAAAACGTCCCGATCCTATGAAACCGTCCATGACGCCCCCCGATTTCGTGCTTGCCTACCATTCCGTAATATCTACCCATGGTTTGGTTTTATTTGAAGACCCAATGCACGGGTTCAGTCTTCGTCAATTTCATAGACACATAGGATCAGTTTCTTTTAAAATAAAGATAGAAGCAGATAGCTTTAGTCGGTTCCAACCTAGAAACAATCACAGAATCATTCAACATTTTCCTGGTTTGGTGATGCTTGTTTGTTTTAAGTTTTTAGAAGTGATTTTATATCGTAGAGACTTACAGAAAAACACTTAAAAGAAGCACTTTTGTGCTCTTCCCAAACGAGCAGGTCGCGAACTACTGATTTTTAGTATGCTCTGTGGAAACTCAATATTGTACCATTAATTGACTATTACAAAGATTGTACAAAAACCTATCGTGCCAGTTGTTTGTAATGTGAGTACGGAGTAGGATACGAACAAAAGATATTAGAATACTCAAGTTGTTTAAATAACAATCCCTTCTCATCTACAAAGTCAACAAACATGAATATTTATATTTGATGCCATGGGATATCCAAATTCTCCGTTCAATGCATCCAACTCGAGCAGCACCGAGAAACAACTACAGGAATATTTGCCTCTTTCATCCCATTAACTAAAAATGAGAACTACACAACTTGAGAATGTGCCAAGCTATAGTACCAAAGTGAATAATAAACACTTTCGAGCAAAAAAAAAAAAAAGTGAATAATAAACACAAAGCAATATTCCACCTTTATTCAAAAATAAAAATGAGCCCCTCATAGGGGAACGACATAAATTCTGCAAAAGTTCGCAGGCAAGAAAAAGCAGAAATTGATCATACTTGTCAGAATCGCAAGGATTCAAAAAAGACAAATCTTAGCTAAGGCGTACAAACACCAATAGCTAATTCAACTTTATTAAAACAACTATCAAAGGCCGAGGACACAATGAAACTCCAAACCGGAATTATTCAGAATTCAGGGTTCACACGCCTTTGGTAAATAAGCGCAGAAGTGAACAGGAACACAAGATAACTGACTCAATAAAGAACACAAGGTGGGATCACCGGAAAACTCAAAACCACGATCAATGGGAAGAAACTTTCAGGCTGAGGGACTTGTTGAACCAATTCTTCCAGCCGCCACCGCTACTCTTGCGCACAAGGGATGCAGCCACACCTGCGTTTTCTGCCTCCTTCACAGGCTGTGGCTTCTTGCAGAGCATGAAGTTCCGAGCTCCAAATGATCCAATTGAAGCCCATTGACTCAGAGCTGAAATAATATCAAAATTTAGGACAATTTAGAAACATAAATTTTCCGAATCACAAATGAATACATAAAAGTAAAATTCCCAGATGTATTTACATAGATTGATTGGAACCTACCATCTGATCCAACTTGAGGGGAATAGAGCAAGAAATCGCTGATATCAGACCCCAGAACGGGAAGCCGACCCTCGCGAGCATATAATTTCAGGACATTGTCGATGACCGCAGCGACAAGCTCCTCCTCATAAACGACGAAGCGGATCGGGCCAGCACTACCGAGCACATTGATGCTGATCAAGAGCCTCTTGCCATTAGCGTTCTGGCTCTTCTTGGGCTTGGAGAGCAACATTGTGTCACAGTCACGAATCAAAATCTCAAATCACGAATCTGCGATGGAAAACCCGGGACCCAAATCCCAAAGAAACAGAGGATCTAATAATCGAACCGAACAGAATTCAGAAGTTGCGTAGGGAAAAGGCAAAACGAACGGGGTTGGGTCCGAACTTGAGAGTTCAGGGGTCGACGCCAAGGCAGCGGTAGTACCAGCCTTCCTTGCAAGAGCCGAAAGCGAAAGCAGAAGCAGGGAGAAGAGCGCTCACCCTCGATGGGATAAGGGAGAGCATGAAACCGGAGGTACTCAGGGTTTCTACCATTCACAACGAACTATGAAACTAAGAAAATTGGAGAAGAAATTGGGATTGAAGGGACGACAAGAATCCAGTGGAAGAAGTACAGGAATCGGAGAAATCAATTGGAAAAAGATGGGGGCCTAATGGAGATGGGGAAAGGGAGAAAAGAAGATGAAGTTGTGTGAGGGAGACAGAAAAGGTTGGGTGATATTTAAACGGAAAGAAAACGTTGTAGGCTCCAAGGATTAGGGTTTGCGTTGGTGGCGGTGGGATTCGGAAATCGTTTTGTATTGTTGCTTGTTTTTTTTTTTTTTTTTTTGTTGACCAATAGAAATCGGTTGGTTTCATGTATCGGGAGCGTCTGAAGTTACGGAATTTTGATTGATTTTGATGTGAGGTAGGCGCTTCTAGCCTTCCATTATTTTCACCCATTGAAATCTCAGTTGAAGATAAATAATATTTAAAAAAATATCAAAATTTATCAATAAGAGTTCTTTTATTTATTAATTCTTTTATTTATTAATTGTCGCTCTTTCATTATAAGTTATAGGATTTTTTTAAATATGATTTTTTTTTAATTAGGGGTTTGATATCATTTTTTCTGATTTTAATACCTCCCCCTTTAAAAAAAAAAATTAGAAAATGAAACTTATTGACTGCAAGCTTGCATGGAAAGTAATTGTAATACGACTTTCCCTTTCTAACGAAATAAGTTAATGTATAAATTATTAAAAAAAACAAGTAACTATATACGCTCTCCCGTACTTCTATCAGCAACAAACTCTACCATATTGGTTGTACAAAACCACTAAGCTTAATTAAAAACAATATATATAACATAATTATAATATTTATTTTAAATATGTCTCAATTCTTGAAAAGAGTATAGGAGAGAGAATGATTATGTAGTATCTATTTGTTTTAGCTTTTCAAAAATATTTTTACAATTTACAAACTTAAGATTGGATAAAAGTCAGATTGTGTAATGTGATTTATATTTGGATTTGCAGTAGTATAAGTGACTTTTATAAAACTAAACTTGTTTAGATGATTATTTTGAAATACAAGTTTAGATAGAAAAATAACTATGAATCTTATTAAATTAAATAATATGTATTTATTACATGTATATATATTTGATAATTATAAGAGAAAAATTAAAAAAATGTCTCATCCCTCTGATTAGAGGGAAAAACACATAAGAAACACTTAATAGAAAAGAACATAATCACTACCTGGATTAGTCAGGGTAAAATTCTGAATATCGGATTGGCAACCAAAAAAAGAAAAGCACATAATGTGAATTCTAAGCTCATTTGACTTTTATCTTTTTTTTTTTTTTTTGGAAAAGTTCATCTAAAAAAAATCACTTCTATTATCATGGCTATTTTAAACCGGTTGTAATTTAAAAAAATTTTAATATTGACTCGTACTGTAGCTCATATCGATATATAGTTTATCACCCTATTTAATTTAGATATGGAATATACTAGGAATCAAGTTGTGATGACGTAATTGGCCAAAAAAAAAAAAAAGGTTTGATGAGGTAGAAAAGATTCGTCGTGATAGTTAAGAGATTATAAACTCTAAAATTTTAGATATACTCCCTCTAATCTTTATTATAAGGCACCAACTAACTGTTCTCACAAACCAATAAAAGTAGTTAAAGTCAATAAAGTTATTCTAGAATCTAAGTAATTTTCAATGTTACCCCTACTAATTGCACTAAACTCTAATATTATATTAATTATTACTCTCATCCATTACTTTTATTAATTAGGGGTAGATATAGAAAAAAATAATCAATGCTCATTGAGAACAAGCAAGTACCTTATAAAAATGACCAAATAAACTTTTTAGTTGGTGTCTTATAATAAGGATCAGAGGGAGTATTAAAAGTCTCGTGACAACTGAGAGAAGAGAATCTCAGTCCTTACCTAAACGTTACGTGTTCAACCTCATTAAAAAAAAAAAAAAAATTGGACGTTATATATTTTTAATTAAAAAAACATATTTAATTTTAAAAGTTGGGCTTTGACGTCACTAAAAGCTAGTAATTGAATTTCGATCAAAAAAAAAGAAGCTAGTAATTGAATTCGTGCGGTTTAATGATAACAATTATACTGGTAATATAGTTAGTCAATATGCATAAGCGGCATACTTTTCAGGAATATTTTTTGATTTAGCTTTGGTAAATTAAAACACGGATTTTCAAATATATTTTCGTCCGTGGAGGAGGGCGGGAAAGAAGGGCAAGGGACAATAATGGCTGCGCATGGGACTGCCTGCTTCAACGACCATTCCCTTGACTCCATTCTCTTTCATATCATTATTTACTGCTGCTGCCAATCTGACCACACTGTTGGCCTTCAATTTAATTAATCCCTGCTGACATCATAATATTATGCATTGAAAATTTGATATTAGTACTGATTTGCAAATTAAAATGGGAAATCAAATTATTTTGACAAATTTTAAATATATCTAATCAATTAATTTACAAGAGAAAGGTAAAATTGGTGGAAAAGTGTCACCAATGATACGATATGGTGGTTTAAAGGGAGAAAGGCTACTAAAGTGGAGAAAGCTAGGCTATTGGGGTTATACGTGACGATAAAGTGTCTAACAAGGGTTCGCGGCTCTCCCTCGAAATAGGTCAATATTTTTGAATTCATCTCCCCTTATGGGAACACAGCCTTCTGGGAGGGGAAATCCTTTAAACCTATATAAACTCATTCCATTTATGAGATTTTCCAATGAAGACCTCATAACATTGTTGTCCCTCGAAACCGACATCCTCAATGATTTCACTTCACTCAATCTTTGTTAGTTAAAACCCTTTGTTGAGTAACCTATTTTTTGTGAACTTCAGGTTCTCAACAAAAGCCCCAATATGATTATCAGAGGCCATAAGAGAAGCACAATCTCAAAAGACTGGCCTATTGAAAGAAAGAGCTCCTAAAATTTATAAGCCTCCAAATTTAATTTACTGATGTGAACTGATGACATAATACATTATAAATATTTAGTTGTCCATGCTCCATAGCAATCCCTGCATCATAAAGTGGGATAGTGGTTGAAGATGAGCCTATGTTAGTTATGATAATTCATGGATTAAGATTAGATGCTTTTTGTCACGAATATTGAATATAATTGTAATGAGAGGGTACGTACGTAGGATATATGGAATCAAATATGAAGTTATTAGAGGGGGAATCGTGTGAGCTCATATGAACCGTCCATATATGAAAGAGGAATTACGTCCTGCGTGCTTCACAAAAAAGCAGAGGTCTGAAATTGGTCATACTACTCTTTCAATTCTCATCAGTCATCACAGCATCAACCAATCTCCCACACGCCTCTCAACTTGCTCTCTGAATCACATTCCTGCCTTCACGCCCAAGTTCGCCTACGTACGCATTCTTCTCCACCCCAGGCCTTCATTTCTGTCCCAGGCCACCCCACTTTTCTTTTTTTTTTTTAAAAAAAATGAAATCATTTTTTAAATAAATCATCTCTCCAATTTTACGTTGTTGTCTTGTCGCTACTAATAGGGGCTCTCATTATTTAAATAAATGATTGATGTTCATAGTTACAGTCTCCAGCCTTCATATTTTTTACGGAGCACAACAATAATTGGAGAGGGAGCCTACCCTTTAGCTTTAATACGCTAAAAGAAATCATCTCTGCTATCGCTCCACTATGATATATAGTCAGATTCCATATATTTTTTGGAAAATCCAGGGTCCAATTAAGGTCCAAAACTTCAAAAAAGGCCTCAACAACTTTTACATACCAAAAATGGTCCTAGGGCCTTTTCTGGGATTTTTTATTAAAACGTTAGTTGTTAATCTGACTGATTTAGTTGTTAACCGAGGCTGATATTGTTGTTAAAGTGACTGATTTAGTTGTTAAAATATTGTTGTTAATGCGACTGATTTAGTTGTTAACGGGTATTGATTTTGTTGTTAATCTGGCTGTTTTAGTTGTTAACGTTTATACAAGAAAAGGCCCTAGGGCCTTTTTTGGTATGTGAAAGTTGTTGAGACTTTTTTTGAAATTTTGGGTCTTAATTGGGCCCCTATATGAATTTTCCCTATATTTTTTCCCCAATCAAATTGGGACTCATGGGTTTTAAATACCAAAAAAGGTTAGACATTTTAATAATGAAATTTAGTTAGAGGCTACATAATTAAATACATAGCTTTAAGACAGTGTAGGAATTAATGTGCAGACGCCAGCACCAGATAGTAACTGTAACATAGCTGGCGTACTAAAGCTGGACACGGCATTAAGTTGCACCTCACAGTGAGAAATGCTCATCACCTGACAACAAATTAAATTTTTTAAAAAAAAAAAAAAGATTAGAAGAGGATATTCCATTATATATTCGATGGGGAAATTCTAGAATGAATCCAATTTGATGGCGCCTTCGTGGTAAGCCATGTCACCTTTTTCTCTACCGTGTGGGTCCCACCTCGCCCATTCTGGCTTCTCCTCACTTTCATGATAAATAAATAGGGAGGAGGGCCGGCTATTAAGAAGGAAAACTTTTTTTTTTTGATAAAAAAAATTTTAAGAAAGGGGTTAGGTTCATCTACGATCTAAGGGTAAGACGAAATCTCATTTCCTTCTAGGTGATGCCGATGTTGGGTAGGGCGAGCCATCTATTACTCTCCGGCGTTAATCTAGACACCTAGGAGTTAGGATTCTCCCCCAGCGCTTTGACCAACTCCAGAATCGAACCCCCTCTTTTTAGTGAGAGTGTTCGACCCCTTTATCAATTGAGCCCAAAGACGAGGAGTTTAAGAAGAAAAACTTTAAACATGATATATATATATATACACACACTATTTTGTGTGTTTTCCCTTCATAATTTCCCTTCTCTCCTGATTTTCTCTCTCTATATAAATATAAATGTAGGTGGTCTTCAGTTCTTCACCCATCGTTGACTCGTTTTCATTTTCAATTCTTCGCCCATCATTGACGCGTTTTAATTCATACTCCTTGTAATTGTTCATCCCAAATAACGCGTCATTTTTCACATTCCTTTTTGAGGTCATCAAATGTTTTCCACGTGCCATTTTGGTTTAATTATTACTCTCTCTAGTCTTTATTATAAAGCACCAACTAACAAATTTATTTAGTATTTTTTATAAGTTACTTGCTTATTTCCATGGAGTATTAATTATTTTTTTCACGTATGCTCATAATTAATAGGGGTAGTGGGTGAGAGTAATAATTAATAATTAATATGATATTAGAGTTTAGTGGAATTAGTAGGGATAATATTGAAAATTATTTAAATACTAGGACAATTTTATTGACTTTAACTGTTTTTATTAGTTCATAAGAAAAGTTAGTTGATGCCTTATAATAAGGACCAGAAGGAGTATTTATAACTAATTTGTGTACTACTCTTGTCATATTTATAAGTCATTTTTTACTAAAAAAAATTGGCCTTATTTATAAGTCCTTTTTTCTGGTAATAAATGAGATTGTGACAATTTTGCACATATTAATTGTTTCAATGAAAATAGAGAAAGAAGAAAGAGTTGAAAGGATACCCATTCATAAATGAGGGCAAAGTTGAAAATTTACCCCATAATGATTGAGCTAACTACCTCTTTTTGTGGTATGTGTGATTTAATTAAAAATGACTTATAAATAGTATCCGTCTGGTATTTAATTGATGATTACAGAGCTGTTGATGATGTTACGCAATAACTAAACAAAGGACCTCTATTTCTTCTTCTCCGGCTGGTTGTGCTTTAAATATCATGTTCAATTTTCACATTTTCATTATTAAACTTTAGAGTCGGGAAAACGAGCTGAGTTTATTGGGCTAGACCATTTAAGCCTTGACCTTTTAAAGACCAGACTTTTAAAATGAAGTCTTCAAATAAAGTCGGGTTTAAGAAGGTCAATCCCTAGGGCCAAAGGCCTTCAATGACTGCCCTTTTAAACCTTACTTCTTCAAAAGGGTAAATACCCTTTTTGGTCCCTGAAATAACACGCGCTACCCATTTTGGTCCCTGAGTAAAAAAAATGTCATTTTTAGTCCTTAAACAGTAAAAAAACGGTCTCTTTTAGTCCTTTTAGTCATTTTTTGTGGGTATTTTAATCCCTCACAAATTCCCAAAAACTCATTTTTAGTCCCTAAAAAGGACCGAAATGACATTTTTTTTACTCAGGGACCAAAATGGGTAGAGCGTGTTTTTCCAGGGACCTAAAAGTGTATTTACTCTCTTCAAAAACTAGCCCTATTCTCAACGCTATGAAACTTGTTAACAATCAATTGTTGGCCCGGAAAAGTATAACATGATAAATTTATCAACCAACCATACACACACGTTTTTATAATGCTATGGCCCCGCGTGACATGATTCAATTAATTTTAAATTTACAAATAATGTACGTTCAGAAAGTTAGCAAAAAAACATTGGTTTATACTCCATCCGTTTATAATTATAAGAATATTTTTATAGTACAAATTACATTATAAAAGTGTTTCTATAATTAAGACCGGATGTAGTAATATTTATATATTATGGGCAATTATCATCTTTTAAATAGATCATAACTATATTGAACTTTTTGAAGACTTTCCTGTTATCACATAGATCTATTTCATATTTACAATTTTTTTTTTTGAGAGAGTCTGTATTATATCCCAGCCTATATTATATCTATTTAATTAAATTTAATGAGAAAAGATATATTGATATGACCATTTTGAAATTTTGTTTGTGTATCTATAAATATAATACATATTTGTATATTTTGAATATAAACATCCTATAATTTCAGGGGAAAAAAAAAAACTGACAATGAATTCTAGAAATTAGGCAGGTTCGTTCATTTCATTTTTGGCGGGCTGTCGCGCGATTAGGCACCGAAGAGTCAACTAACTCGTCCTGTTTTTTTGGTTGACCTTGAGCTAACTCTTTTTAATTAGCAGTATATTTTATCTCAATTTGTTTAAAAGAATAAAAAAAACTATCTTTTATTTATACAACTAAAACTAAAATAGTGATAACTCATAACAAGAGGTAGATATCAAATTAAGAAACATATTATTTTTTTTGCCAGCAGCATATTTTTATATTTAGACATTTTGAAATCGTGTCCCATGTTGTTAGCAAGTCTCAGTAGCCTCGGTTTGCATTAAAAATGCCACTGGCAGCACTAAAATAATCACAAGTTGATATATACAAATCATATCTTTATATTTTATGTTACCTACGTGTCAGTTCAGTTGAAAATCAGCCACAAGTTTGTATTCATTTTAAATAAAAAATTAATAATGGTCTGTATTCACTCATTGTATAACATTTATGACAAGTCATACTATTTCTTTTGTATTTCCAAACCATTAGCACTCAGTTTTTGGATTCAATATATTATATAGGGTAAAAGTGTAAAAATATAAATGTGTTTTATCCTCAGGAATGTTTAACACCAACACCAAATATATTTTTTTAGATGAAAACATATCCATTTTTAAAACGAAAATCATATAAAACGTTAAGGGAGTGGATGTTGACCGTTAAGTTAGAATTGTTGACTTAAAATGCTGATGTGTACAGGATGGAGAGGGACAAGATCATCATTTTCACTGGAAGCCTTTTTCTCTCCACCGTCATCTCCATCTCTTTCTTTCTCCCCCACCGTCGAACTCTCCCTTTCTCTTCCACATCACCACCACCGGCCTTCCTTCTCCATTCTCACCGCCAGCATTTTTCCTTTTCTCACACCACCGTTACCTTTCTCCTCCGCCTAGCACCTTCACTCAGCACTGGCATGGAGAAGGAAGCATTACAATATGATGATCGCCCAAAGACCCCGTCTAGGTAAGTATGTTGACATCGTGCTCTCCCCCATTTCGTCTCTCTTTCACGATGTGGGACTCTAATCTTTGTATTCTCCTGCGCTTGTAGTATCGTGCTCTTTGGCATTTTCTGGTGCTTCTTCACCACACAATTTAACACTTGAATGCCAATATATGAGCTCAAGAATATAATTCAGAATGAATTCTCAACTTGTATTGATTAGAGAGATCAGTACAGTACTTATAGACGGAGTAGTAGTGTGCAATTGGTACTAATTCAGTTCTCCGTTACATAACAAACTAACAGAATGCTGAACACGTGTGTGAGGGTGATACAGCTGTCAACACATCAGTAACTAACTTCCTTACAGCTGGAGACTTATTTACTAATAGGGTTAAGGTGCAATTTTACACATGAAGTTTACCCCCGGGAGCGCTCAGCACCACGAAGTTTTTTTAGGAGCAAAAGTATACACGACGTTACATTTTGGGAGCAAAAATACAACGGGCCGTTAAAAAACTAACGGTCAACTAATGGCCCGTGGTATTTTTGCTCCCAAAACGTAACGTCGTGTGTACTTTGCTCCTGAAAAAACTTCGTGGTGCTGGGCGCTCCTGGGAGTAAACTTCATGTGTAAAATTGCACCTTAACCCTTACTAATATTCCCTTCACAGAGACTCAAAACATCTTGAGTCACCATTGTTTACTTCATCTTGAGATATTACGTTTATCTTGTCACGACAGAACGCAAACATACTATAGACCTGTGGTTTTGTAAGAATATCCGCCACTTGATAGGATGATGAAACATGACCAACAGTCACAATTCCAGCTGCAACTTTTTCTCTTATGAAGTGCACATCCAATTCTACATGTTTGGTTTTGGAGTGCAATACAGGATTAGAAGCCAATGCAACAGTACCGGTATTGTCATACCAGATAAAAGGTGTATTAACCACTTTTATATACATTTCCTTTAGAAGAGATAAGACCCACATTATTTCCTGAATGGAGTCAGCCACACTGCGATACTCAGCCTCAGTAGCAGATCTGGAGACCACTTGCTGTTTCCTTGAGGTCCAGAGTATTGGATTGTCACCTAGGAAAATACAATATCCACTGGTGGATCACTTGTTTTCAGGGAGAACAAGAATTTCATCTCGGTTGTCATTCTTGTTTTTCTTGGTAGTGATACATCCCCAATCAGAATCTGAGTAAGTCTGAATGCTGAACTGCTGGACAGATTTTATCATCAACCCGTGAGTACTTGTGCCATTGAGATAGCGAAGAAGGCGCTGGACACATGCCCATTGTTTCATGGTGGGTTCTTGAAGAAATTGACTTAGCTTGTTTACTGTGAAGGCAATATCTGGCCTTGTATAGCAGAGGTATTGCAGTGAGCCTACTGTACTGCGATACATCTTGGGTTCAGGAAAAGGCAAGCTATCATTAGCAAATAATTGAACATTTACAGCCATAGGAGAAGCAAAGGCATGAGCTTCAACCATTTTAGTTTTAGCTAGAAGGTTGTGGATATATTTTTTCTGAGTAAGGTGGATGCCATTTGCAGACCTGTGAAACTCAACCCCTAAAAAGAAAGACAATTCACCTAGATCTTTCAATGAGAAGACTGCACCCATCTTTTTCTTGAGTTCCTGGATGACAGTTTCATTTGAACCAGTGATAACCAAGTCATCAACACATACTAGTAGATAAGTAATATGCTGATCATGTTTGTTGATAAACATACAAGAATCTGATTTGGAAGCAGTGAAACCAAGTGTATTTAGATATGTACTCAGCTTAGTGAACCATGCTCTAGGTGCTTGTTTGAGTCCATAAAGAGCTTTGTTAAGTTTGCATACAAGTGGCTGACCTTGATCACCAAATTCAACAAAACCTGGGGGCTGTTCCATGAAGACCTGTTCAGTGAGATCACCATTAAGGAACGCATTGTTGAAGTCCACTTGATGTAATGACCATTTCTTTGTGACAACAAGGGACAACAAGAGTCTAACTTTGGTAGCCTTCACCATTGGACTGAATGTGTCATGATAGTCAGCTCCTGCCTCTTGTGAATAACCCTTTGCAACAAGTCTCCCTTTGTATCTTGCAATAGACCCATCAGCATGAGTTTTCAGCCGACAGAGCCAACGACAACCAATAACCTTCCTATCTTTTGGCCAGGGAGCAAGAGTCCACGTTTGGAACTTAAGAAGAGCATGATACTCATCTTGAACTGCAGTTTTCCAGTTGGGATCAGCAAGGGCTTCTTCAATATTTTTAGGAATGTTTGTGTTTTCAGCCACAATAAATATTTTTGGTTTGAACACACCAGCTTTACTTCGAGTGGTCATAGAGTGAGTGTTATGCCGAGTGGGTACAGAATGAGGAGTTGGAAGAAGGGGAGAGGGGGTGGTGTTGGTGATGGTGAAGGAATTTGTGGGGATGGTTGCTCAGTAGTGATAGGTGAAGCTGATATGACAGATCTGTGAGAAGAAGCAGATGGTGACGGGTGAGGAGGATGAAAGCTAGGAGATGAAGAAGACTGAACAGATGAGTGGCGAATATTGAATTGGGATTGAGTTGGAAAAATGGACTCATGAAATTGAACATGTTTGGAAATGTATACTTGACCAGTAAGTCTATTGAGACACTTATAGCCTTTGTGATTGGTGGAATAACCCAAAAACAGACAAGAGGCTGACCTGAGATCTAATTTATGGTTGTTGTAAGGCCTTAGAAGGGGAAAGCACTCACAACCGAATACTCTTAGTAATGAGTAATCTGGTGTAACACCAAAAAGCTTCTCATAGGGGGTAGAACCTTGAAGCACAGCAGTAGGTAGTCTATTCAGGAGGAAGGTGGCAGAAGAGAAAGCATCTCCCCAATAATACAAAGGAAGTAATGCTGTAGCCAGCATAGTTAATCCTGTCTCAACAATAGATCTGTGTCTTCTTTCCACTAGACCGTTTTGCTCTGAGGTATAGGGGCATGTAAGCCTACGATGAATACCATTAGCAGTCAAGAAAGGTTTAAAGGACATAAATTCACCACCATTATCACTTTGCACTTGGTGAATTTTAGTTTCAAAACGATTTTCAACCATAAGTTTAAAATCTTTAAACGTGCAAGTGCTTCAGACTTTTTATGTAGCAGATAGATCCATGTAAACCTACTGTAAGCATCCACAAATGCAACATAGTAAATGTAACATCCCAAATTTTGAGATTTGAGATTTAGGTATTTTATGGGAATTAATTATGAAATTTTGGTTTAAAAGAATTATGAGATTAATTATTGAAAGTTTAGGCTTATTTTTCCCTTAATTAATTTATTTTGGGAAAATAATAATTCAATAAAGTATGCCTAAAATTATATATGAGAATTAAATTGTGAAGAATAGCCAATGATTAAACTTTTTTTTTATTAGAACCAATGATTAAACTTAATTATTTGGAAAAAAACTAAGAATTCTTAACATATATGCACATTTTCATTGAATAAACCAAAGCCCATATAATACACACATCAACCCATTATCCTAAATAAACCCAGCCCACAATCTATCATAACAAAAAGAATGAAAATGCAGAGGCAGGACATATAGGTTTTCCAGCTTTTCCCTATTTCTTCGGTCAAATGCAAAAGTTCACAGTGGAAAAAAATGAGAGAAGAAAGGAAACTGAAAACAGATCAGCAAGTAATAGCGTCAATCACGGAAACACTAAAATAAGTTAAGAAACCAGTATCCCAAAATCATCTCAGTCAACACAGTGTGAGATCACCACCAACGACTCCATGCATCTATCGTCAGCGAAACAGACCCCTCATGCGTCTCAAACCAAACGCCATGAACCCATGGGTAATTCCTTTTGGACCGTGCACCTTCACTCTCGGCTGGACCCTTAGGTCCTTATGTATATATATACACCATTGCTCCTCTTCATTCATTAACACAAAGAGCAGCAAAGAGTGAGAGGGGAAAGAGAGAGAGAGTAAGGCCGAGAGAGAGAGAGAGAGTCCGAGGCAAGAGAGGAGGAGAGTTTCGGTTCTTGCTTTGTTGCTCTGTTTCTGATCCAGAAAAACAGAGGTAACTTCCAAGCTTCCATCCCTTCTTGTATCCATGTTAAACCAACGTGAGTTACTGTGTAGCAAGCCATAGGAAGCCTACTGTATATATATAGATGTAAAACCATTGGAAGTTGCTGTCATAACTAGAATCTACTGTCAAAATGCTGCACATATATATATTAGTATGTGTAGGTGTATGATGTGTGTTTGTCTTAGTGTGTGCGTTGGATATATAAGTTAGTTAATGGATCAATGAGGAAGAAAGAGTTTGCTGTTTATTAGTTTTCTTTAAGTTACGGCATATATATATATATATAACGCGTTGCTGATGTCTGCGTTTGAAAAGTGTTGAAGAAAACCGAAAAAAAAACAGGGATTTGGATTATTTATAGGCCTGAGACATGTAGTTGATATAATAATATATATACACACACTACTGTCATATCTGATCTATATATATGTTGCCGTCATTAGTTTCTATCAAGTAGTTATATATATGTATGTATATATATATATAGGTGTCTACGTGTTTGCCTAAGAAAAGAGAAAGCTTTTGCTTTGTAAAATTTGTATTATATATGTGCAAGTCGTGTACAGGGAAAGAGAAACGATAGGAAAAAGGTTTTTCTTTTATTTATATATATATATATATATATATATATATATAAAGAAAAAGAAAAGAAAAGAAAAAGGAAACATGATCTTTGCTGTTAGTTGTGATTATGTGGTTATATATATCTCATGTACCCTTTATTTGAGGAATTCTTGCTCTTTAAAATATAAATGGTTGAAGTTCATGGAAGTATTTTGCTAACAAATATTTTGGAGCTGCATATTTATAAGAAACAGAAATATAAACGTGGCTGTTAGAGAAAAAAATAGGAGAAACGTTGCTGATCTATATTTATATACTTATATCTTGTTAGTATCTATAAACTCCTATATAATAGGATCTAGTCTAACTAAGTTCTATATTATTTCACTTGTAATATTGTTTACAAAATAATATATACACACACATAGCGAAGCATATTTTATGTGGTGGCAATATTTATTAAACTAATTGTGGTAAAATAATAATAAATGGTAAAATAATGATGATGATGATGATGATGATGATGATGATAATAATAATATAAATAAATATTATTATTATTATTATTATTAAAAAGGGGATAAATAATAAAGGAAATTATTAAATAATAATTAATGGAAAAGGGTAGTTTAAGGTTTTAGAATAGTTCGAGTAATATGTTAATAGAAATTTATGTGTGTGATTTTGTAGACTCTCATTAAGAGCTTTGGAGTGACACTTGTGTGTGTTACCTGTATATTAGAGAGTAATGGTAACTCTGAATATTCTTCCATATACTTGTAAATTGTATGTGATTGTGAGTAACTATCTTTTATTTAAAAAGTAAAGGACTGAATCATATGTATAGGTGTATGTATTGTAAATTGATATTTTATATGAATTGAAGCATATTTATCATTACTGAACATATTTGTCATGGCGGTGGATGACACGTGTCGGGGCCCCTTCTTCCATGTTTTCCTTTGGCCGGGATTGCATTGGAGATGTGGGACATGTGACACCTCCTTAGTTGTATTCTTTTAAGGAGGGGAGCCATAGTCCATGCTTAAGCTCTATACCTTTGGCCGGGTGTATCTTAAGTTTTGGTGAGCTTGGGACAATCCAAGTCAAATGGATGGGTTCCTATTGGACTATGTGTTAGCCTATGGCTCCGATCACTGGTTGAGGATGGACGGTGATATAAGGGAGGCTGCATGCTGCATATTGTATAATAGTGCGTTTCACATTGACATCATGATAATTTATGTTGTATGAAATTATGGTATATACAAATATATATGTAATCAGCTCCTACCTTTTTGTCATATATGACTTACTTGTGTACGGTAGAAACTTTCAGTAGTTACTGAGATGTCAAATCTCACCCAACATTAACAAAATTTTCAGGTGATTATTCTAGTAGGGAGCAAGGGAAGGAATCTATGGAGTGAGCCTTGAAGGCTCGGTTGTACTCCTAGAACTTATGTTATGTCGTTTTTATTTGCCATGACTCTAAGACTTCCGCTTTGTATTTTATTATTAAATATTTTGGAAATTTATGTTGACTCAAAAATAAATTTTGATTTGAATTAGTTATGTATTTTAATGATTTGGATGTTGATCATCATTGTTTGAAATATTTCAAGTGTTTTGGCAAAGATTTTGGGTGTCAAATTTAGGGTGTTACAGTAAACACAACCATTGGAAGAAAAATGAGCTGGCCCCCAGAGATCCATAGTGATTAATTCCAGCGGTTTATTGTATTTTGTAGAATCGGTTACAAATGGTAGCCTATGACTTTTTCCCATTTTACAGGGAGTACAAGGTACTGCTGTATGTGATTTTCCAGTAGAGATATTAATCCCTTGAAGTACAGTTTTGACAGTATCTATATGTGGTTGGCCAAGTCTTCTATGCCATAAGGTAATAGTGTCTAAAACATTAGCATAATAGCATGAACTAGAGTATGTCTGAGGAGCATCTGAATTTGAACATTTTCTGCATGAATCTGCACTAAGCTTGGACATATTAGCAGTGTTAAGCTTGTACATGCCAACTGATTCAGTGCCAGTCATAAGAGTCTTCCTGGTCTTCAGATCCTTGACAAGACAAGTATGAGGAAAAAACTCAATAGAGATTCCATTTTCTTTTGTTGCTTGAGCAATAGACACCAAGTTCTTTTGCATAGTTGGAACGCATAAGACTTTATTCAGATGCAGATGAGGTGAGGCAGAAGATAAATCAGCTGATTTTAAACATACATGACCAATGTATGACACAGGGAGTCGTGTACCACCACCAACTATAACTGTACTCTTACCTCTAGGGGGAGCTGCAGTTTGGAGAGAACTAGCTGAGTTAGAGATATGTTGAGTAGCACCCGAATCAAGGTACCAAGCCTCATTAGTAATGACTTCAGGTGAGGCAACAAATGCTTGAGGCAGCTAAGATTCAGATGGCATATGTGTAGTGCTAGAAATGTTAGATTTTGTAAGCACATTAGAATCAACAACATTAGATACAGAGGTAACCTTCGCAGCAGAAACACTATAGTAGCTGGTTTATGCATTTGAGGAGGATACTGAGAGTCAGTTATAGGAACTTCACTTTGATATGATTGCCAATTGCCACAATATGCAGCATCATGTGAGATGTCATTTGCATAGTCATCAGTGTAGTGAACTTGTGTAGTGGCTCTAGTATGATTAGAAGAGTCATACCTGAAATAGCACACATCCGCTAGATGACCAATTTTTTGACATATTTGACAGGACGGTTTTGATTGGAAGAATGTGCCACGACCACGTCCTCGGCCTCTATTTGGAGTGAACTGTGATCTAGATGCCATTCCAGCATGTTGACCTCGTCCTGCAGTGTAGCCAGATGGTTGTGCAGTGAATGCCATTGAGGTGTCTTGTGTTTGACTCAAGTATTGAGGTGAAGCCATAGCATAATGAGCCTGAGTTACAGAATTATTGATGAATGTTTTCTGTCTGGCCTTAGAATCTAACAACATAGTCGTGATAGTGTCCAAATCAAAAGTTTGTTTGGCAGAATTGATGATAGCTATAACTGACTCAAATTCCATGGTGAGACCATTGAGAATGTGAGAGATCCTAGTTGCATCAGAGACTGGTTCACCAAGAAGTGCCAGATGATCACAAATGGATTTTAAGTTTGCTAAGTAGTCACGCATACTAAGTTCACCTTTGCGTTGATTAGTTAGGAGATTCTTATAATGCAAGATCTTAGAATCTGACTTATCTGAATACAGCCGATTGAGTTTCTGCCATATTTGTGCAGAGGTTTCCAAACCGACTAAGTCAGGAAGAACAGAGGCTGTCACCGATGCAAGTAGCCATGACGCAAGTGCCGAATCAAGTTGTTCATACGATTCGAAGGCTGGATTGTCGATCTCTCTGTCAGTTTCAGTAGCACGAACCTTCTTGGCAGGAACAGAAACGGATCCATCAAGATAGGAGAATAATCGGTGTTGTTTGGCCATGAAGTACACCTACTGCTTCCAAATCAGGTAGTTAGAGTCATCGAGCTTCACGGTGATCTTTTTATTCGTGAAGCTGTGACTATTTTGGACCTGATCGATGGACACCGGAAAAGCAGTAGCTCCGGACATTGTTATTATGATCTGTCAATCCAAGGAAGGAGACGGATCACGGTCAATGCCTCTAGTTTATTTGTTGGCCGGAGATACAGAGCTTCGCCGGTGTGGCAGAGGCTCTGATACCATGCCAATATATGAGCTCAAGAATATAATTCAGAATGAATTCTCAACTTGTATTGATTAGAGAGATCAGTACAGTACTTATAGATGGAGTAGTAGTGTGCAATTGATACTAATTCAGTTCTACGTTACATAACAAACTAACAGAATGTTGAACACGTGTGTGAGGGTGATACAGCTGTCAACACATCAGTAACTAACTTCCTTACAGCTGGAGACTTATTTACTAATATTGAAAAGTAGGAAACTTCACTTGTTGACAAGAGGATTTGAAGATTTACAGGAACTTAATCATGGATTTATGTCATACAGCTCTCTAATCAACCATAATAATAGATAAAACCAGTATTCCCGTTAAAATAAATTAAACGCACTGTTATCTTCATATGAAAATCATGGATTTCATTATAAAAAACAAAGAAAGCAAGAAAGAAAGAAGACCATCAAGTAAATTATAAAAAGAAGAGAAGAAAATGGGAAATAGGAATTTAAACTGGCAGCATAGCATTAAATAGACAGGTCAATGGTGCTCTTAGGTATTCATTGGTTGAACTCTAGGTTGGAAGAATGGTAGGTGATGATGAGAAGCACAGAACGTCAATAAGATCAGATGTTTCACTTACTAGTCAAAAGGAGTCCAAGAAGCTTCACAAATCCTTATGCATTAATTTTTCTGGCTTCATCAATGAGCGTGTTATATATGAGAAGTTTGAGAACATGCCAGCTGCGTTCACAAAGAAAGAAGAAACGGGAAAGCTGAGCAACTGACGGAAAGAAAGAAATGCCGCCGCCGAGGTGTGCACCGCCACCAGGCCCACCGGGACCATTTGGATGCTTGGGCACTCTCTGTAATGGCATCTGCCGCCTCTATTCTTCCTGGTGAGTTCAAATTTTCTTCCTGGTGAGTTTAGGCTTGTCGGTGGAGTTGAGTGGAGGGCCGCGTCAGATTTTTTTAAAGTAAGGAGGGTTGCGTCAGATTTTTTTAAAGTAAGGGGCATTATTGTATTTTCAAAATAATAATGAGGGCCCCACCATAAAAACTAACACTGTGAAACAAGATTTAACGGTGCTGTGACTTTTGCTCCAATTTTCAAAGTTCATATGTAGTTTTGCATCTAATAAAAACACTTGGTGTTGAATGCTCCTGAGGGTAAAACATATGTGTATTGTTGCACCTTTATCCTATTATATATAGGGAAAAACACTTTTCATGTGGTAGGAAAAGTGTATTATCATGTCACACACATGAAATGACGGGATCCACACACACACACACATAATTAGCATTATATATATGTGTGGGTCCCACCATTTTATATGTGTGTAATTTTTTTTTTTCCTTCTCATGCAACATGAGAAGTTTAAATCCCTTATATATAATGACTTTGTGCAAAAATGTAATGGGTTTTGGGTGCTATGGGGAAGTTGGTAGAATTGGGTCTAATAATTAATAGGTTGGGCTTCTATCACGGGCCGTTCTACAAGAAACATGGCCCATATATTGAAGCTCGTCACAGTTGGCGAACATGCCAGAAGGGTCTTATCAAAAAAAAAAAATGCCAGAAGGGTCGCGGCAGTACTAGGGATAGGATTCTGGAGGAGACTCTGAAGGGTCAATTTCTTAAAAGCAAAATTATAGGAGGGGAATATATGAATTTAAGTTTTAAAAAATGGAGATTGCTAGATATAGTTTTTCATTTGTTTGAGTGCACGTTTGGATTAGCTTTTTTATATATATATATATATATATATATATATATATATATATATATATATAAAATTTATGAGGTAAATATCCTTGAAAAGTTTTATTTCGATTTTTTAAAAAGGATTTCTAAAAGTGATTTTATTTGCCAAACATGCAGAGCTCCAAACATAATAAATTACCCCTATAGCTTGCTAGCGTGGTTCTCCCTTTATTTTTCTTAATCACAGTATTCCACTGTAGCATTTTGTGTAGGGTTAAACAAAAGACAAAAGAGACATTTTTATTTTATTTGGAAAGGCGGGGATAAATTATAAATGGGATACCCACGCGATGTGAGGTCAGAAGAACACGTGGCTTGGCATCACAATTCACCGCGGTCAGCCGGTCATCGCGCAAGTGGGGACACCAGCAACCTGCCATAACAACCCCACGCGTTCCACGTTTTTAACTTTTTTTAAAAAATAAAAAACTTCACTTATATTTAATTTCAAAACCTCCTAAAATCTTCATGAAAGTTAAAAAGCAAAGTTTAAGTCGTATAAATAAAAAGTCATGCCAGGAAATTTAAACAATTAAATATTAATCTAACTATAATTTACTTTTTTTTTAAATATAAATAGGTTTAGATTGAGTTAAATACTTGTTCAGAATAGTAATTATAGTCTTTAAAAATAATTTTTAATTTTGATTTATCAAGAAATATATTAGTAGAGTTTTGTCTCAATTAAAAAAAAACATACTTTTAGAAATCCGAACGATCACAATGAATATTGAAAAACACTTACTGTTTGCATTAAAAAAACACGTGGGAATATTGAGCTTCTAGCTGTGAACCACTCAACTTTGTGCGATGGGCAGTGTCCGTAGGTTCCGATGACATTCAGACCACTGTTATCCGTCCCTTATCATTTCAGATTTTTAGTGACTTTTTTGTCCTGCTATGTCTTCTCACCGTCTCTCTAGAGCCCCTACCAAATTATCACCACTTTAAGTGTATTTAACTATTAATTATGATAATATAAAGACTCAAGAGGTCTGTTTACTTTTGTGGATATAAGCAGCTCCCTCCGAAACCTTGTTTCATCACTCCTCTTGCTTCTTTTCTTTTGTGCTCCGACCGCCTTCTTCTTCTTCTTCTTCCTGTAGTTTTCTCAGCCACTCTGCAATGGATAACATCCTGGGTCTTCTCAAACTTCGCATCAAAAAGGGTATTTCTCTAGCAATTCGTGATACTCGTAGCAGTGACCCTTATGTTGTTGTCACCTCGGGCGATCAGGTTAGTACAACCTTGTTCTGTGCCTGGTTCTGAATCAGCTATACTTTTGTCGCCTCCTCTTCTTGAAACGCGTTGTTGTAGATAATTATAATTATAATACTCAATGCCTCCAAGAATTTGGAGAATTTCCTTATCTCTCTAGTTTTCCCAACTTTCCCTTTTGAAATGTTTAGGTTTTCTAAGAAAATTTTAATACTTTCTGGTTTCTTTCCTTGAGTTCTCTCTGTTTCATAAATACTGCCCTGCACTACTTACCTGGGATGGAAAACATCCTTTTGGACGGTCTCCATGCAAATCATCTTCTATGTAGTATGTACTTCTGCAACTGGTATCATATAATTTAATGCGCATCATATATTTGGAAAATTCAAAGTTGAAGCCTGCTGTGTGTAGCTGTTTATTTTGGCAAAACGCATATAGCTGTGAAGTGTTAACAACTCCATCATATTATTTAGGGAAAATTGCAGAAAAATACTCTGAAAATATCAAAATCACATACTCCCTCCTGTCCTAATTATCAGACATATTTAACCGATTTTGAAGGGATTAAGGATAAAGGTTAAATTAGTTTATTTTACTCATTTTCTTAAAATGTCCTTATATGAATTTTGCACTTCAACTATTTTATTTTGATTTCACTTAATCCCTCATTTATATCAATAGGGGTATTTTAGAAAGAAATCGACAAAAATTAGAATGTGGTCCTAATTTTAGGACCAAAGCAAACTCTTGAATGTTGTCTTATAATTAGGATCGGAAGGAGTATCAGTTTTGTTTACTACACTCCGTTACCAATTTAGTACACTTGATTAACACTGATTTGGGATTTTCAAATTCTGAAGGTATTTAATTAGAATTTTCTCTACTATTATTTAATTGTGCAAAACAGTGAGAATGACTTCATGGTAATTACAGCTTGAACCATTCTGAACTTAGTGATAGCACCGTGGGAACTTCATGGCCGATCTGGATTCTTCATGTAAAAGCTCTTGAAGTTTTTAGTCAATTTTGAAGGACGAAGTGGATTTCCTTCTTTTGATAATCCTACTATGACCTGTTATATGCCTCATCTTTTATATGTAAAGTATCGTCACATTCTTGATAACTAACTGACATGGATATTGTTTGAAAGATTATCACAACAATTTGAACTCGAGAAGTTTGAATTTATCGACTCTGCTTTAGTATATCATTGATTCCACATTTTGTTGCTGTAACTTGCTTGACTTGAAGTTTATGTCATGTTGGAACAGAAAGTGAAGACTCGTGTCATTAAGAATAACCGCAACCCTCAGTGGGATGATGAATTGACTCTCTCTGTTAAGGATGTCAACTCTCCAATTCATCTTGTAAGTACTAAACCAAACTGCTTCACACCTTCAGTGATACTGCGTTTTAAGTTGTTTTAAGTGTTAATGCCATCAAATTCTCTGATTAAATAATTATCACATATGGTGCTACTGCTGAACATTCTTTGCAGAGATATTTGATAACAGACACCTAAAGAGCTTTATCTAAGTCTAGGTCATACCCTCATGCTCACTTATAGGTGGTGGCTATGAAATTTAATTTGCGTGACTCTTGCAGGCAGTTTTTGACCAAGACACATTCACTGCGGATGACAAAATGGGGGATGCAGAAATAGATATAAAGCCATATCTTCAGTGTCTGAAGATGAACTTGGCCAACCTCCCAAATGGCAGTGTATTAAAAAAAATTCAACCGGATGGGAAAAACTACCTTTCTGAGGAGAGCAGCTGCATATTGAAGAACGGAAAAGTCACGCAAGAAATGACTCTTGCTTTGAGAAATGTGGAATGTGGCCACGTAGTCGTCGAAATTGAGTGGAAGGAAGTTCCAGGCTGCAAGGGCTTATCTGGGATTGAGATCTGAGTCTGCTAGCTGCACAATGTTTAGTGTGGATTAGGACTAGACTAGATTACCCTCCTCATGAGTCATGTAAGATTTATATGTGGAAGGATGTTTCCATTATGAATCCACGGTGTTACCCTTGTGATGGTGATTTTATATGTATTATCATAATCTGAGACTGTTGAGCAGTATATATTCTGCAGAGTAGAAGCAGAACAAGTTAGTATGGTGAATCATAATCAGTTTAATAAATGACCTGTGCTCGTAAGTAGTAACCAAGAATTGTGATGATTGTTGTTCTTTTTGAATATTCTTTTCTTTTTTGGCAGGCAGGCAATAATGTGGGCATCTCTTCCACAAACTGGGCATACACAGCATGCAGTTTTGGTCAATGAGTTTGCTTCAAGGCCATCTTGTGAGGCCCATGCACT
The DNA here is from genome assembly GCA_025563575.1 of Acacia pycnantha. Classification (NCBI taxonomy): domain Eukaryota; kingdom Viridiplantae; phylum Streptophyta; class Magnoliopsida; order Fabales; family Fabaceae; genus Acacia; species Acacia pycnantha. The sequence continues at coordinate 187,649 of JAMWYP010000217.1, forward strand.
TTAAGGGTTAGGCCTAAGCTTTATACATGGGCTTGGCGAATGGCTTGTCCTTTGATATGGGCCTAAACCAATGTGGGTTGAGGTCTGATCCAGCCCATCAAGAGATGTAGTGATATTTCTGTATCAGAAAAAGTTGTCTGATAAGCATAATCACTCGTATTAATTAGGTGGATGTAACTGTCGTCAGCCATGGAAACTGGATTATGTGACCCACCCCAAAAAATAACCAAACCGTTCAAGAACCGTTGAATCAGTGACGTAGAGAGGATAGGGGTGCAATACTCAGAAGCGTATTAAGTTTTGGGACTGAGGTTTCCCCTCAAGGTATCACAAACATTTTTCCTTCCATTTTTTTAAAGCCATGTGATTCATGTTAAGAACGTCATGTACGTAAGTATGTGTTTATGTGCATAGAGATGATTGGGGAGTGAGTATTTTAGAATTTCTTGACAGGATCTCAACGCAAATTCTGATCTCATCTTACCTTAAGAGACAGAGACACGATAGTTGAAATGGCCGATATGACCCCTCAAGACCTTCAAAGGGATGGTGGGTTTTTTAAAATAAGTTATTAAGAACATTAACTAGTCACACTCCTCTAAATTAATTACCTGCAGATGTCATGCGATGTAAGGGAAAAATTAGTATCATTGTGATATATATAGATAAAATAATCCTTTCTCCAGGTCTCTCCTGGGGCATTCTGTTATGTGTATAATGAATATTCTATGATGCCTGGGCTTTGACAATAATACATATATTGTTAGGCACTTAGGCTCAATTATGATTAATTGCTTTGATCTTAATTGAAGCAATTGCTCATGATAAGTTATAACCAATGGAGCTGTCATCCATAACACACATAATGGATATCGGGAGATAGAATTGATCTAGTAGTGTAAGGCTCCGCTAGATCCATTTGGATCTCAAGTTCGAGTCTAAGAGGAGACTTTTATATTGAGAGGGGCAGTCACAAACTCTGAACTGGATATTAGATGATAATATCAAAAAATGGATATCGTCAAAATGCATAAAAAATAACCAAGAGTATTTTTTTATGGCGCTTATTAAGTGTTTTGTTGTAGGTGACACTTCCCTATTTTGGTAACACTATATTATAAATAATCAATTAACAAATTAAACACTAATCGTATCTATATAATTTAAAACATACATGTAAAATATATAGTAATTAAGAGAGAGAGGGGGGGGGGAACAAATGACATATTTTTAAATAAATCTTGATCTTAAATATAAGATATGCTTTTCATAATTGAACACTATTGAAACTTCCTCAACAATAATTAAGGAGAGGGAAATGAGTGAATTCAGGAGGATGAATGAGGTGTTTTAGAAAATACATGTTATATTAACTAACCTAACTAACTTCCTTAATATACTCAAATTAGATAAATATGTCTTATATTCCCTCAGCTGCCCTAGTGACTTTTTTTAGAGAGATTAAGAAAGCTAAATAAGTTAGTTAATCATAACATATATTGTGTATCGTTTGATTATATATAAATTTATAAGTAAAACAAATTAGTTTAGTATAAAAAGATAAATAAAAATACTTTATAATAATTTATTTAGCTTCTTTAATCTCCGTAAGAAAGTCAACTAAATTTTATATTAAGGACATTGTAGTATTAAGGATAGGAGGGAGGGAGTACGTAGTATACATTTCAAACACGAAAGAAGATAAATGTATATGATTTGATGCTTAATCGCAACAATTTCACAAGGCCACTCAAACCGAACACACTGCACAGTAACAGCACGCATATTACATTAATGATTACTGCGACTCCCAAGCTTTAATCACAAACCGAATTACAAGCAATGTACTATATGGATAACAAATGAGGGTGAACGAAGCACAAGACCCTCACAAACAGATTTACATAGTTCACACACACACACACACACATAGCCGAAAAGGCTGTCTTATTGTTAATTAAGGCGAAAAGTAGTGAAAGTAGCTTAATTAATTAGTTGGTCTGAGAAAGGTGTGAGTCAATGTCGTTGCTCACATCAATTGCCAGTTGCATGAGAGTGTGAGGATCAGGTACGTGGTTCTTGAGCTTCTCATATTCCATGGTCCAATGCACAACGCTGCCGTTTTGGGCTGTTGCTTCACTCACTTCAACTATGAACCTGAAGCTCTTGTAGTCATCCAACAGATCTCCCTCTATCACCTTGAATACTATCTTGTTCTTCTCTCTGTCAATTGCTTCCACCACCTCCTTCGCCACACATGCCTTCCCATCTGTTTATTTTGTTTACACATATATTAATGAACAAAACTGAGTCCTGTATGGCTGTATATGTTTAAGAAAATAAATACTAGTAAACTGTAAAAGGATAATTAATTAATCATAATCACCATGAACGTAGTTCCAGAAGACAGTGGATCCTTCAGTACCCCATTCGCCTTCGTGAAGATCGACGCCTTGAATCTTTTCAGGGCAAACATTAGCGATATGGTGGGTCCTATTGCAGAAAACATCGTGGAACTTCTCAGGAGAAGCCTTTATGTGCACATCAGTTTCCACCTTCTCTACCTGAGAACCCATCTCGCTTACTTCTCTCTCTCTCTAGCTATATGTCACTGATCTACAGAGATGAACAAGTTGCAGAAATCTCCGGTGCAGTTTGATCCTATTATATACAAATTTTGTCAACGCTATGCCGAGGACATGACGGACATTTTATTCATCTTTTACCCATATATTATATTCTGCCACTCTCATCATGTTTTCATTTAATAATTACTTTGTTAGCTTATTGAAACTATAACGACATTTTCAAATAGTTGGACCCTGAGAATATGAAATTTGAAAGTGATAGTTTCAGGTTGTGCCGCCGTCAAATTTTAAAGTATTAGTTAAATTTTGGATATTAATATTAGTTTACTAAAATCATGACACCTACCAAATAACTCGTGGATCATGACGTTGTTTTTATTGTCGTTGTTTGGACTAGATTACCCTCCACCTTCATCAACCCCACCATTTGTCAGATTCTGTCTTGATATAATTTTGTGCTCTGTTCTGTTTTTGGTCAGATGTGTTCTCTCTTCATATCAGGCTTTGTACGATCAGTAATTAATTTAAAAGCAGCCGAAGATTATGAATTAGAAACTGCATGACGAAAATTACAAGGCAAGCCATAAACTGGCATCACGTGGCCTACACACACACACACAATATTTCTGGATGAAAATCTAATCAAATGAATTAGCTAGCGTGGTTAATATGAATTAAGATCAAATGACTTGAGTGTTAATATTCCACAATTCTCCGCAAAAAAGACGAGTCTTTCATTATTTCTCCTTCTATGTAAGACAGATTAATTGAGCTTTGCATACCCAATTTCTTTATGTAATCAACTCTTTCTCGAAATTCATGTTCTGCAACGGCTTGCGTCTTGATTGCAATATTTTCCTTAATCCCTAGAACTTCAAGGGATTTGGATAGATTTAATCTAGATCATTATCTTAGTTAGGAGGCAGGTTTGTTGCCTCAATTGTGCCTATATAAACACTACAGAAATCCCATGAACAATATTATCGGACTGAGACAAATTAACTCAGCCGCTTTTATTCAATGTCTGATGATTCCAAACAGGACCTCATGAAGCACAACAATTGTTGCTCACCAAGCCTCCTCTTTTCCACCCTCCTTAAATTCTCCTTCACCTCCTCATTTTGCTGCTAATTCGTTCTATCCTCAACCACACCTCATTTCTCAAAGCTTTGCCTCCATTATTAATACTCGCTCATATCATGCTATGCTATACTTTTATTTCTCCATTACCTGTATTCCTATTATGTACGTATGGTATCTCTAATAATCCGTGTAATAATGTTTGATATATATCTATATATAGCCAGTGAGTAAAATAAATTACGTTTCATTTTAATTTCTCCAGTTAGCCGCTCTACTTTATCAACCTATTATTTCATATATAAATGAATCGCACGTTTATATTTTGTTGTCAATATAGATATAAGATATCAAACAATGTGGTGGCATGCAGGGGATGGATGTTGGAATATTTGATTCTGTATTCAATACTGTATTCAATATTCCGTTATTTCTATTTATGGCCCACATTATTGCCGGTTTTGTAACTGTCCATTAATACCGTAACGGCCTAATTAAAACGCAATAAGTGCGTATTGAATACGTTTCCTTTTTTAACTCTGTGATGGCCAGAGGGAAACGAACGGTGAAATTCTGTCTGGTCCCCTGAACCTGCTCTGACCTTGAGGAAAGCATACCATCTGCAGTTTCAGAAAGAATGATCAGAAGGGCTTAGTCGGAGTCTGTTCCTGTTTGCTAGCTTGGATTTGTTCCTGTTTGGAGACTTAGAGTTCGTCCTGTTTGCTTCTGGAGACAAATTAATGGCGGGAGGTATTTGTGATCTCTTACTTCAGTTTTCCGCATTGATCTATATGTTAATATTTGTTTAACATGTTTAGATCGTTAAGTTATCTAACATTTGGTATCAGAGCCATGATTCCTCTGCCTTGATTTTTGTTCGATGAAATTGTATTCATATATTAAAATCTGGGTTTTGCTTTTTTGGATTTTTTTTTGATTTGAATATATGTATGCTTATTTCATCAAGAAATCAGATATATGAATTTTCGAATAAATATATGGGTTTTGAGTATGTGCTTAACCGATGGAATTTTTGTTTTCTTCATCGGTGGTGTCTGGAAACTTTCATGCCAGTATCTAATGTTTTCTATATGAAAACTTTGATTTAGATATAGTCATAATTTCTTATTCATTGATGGTTTTGGAGAAACTTGAGACTGTATGTATGCGTTTTTTGAATGCTCTTAACCGAATCGATGCTCATGTATGAAATCAGTTTTGTTTCGATTTTGTGATTGTTGAATCGATTATGCCTGCATATCGTTGCAATCGTGCGTTCTCTAAGTTTCATTGTTGCCATTGGAAACTGGAAATCTATTTGTTCATTTAAGTTGTTTCCATGGTTATCGTCTTCATCGGTGTTCAACATGGTTTTTTGATCTGGGCTTTTTCAAGCTTTAAAGTTTTCGGTCTGTACTGGGTTTTCAAAACGATACTTGCATCGTCTTCATCGGTGTTCATCGGAAAAAACGAACAGAATACGTGATTTGGTTTTGGTTTCAAAACCAAAATTTTTAATCTTGATTTTCATGGAAATCTTTGTTAGATTGTTCGAAATCATGTTTGAATCGTTTTTCCTTGATTTCCGCCGTTGAAAACGTCCGATTTCGAGCCGGAAAAGTCACCTGAAATGCTGCCTGAAAATCGCGGTTTGCGGCTGATGAAACTGGGTCGCGTCCGGGTCGATCGTGGGTCGAGGGTCGGGTAGGGTTTTGCAATCCGGGTAAGGAAGAAGGAGGAAACGACGCCATTTTGTGACCTGATGAAACGCACCGTTTCATTAACTCAGGAGGCGGGCCATGCGGGTGTGTGGGCCGGATTGCGCAGGTTTGGGTCGAGCATTGTCTTGTTTTTTTTTTGGGTTGGGCCGAGTTCGGTTTTTGGCCCAGAAGCCTTTTGAACCAAAAAAAAAATAAAAAAATTCCGCCTTCATCGAAATTAAAACGAAGTAGCGCCCGGTGGGATTCGAACATGGAACCTGAGGGCGTGTGGGAGCCTTAAGGGCCAGCGTCCAGCCAGCTGTGCTACGCGTCCCTTGTGATTTTATTTTCCAACATTTATTTATTTAAATGTTGTTTTGATTTCCTCCAGTGAAAATAAAAGGTTTTTAAAGTGTCTTAACCTGGATTCGAACCCACACTCCTTTGGTCCAGAGTCTTAAGAGCAACATCTGGACCATCCGGCTAAGTTGACACTTGTGTCATTTTGATGGATTTTATATTTACATATAATTATTTTTATATTTAAATATAAAAATCTAAAATTTAATTAAAATTGGGTTTTCATGTGATTGTTATATTTGCATTATATATTCTGTTTTTTGCATGAATTAATTATTATTTAATTATTCATGCAATATTAAGTTGAGTAATATGCAAAACATGAATATCCAATTTTATTTTAGTATTGCTTATAGTTTATTGCAATATTAAATTTTAATGTTGAGTGATCTATATATTTTCATTAATTAGAGAATAGCCACAGCATCTTTAATTAGTTAAAATTATATATTAAATTGCATGATCACATAATGACATTAGTTGTAATTAATCATATGTAATATAATAAATCTTATCCCACAGGAATTTTTATTATATGATTTATATGATTAATTAGGGTGGAATATCAAATTAAATTCTTAACTTACCCACAGGAATTAAGAATAAAGAAATAATTTGGTAGTTCTATCATAGAGTTGTGAATCCAATTGAATTAGAACTTTAGCCCACAGGCAAGTTTTATGTCAGTAGATTCACTATTTTCAGCATAATTTACATTGGTGAAACATGATATGGTTTATTAGTCTCAAATCTTAATTATTAAGCATGTATTTTTCTTAATTATGCAATACAACAACCTGCGATTTTCTTTGATATGAAAAATGATATTCCCGAACTGAGGGGTGATAACTATAAGGTGTGGAGAGAGAGAATTCTTCTCCAATTGGGGTGGATGGATATAGATTATGCTATTAGGAAAGACGAACCACCCTCCATTCGCAACCAGCTCTCAGATCGGGTTGATCTTTATGAAAAATGGGAGCGATCTAATCGTCTCTCAGTAATGTTCATAAAGACTCATATCTCTGCTAGTATTCGTGGTTCTGTCGAACAGCATGACAAAACAAGGCCACTTCTGAAGGCGATTGATGATCAATTTCAGACTTTAGGTAAGGCACTTGCTAGCACCCTAATTATGAAGTTTTCATCCCAAAGATTTACTACAGTGAAAGATGTGCGTGAGCACATCATGCAAATGAGGGATATTACAGCTCAACTAAAGCAACTTGAGGTTGACATGTCTGACTCCTTTCTCGTACACTACATTCTGAACACACTTCCACAGCCATATGGGCCCTTGAAGATATCCTACAACACACTTAAGGATAAATGGTCAATCAATGAACTTATGACCATGTGTGTTCAGGAGGAGGGAAGGCTGATAATGGAAATGGGAGAGAGTTCATTTATGACAACTGAGAAAAAGGGTCAGACTCAAGCCAAAAAGAAGGGGAAAGGAAAAACACCACCCCAAGGTGGAACCCAAGGTGGAATTAAGAAGGAATCCAAGTGTTTCTTACGTAAAAAGAAGGGACACATGAAGAAGGATGCTCTAAATTCCAGCAATGGCTTGAGAAGAAAGGTATGTCGGTCTCACTTGTGCATTATGAATCTAATATGGTTGATGACATTAATGGCACTTGGTGGGTTGATTCTGGTTCAACAATCCATATTTCGAATACCTTGCAGGGTATGCAAAACCTAAGGAAGCCATTGGGAAGTGAACAATTCATCTACTCGGGTGGAAGGATTCGTTCGCATGTGGAGGCTGTAGGGACTTGCAGTTTAGTATTAAGTAGTAGCTTTGTTTTAAATTTGGAAAAGACTTTTTATGTTCCAAGTTTCTCTAGGAACTTGATTTACATTTCAAGACTTGTACGTTTGGATTATTCCTTTATGTTTTATAAGACATCTTTGGATTTGTTTTATAAATCAAATTTGATTGGGAATGGTACATTGTCTAATGGTCTTTATCCTATTTGCTTGAAAAATGATACTACTTATGATGCCATGCATGTTTCTGTTGGTTCGAAACGTAGTGTTATGAATGAGGATTCCTCTATGTTGTGGCACAGGAGATTGGGACATATCTCCATTCAGAGAATTGAGATATTGGTGAAGGAAGGGGTACTTAGTACTCTGGACTTTAATGATTTTGAGACTTGTGTAGACTGCATAAAGGGAAAGCAGACTAACAAGTCAAAGAAAGGTGCTAAGAGGAGTACTGAATTGTTAGAAATCATACATACATACATTTGTAGTCCTGAAATGGACACGTATGGTCAGAAATACTTCATCTCCTTTATTGATGATTACTCACGATACATGTATCTCTACATGCTTCATAACAAGCACGAAGCATTGGATGCCTTTAAGGTATTCAAATCTGAGGTAGAGAAACAATGTGGTAAACAAATTAAGATCGTGAGATCAGATAGAGGTGGTGAATATTATGGTAGATATACTGAAGATGGACAAGCACCTGGTCCTTTTGCAAAGTTTCTTCAAGATCATGGGATTGTTGCCCAATACACCATGCCTGGTTCTCCAGACCAGAATGGCGTAGCAGAAAGAAGAAACCAAACATTACTGGACATGGTGAGAAGTATGCTTAGTAGTTCTAAGCTACCTAAGTCCTTGTGGATTGATGCACTTAAGACGGCAGTGTACATATTAAACCGAGTTCCAACCAAGGCTGTCTCCAAGACGCATTTGAGTCATTTAAGGGTTGGAAACCGAGTTTGCAACATGTACGCGTTTGGGGATGCCCGTCTGAAGTCAGAATTTATAACCCACAAGAAAAGAAGCTGGACCCAAGGACCATTAGCGGATATTTCGTTGGATATGCCGAAAGGTCTAAGGGGTACAGGTTTTACTGTCCATCTCATACCACTAGGTTTGTGGAATCAAGGAATGCCAAATTTCTTGAGAATGACTTGATTAGTGGGAGCGATCGATTCAGAGACCTAGTTTCTGAAAAAGATCATTTAGATAGCCAACCTTCTACTTCAAGTCTTAGATTGGTTGTTAACCATGCTCCTTCAGTTCAACGGAGTGTTGTACAACCAGTCATACAAGATCCACAAACGGCTGATGTTGATCTAGTAGATCAAGTTGTTAATGAGGAACAACCTGAAATTGAGGAACAACCAGAAATTGTTGAACAACAAGTTCCTCAAGAAGATGTTGACACAACATTGAGAAGATCTACTAGACCAAGAAGATCAGCGATACCTAGTGAATATGTAGTGTATCTGAAAGAATCTGACTATAATGTAGGAGCTGAAAATGATCCTGGAACATTTTCACAAGCCATGAACTGTAGAGATTCAGTATCATGGCATGATGCTATGAAGGATGAGATTAATTCTATGGCATCCAATAGAGTCTGGGATCTTGTTGAGTTGCCTGATGGGGCGAAGGCCATTGGATGTAAATGGGTCTTCAAAACCAAAAGAGATTCATTAGGAAACCTTGACAGACATAAAGCAAGACTCGTAGCCAAAGGATTCACCCAGAGAGAAGGAATCGATTACAAGGAGACATTTTCTCCTGTATCCAAGAAAGATTCTCTTCGCATTATTCTAGCATTAGTTGCACATTTTGATTTCGAGTGCTTGCAACCAATGAAAAAGGCTTATTGCATGAAGTGAAACAATTCCTCTCCAAAAGCTTTGAAATGAAGGATATGGGAGTTGCATCTTATGTCATTGACATTAAGATACAAAGAGACAGACATAGAGGTGTTCTGGGTCTGTCTCAAGAGACCTATATCAATAAAGTTTTGGAAAGATTTCGGATGAGGCATTGTGCACAAAGCGTAGCTCCCATTGTGAAAGGTGACATGTTCAATCGAACCAGTGCCCAAAGAATGATTTGGAAAGGGAACAAATGAAAAACATGCCTTATGCTTCAGCTGTAGGAAGCCTTATGTATGCTCAGGTCTGCACCAGACCTGATATTGCTTTTGCTGTTGGAATGTTAGGGAGATATAAGAGTAATCCAGGTATGGACCACTGGAAAGCTGTGAAGAAGGTGTTGAGATACCTTCAAGGAACTAAGGATTACGTGCTTAAATACGAACGGATAGACAATCTAGGAGTGACTGGTTACTCAGATTCAGATTTTGCTGGCTGCATTGACTCAAGAAAATCCACTTCTGGATACATTTTTATGCTAGCCGGTGGAGTTGTGTCTTGGAGTAGCAAGAAGCAATCTTTGATCGCTACTTCTACGATGGAAGCTGAGTTCGTGTCATGTTTTGAGGCTACTTCACATGGTGTATGGATGAAGGGGTTCATCCGTGGGCTTAGAATCATGAATTCAATTGCTAGGCCAATGAAGATATATTGTGACAATTCAGTTCTTTGTGTTTATGGCTAAGAACAACAAAAGTGGTAGTCGAAGCAAACACATCGACATTAAGTATCTAGCCATAAGAGAACATGTTAAACATCAAGTAGTGGTTGTTGAACACATTAGCACTGAGTTGATGATAACAGATCCTTTAACTAAAGGCATGCCACCTATGAGGTTTATGGATCATGTAGAAAGAATGGGAATTAGTGCCCTTCTTTGAATTTCATTTTGTATGATTTTCTTTCGTTGTAAGAACGTTGTTATTTTATGGAACCCCATTTTTGATGTTTTTCTCATTTCAGTTGCGCATACATTTATTTGTTTAAATTTGAGGAACATCATTGAGTTTGGACCTGGAATAAACGTAGGGTTTATTCATTAAGTTACTTGGGCATGGGAAACATAATGCCTTTGTGATACATGGAAGATATTACTCGCTTTAAGAGGACCTATCGCTATGATCCATGCATTTTGTTTATCGAGGTATATACTGAAGTATGTGGACCAAGTGGGAGAATGTTGGAATATTTGATTCTGTATTCAATACTGTATTCAATACTCCGTTATTTCTATTTATGGCCAACATTATTGCCGGTTTTGTAACCGTCCATTAATACCGTAACGGCCTAATTAATACGCAATAAGTGCGTATTGAATACGTTTCCTTTTTTAACTCTGTGATGGCCAGAGGGAAACGAACGGTGAAATTCCGTCTGGTCCCCTGAACCTGCTCTGACCTTGAGGAAAGCACACCATCTGTAGTTTCAGAGAGAAGGATCAGAAGGGCTTAGACTCGGAGTCTGTTCCTGTTTGCTGGCTTGGATTTGTTCCTGTTTGGAGACTCAGAGTTCGTCCTGTTTGCTTCTGGAGACAAATCAATGGCGGGAGGTATTTGTGATCTCTTACTTCAGTTTTCCGCATTGATCTATATGTTAATCTTTGTTTAACATGTTTAGATCGTTAAGTAATCTAACAAGGGACTCATCATGCGGCTCTCAATTAATTTCGATACAGATCAGAGCACCTACTAATTAATTAAGAAAATTACAAGCACTTCCTCCGTAAACAAATATAAGAAACAATTTGCTAAAGACCATAAGCCGTTTGGTGCAAACCTCTTTTAATTTTAATTCCACTTTGCTTTCGGAGATTGAGGTGTAATTAACCTCAACTTCAATAATAGATATATGTATAGAGATGATTGACCAGTGCGTGTTTTAAAATTTCCAGCCAGGATCTCAGCAAATTCTGATCTCATTCTATCTTAGACAGAGACACTATATATTTTGATGTAGAGGATGTGATGCCTCAAAACCTTCAAAGATTTGATCAAATTTTCTTAATTAATCACACTCCTTTAGATTATTAATTCACTGTTAGGGAAAAATTAGTTATTACTCCCTCCGATCCTAATTATAAGACCAAGTTGATTTTTTTGGAAAGATTAAGGAATTAATTAAATTACTATAGAGTGTTTTTTTTTTTTTTCAGTTTGACTAATAAACTAATATATAATCTAAGAATACATAACATATGATATGATTAAAAAACTTATTTAACTTCCTTATTTTCTCAAAAAAAAAAAAGTCAAACCGGTCTTATAATTAAGACATATGGATGTAATAATGTAATGCTATGTCACACCACTCCTTTAACAGTTTCTGTCGCAATATGCTTTTCTTTCTCTAATGTGGCTTCTAAATTATTAGACGACCTTTATCCACATTATATAGAAAGAGAGTATTGAATCCATTAATTAGGCGTGTGAGAGTAATTTTCATAATAAATTCAAGTACCATATTCATCAATCAGCACCTCATGAACGTAACTAACAAACTATAATAATTAATAACACTGCATTTTCCCACACTGTCTGCAATTTACATGTGCACACCTCTAACTAGGGTTGAACATAAATTCAAATTCTGGAAGCCCACTTGTTAGGAGATATGAAAATCCTTTGCGCTGTAAATCTCGAAGTAATTATACTCTTGATCAAGTTAAAGAGTAAAAAGAAAAATCAAAGATTCTCTATGTCTTTATATGGCGTTTAAAACTTATTTATCTGGATTAGTTGGAGTGGAAAAGGCAAGTACTTAAACGAAATGTCTTTCATAGTGCTTTTTCCCTCATAATTTTATTATTTTTAACGATTAAGAGTGTTAAAAACATATATATAATGAGAAATGTTAGTAACACTTTATAATCACTAACAAAATTTTAGCAGCAATGATTAAAAAAAATGTAAACGGTACTATTTATTAAATAAATTTATAATTAGAATATAAAACAAGTAGTACATAGTTTTTTGGCTAATTTCTGAATTTGCCCCTTATTTACTTATTAAATAACTATTTACCAAAATGCCCCTGTTAGAAACCTATTTCCCAAAATGCCCCTGTCAGAAACCTATTTCCCAATCTGCCCCTGTTTAGTCGACTAAAACATTTGGTTTAGTCGACTAAATCACGGGCAAGAATTTTTTTTCCAGGCCCCCGACATTTAGTCGACTAAACCAAATTTTTTAGTCGACTAAACCCATTTAGTCGACTAAAAAATTCATTTAGTCGACTAAATCATTAAAAAAAAGTTAAAACTTTGGAAGGCCGTAACTTCGGGCTCAGGAGTCCGAATCAAGCGATTCTTTTTTTGATTCCACATAACTTTTTGAGATCTATGCACTGATATAAAAATTATCTTCAAATTTAATGATTTTATATATATATATATATATATATATATATATATATATATATATATATATATAGTTTTCTTTTATTTGATGTTTTATATTCATTAAATATAATCACTAATATCACTAACCAAATGACTCGGTAAAACAAATTAAAATGACTCCACTACTTCCTAAAAATAGCTAACCACATGTTTACAATAATATAATAAAAATCAGCACACTCAACACAATAAACAATTAAAAAATAAATAACTTAATCCTTCTTATTGTGGAATCGCAACGTGCGGAAATCAGCGACATGAACCATGTAGAGAAAAAGTTGGGATTATTAACTTCAACAATACTAACAATTCATTACATATATATCATGGGCTTTTTTCCCAATTTGCTATATTTAATGAATTGTTAGTATTGTTAGCATTTTAATTTGTTTTACCGAGTCTATTGGATAGTGATATTAGTGATCCTAGATATTAGCTATGATCCTAGATTTTAGCTAGATTGACTACCGTGCTATCACAACATATGATCTTATGCATAACTTCCAAACACTGTTATTCCCTCTAAAATCAAGCCCCACAAATTTAGTGTCGATATTTTCCTATTTCTCTTTTCTTTTAAAATCCATATTATTAATGGAGAGAAAATCTCAATTTTGAATATATTGTATTTTAAAAATCCAGTATTAATTGTTACGTTGAAATTCAAAGTTTACCAAATACATGGTAGAAAAATAAAGATATTAAAATCTAAAATAAGATCAATTAATTATTATTAGATAATAATATTAGAAATAATGATTAATTAATTTTACAATAAATATCTCTCAATTAAATATAATTAATTTCCTCTATCCTGACAAAACCCTAGGATTGGACCATCATTTCCCACTCTATCTCCTTTTCCTTGTGGCACCTCTCTCGCGATCAATTGTGTATACACACACATATCTTATCTTTATTGTACCAGAGATATTATATGATCTAATAAAAAAGAAAACATCAAATAAAAGAAAACTATATATATATATATATATATATATATATGGGGTTATCGTTTGTCATGTCACTTGACATAAGGTTATGTCAAGTCACTCCAAAACTACGTCGTTTTGGGGTTAAAAGAATTAATGAACTCTCAAAACGACGTAGTTTTGGGTTAGGAGAATTAATGAAGGATCTTTTAGTAAAATTCATATAATAAATACTAAAACAAAAATACAAAAACACCCTTCATTAATTTCCTTAACTCCCAAAACGACGTAGTTTTAGGCTCACTTGACATAATCTTATGTCAAGTGACATGACAAACGATAAACCCTATATATATATATATATATATATATATATATATATATATATATATATATATATATAAAATTAAAAAATCACTTGATTATATTTAATGAATTGTTGGTATTTCTGCAATAAAGAATCACTTGTTTTTCCTCCTTTCTCTTCATTAAATTTGAAGATAATTTTTATATCAGTGCATAGATCTCAAAAAGTTATGTGGAATCAAAAAGAATCGCTTGATTCGGACTCCGAGCCCAAAGTTACGGCCTTCCGAAGTTTTAACTTTTTTTAATGATTTAGTCGACTAAATGAGTTTTTAGTCGACTAAATGGGTTTAGTCGACTAAAAATTTGGTTTAGTCGACTAAATGTCGGGGCCTGAAAAAAATTTTGCCCTCCATTTAGTCGACTAAACCAAATGTTTTAGTCGACTAAACAGGGGTAGATTGGGAAATAGGTTTCTGACAGGGGCATTTTGGGAAATAGGTTTCTAACAAGGGCATTTTGGTAAATAGTTATTTAATAAGGGGCAAATTCAGAAATTAGCCTAGTTTTTTAGTAATAATAAGATAAATCTGTAATTTATAGAAATTAAGAATGAATTGATGATTTATAAAATTAATATTTTTATAATGCAATTACTGAAAATTCATTAGTTGTTAGAAAATGATAAATAAATAATTGCCGTTTGCAATATTGTGGATTAAGTAGGTTTATGATTGAAAGGCTGCATTAGCTGGACATTAATTAAGCTGTTTGACGGTTTTTGTTAGGAATAACAGATATACCTGTAGGAATAACAGATAATTAAGCTGTTTGACGGTTTGTTAGGAATGACGGTTTCTTTGATGGTTTGTTAGGAATAACAGATATACCCGTAGAGGATTAACAAACACGCACTATCATGCGTTGCCATATAGGTAGTGCAATCAGTGTTATTAATAACGAGACTTGGTCTGTGGGCATTCTCGTCTGTGTTATTATTAAACTCAATACCACTCTCGGTCTCATGCATATATCCAATGTTATCCCTATTCCATTCCCATTGTAACGAGAGAAGGAAGAGAGATGTGAAAATAGCATGTAAATATTATTGAGAAAATTTTAATGAGGACAAACCTAAAAATGTTTATCAATTTAAGACATATTTAACAACTTACTTATCATTCTCGCTACAAAAAAACAATTAATTAGTGATAGTTTATTTGATGATGAGATTGTATAATTTTGTGATTGAATTTCGTGCTAATCTACTATTTTTTTTAAGGTTAAGTAGCAAATTTGTTCCAAAAGTACATGCTGAGGAGCAATTTTACCATGAAAGTTTTTTTTTTTTACTCAATGCAGTCTCGGAAGTTTAAAAACGTAGCAATTTTACCTTTTTCGTTAAAAAATTAACGATTAATGTCACTTTTTTAACGGTCAACGTTAGTTTTTTTAATGGAAAATGATAAAATTGCTACATTTTTAAACTTCCGAGGCTATATTGAGTAAAAAAAAACTTTCATGGTAAAATTGCTCCTCAACATGTACTTTTGGAACAATAAATATAAGTGTCCCATTAATAACATAACCAACATTTCATAACTAAGCACAATAATAATACATCAAACACTGCAAAATACATACAAGAGTAAGCATTCCACTTATTCTCAGCACAACCATTATTATAGGTTCCAACACACACACACATAAAACCCTCATAAAAACCACCATCCAAATCCCATACACTGGTTTAAGAAGGTCACGCTTTGATGAGATGGGCATCAACATCCTTACTAATCTTAGTGGTAAAGTCCAAGTAGGCTTGTGGAGGAGGCACATCTGGACGAAGCTTCTCATATTCAAAAGTCCATTTGACAAGGGCACCACTTCCCTTGTCCACCACTTGAAGCTTACACTTTAAGCTTTTATACTTTTCTGCAACATCTCCATCGAACAAGTTGTACGTACACGTCTTGTTCGCATGATCAATCTCTTCAAAGTGCTCCTTACAGCTCACTACCTTACCTCCTGTAATTAAAGAGTTCATCAACAATTTGCAAATATAAGGAAATTTGATTTGATCAAGCTTTTCCCTGTTTCTTCTCGAAACTTAGAACGCAAAGTGTTTTCATATCTCTCGTGTGCTTCTCATATTTGAATTTGTGGTCTCTTCGTTTCGTACTACCTCAACCAATAAATTGTTAGCAAACATAAGCGAAACTGAAAACCCTTGAAATTAAATTGCACGATGAGAGCTTACCGAGAGTGAAAGTCCAGTTCTTTACATTATCAGAACCAGGGGTGTGCCAGTCTCCTTGATGCAACTTAGTTTCATGAACGTGATCGCTAATGTTCTGAACATGGTGGAGTTCGGTTGCGAATAGGCTGAAGAACTTGGAAGCAGGTGCTTGGACCTCAACTTCGTCCTCCAGCTTTCCGGCGAGAGCCATTTCTCTGTGATGTGAGCTCAAGAACACAAGCTTAAGGAGAGAGTGATGATATGGTTGTGGTTGGAGATGCTTGGTTTGTTGCACCTTAAATAGAAGAAAGTTACTACACCGTACCTTAATTAATTGTTATTTTCTTCCTTCTTTGTTTTTAGTTTTTTACCACTATTTCTTTGAAAGAGAGCGAGAAGTAGGGACGTTTTTCTTTCAATGATTATATCATCCTGATCTCAAAAATTAATTTTGAAGGCGACGACTCATAATATTTCAATAAATAAATAATATGGGTTTAATTTTGATGGTACGTGATTCATAATGGAACATGGTAGCTCAACATGACACATCGTAGGGTGTCGATGCAGCACGTTTATTTCTTTTATTGCCGGGCAATTTCCTTCTGGATGGGGTCAACATCGTTGAAATTAATTACATTTATAAACGTCTACATTTATATTTTTGGTATTTAATTTTTAGCTAATTAGATCGTACGTTCTGTAATTTATATGATGGTTAATGTGAGTTCAATTAATATCAGGCAAAATTAGAACTAAGGACCTAGAGTAGAGGATATTTATTGGGAAGAACAGTAAAAATTGTAATTATTTTTAATATATATATATATATATATAAAATATAATATAAGTGGTAAAAGTTGAGATGTTGAATTTAATGAAATTTAAATGTTCATATTAGTCTTAAAAATAGAATGTGAGAGAAAATATAGGAGGTTTAAACAAGGGAAATTTAGTACTTTTAAATTTTTATTTTGATAATTGGTAATTCTAAACAATTATAACAGATCATCTGCTCTAGCTCATTCATTCTAATTTTTTCTTAATATTATGACACATGAATAGTATAAATAATTAGCATGCATCTTTTTCTTAAACCAGCGCCTCATAGTTTTGGTTGGATGAATTTTCTGGTACTTTTGAAATAACACGACCTTTCAACACAGACACATATATTGTTTTCAAGTTATCAGCATGCATAGCCAATGGCAAGTTGTTTCAGTGACACTAACATGCGCCATGTTTGGGTGAGGTTTCGGGGTGCTCCATAGTCCATACCATGACATATACTGTTTCTATTTATAAGTTCATTTTAACCAAAAAATTTGGTCCTATTTGTAAGTCAAATTTCATGTAACAAATGAGATTGTAATAATTTTACTCATATTAATTATGGGAAAAACACTTCTCATGTTGTAGGAGAAGTGTTTTCTCATGTTACACACACAAGAATTGGTGGGACCCACATATATATATAATTCTAATTATATATATACGTGGGTCCCACCATTTCATGTGTGTGTAGGAATCTTTTTTTTCTCATGTAACATGAGAAGTTTAAACCCCATTAATTATACCCATAAAGATAGAGAGAGAAGAAACAGTTGAAAAATATCCAATCATTAATGAGGGTAAAGTTGAAAATTTACCCCCATAATCATTGTATTAACTACCTCTTATTGGTATGTGAGATTTGGTCAAAATAGACTTATAAATACTCCCTCTGGTCCTTATTATAAGGCACCAACTAGCAAATTTATTTGGTCCTTTTTATAAGACATTTGCTTGTTCCCAATGAGCATTGATTATTTTTTTTCATTTCTGCCCCTAATTAATAAAGATAATGGGTGAGAGTAATAATTAATATAATATTAGAGTTTAGTGCAATTAGTAGGGGTAGTATTGAAAATTACTTAGATTCTAGGACAACTTTATTGACTTTAACTACTTATATTGGTTTGTGAAAAAAGTTAGTTGGTACCTTATAATAAAGACCAGAAGGAGTAGGATCAGAGTGGTATTTGGTTAATTAATTAAGGGATTGACTAAAATGTAATTTCGTTGGCGTGCTTCAAAAGGTGTGAGTATATATATATATATAGATATTACTCTGGTTCTACTTATAAATCCAGTTTAACCAAATAAATAAGATTATGACAATTTTACCTATATTAATTAAACCCATAAATAATGCCTCGAACACATCTCTTCTCTTTCATGCTTCAATGAGTGGACTTGGCTCCTGAAACATGCTTCTTTCATCCTGACCACACTGCTTTTTCATGATAATTTATTTCATTGAAGCATGTTGCTTTCCTCCTGACCACACACATTAATTTATTTCATTGTCTCTCTCCCCCCACTTTTTAATTTCCCATGCATTCATCCAATGATCATGTTGAAAAGAGAAAAAGATGAGAGATATTTGACAATAAATTTTAAAAGATACTCCCTTTGGCAGGGGCGGATCCAGGAATTTACGGAGGGGGGGTACAATTTGTGGGGAGACTCGGGGGCTGCCCCCGAATTTTTTTTTTAAAGAAAAGTTTTAAATACATTAAAAAATAAAAGAATATAAAGGGAAAAATAAGACTAAGTACGGTTAAAAATAGAAAAAGTGCTGTTAAAAATAGCAAGGCTGGGCATTAAATAAGTTCAAGCACTTATATTTTAATAACAAAAGTATATTACAATAAAAATAATTACAATATCATCCTTCTAAGCCTTATTTTTTGGAATTTCATCGTAATTGCCCTATTATCAATTCTATCAAATACATATTTTTCAATATAAGACATTAAACAAATGGCGAAAGTTTGATTCAGAGAAGCTGGCTATTTGATTCTGCGATGCGAAAGGATTCTCTAGTATTTGGATTTAACCCTAATTTTTTTTTTAAAAAAAATACGTCAGTTTTAAGGGGGGCAAGTCATATATGTGCATCCGCCCTTGTCCTCTGGTCCTTATTATAAAGCACCAACTAGTAAGTTTATTTGGTCCTTTTTATAATGCACTTGTTTATTCCCAATGAACATTAATTATTATTTTCCATGTCTGCCCATAATTAATAATGGTAATAGGTGAGAGTAATAATTAATATGATATTAGAGTTTAGTGTAATTAATAAGGGTAATATTGGAAGTTACTTAGATTCTAAGACAACTTTATTGACTTTAACTACTTTGATTGATTTGTGAGAAAAGTTAGTTGGTGCCTTATAATCAGTGGCGGAACTTAATGATGGCAGTGGGGCCTTGGCCCACTGCCCCGGCTGATCTTATAAAATTTGTTAGCATATATATGTATATATTATATGATATTTTATTTGGCCACAAATTTGGCCCTATCTAATTTTTTATCTTCTCTGTGAACATAATGTTTGTTTCATTACTCATTGGGCTGTAAAATGAAAGTAAAATTATTGTTTGAGATACCGAAAATGTTAGTATCATCTTATATATTGTTTTGATTTATAATTATCGGTTATTATTTATTTGTATTTTCAAGGTTATTTGATATTATTTAGTAAATACTCCATTTGATCCTTATTTAAGGAACCAACTAACAATTCTCATAAGTCAATAAAAATAGTTAAAGTCATTAAATTTGTCCTAAAATTTAAGTAATTTTCAATATTATCCCTATTAATTATACTAAACTCTAATATCATATTAATTATTACTTTTTTTTCTCGAAAAAAAGAGTAATAATTAATTTTTATTAATTATTACGCTCACTCACTACCTTTTTAATTATGGGTATACATGAAAAAAATATTTAATGCTATTTGGAAGCAAACAAGTGTTTTATAAAAATGACCAAATATACTTGTTAGTTGGTCTAAATGGAGTAGTTCAATATGTTTTTTTTGGCCCGGGCTAAAATTTTTTTCTGGTTCCGCCAGTGCTTATAATAAGGACCAGAGGGGGTATATATAAAAAAAATAGTTAAAAAATATTCATTCATAAATAAGGGTACCGTTAGAAATTTGCTCCATATTCATTGAGATATCTACATCTCATTGGTATGTGAGATTTGATCAAACTAGATTTATAAATAGGACCAGAGTGATGTGTGTATATAATATTACTGTTTACTACAAATTCAATAATGGCGACTTCGACAATGCACATGTGAGAGGCAGAACCCAGTGGCAGCTCATCATCATGAGGCTCCCCGCTGCTTTTTTGAGTTGCCAAGAACATTTAATCAAGTGTTTTTAACTTGGTTGTACTCCCTTGCTCCTTATTTCTAAAAATAGATATAATTTTCTCTTAATTTGGATGGCGGGAGCCAATACAAATGGGAATTCCACAACTCGTATAAACGACACCAATAATAAACGCTACAAAACTGATAGCGATTTCAATTATTAATATGTCGGAAATCGACTTATCTAAATTTAATTTGACAAGATTTTTCTTCTTTTGAAGTTGCGTTACATTTCATCTTTCTCTTCAGTCTTCACTCTTCACTATCCCCGGCCCGCAATATACGTACAAATACATCTCAATTATTAATATGTCGGAAACCGACTTATCTAAATTTAATTTGACAAGATTTTTTTTCTTTTGAAGTTGCGTTACCTTTCATCTTTCTCTTCAGTCTTCACTCTTCACTATCCCCGGCCCTCAATACGCGTACAAATGCATCTCAATTATTAATATGTCGGAAACCGACTTATCTAAATTTAATTTGACAAGATTTTTTTTCTTTTGAAGTTGCGTTACCTTTCATCTTTCTCTTCAGTCTTCAGTCTTCACTCTTCACTATCCCCGGCCCGCAATATGCGTACAAATGCATCTCAATTATTAATATGTCGGAAACCGACTTATCTAAATTTAATTTGACAAGATTTTTTTTCTTTTGAAGTTGCGTTACCTTTCATCTTTCTCTGCAGTCTTCAATCTTCACTATCCCCGGCCCGCAATACGCGTACAAATGCATCTCAATTATTAATATGTCGGAAACCGACTTATCTAAATTTAATTTGACAATATTTTTTTTCTTTTGAAGTTGCGTTACCTTTCATCTTTCTCTTCAGTCTTCAGTCTTCAGTCTTCACTCTTCACTATCCCCGGCCCGCAAGATGCGTACAAATGCATCTCAATTATTAATATGTCGGAAACCGACTTATCTAAATTTAATTTGACAAGATTTTTTTTCTTTTGAAGTTGCGTTACCTTTCATCTTTCTCTTCAGTCTTCACTCTTCACTATCCCCGACCCTCAATACGCGTACAAATGCATCTCAATTATTAATATGTCGGAAACCGACTTATCTAAATTTAATTTGACAAGATTTTTTTTCTTTTGAAGTTGCGTTACCTTTCATCTTTCTCTTCAGTCTTCACTCTTCACTATCCCCGGCCCGCAATATGCGTACAAATGCATCTCAATTATTAATATGTCGGAAACCGACTTATCTAAATTTAATTTGACAAGATTTTTTTTCTTTTGAAGTTGCGTTACCTTTCGGGTACAAATGCATCTCAATTATTAAATCAAATTTTGAACAGATCAGATGTAACACCCCAGCCACAAATGTATCTTAAGCTTATCTTATCTATCTCAGAGTACTCTATAAATAATACTCCCTTCGGTCTTAATTATAGGAGCAATTTACCAGAATTTGGGGAGATTAAGGAGAGAAGTTAAATTAGTTAATTATAATTATTTTCCCAAAAAACCCCTCTGAAAATTAAAAATTACATAAGACAAAATTAGTTGAATTGTAGCTGTGCATAGTACTACTCTTGCGATTGCGGATGACACGAATAAACGGCTGTGGGGCAGGATCCTCACAATCGGCAATTCTTGCACTTTGCCTTCAAGATATCTGATGTCTATCTATTAATTCAAATGCAATCTCTCATTCAAGATGTGAGCTTTAGTGGGAGATTGCTGATTTAAAGGAAAATTCAAGGTATCAATCAAAGTTAAAAGCTTTAGTTTTTTTTGACGTTTGTTTGCAGATGTTTTCTGGATAATTTATGAGTGACTGAGGAAGATTGTGGAAGAAGGGGGCACGACACGTCTTGGGAGAAGAGGTTGTGGTAATATTTTTTTAATAATTTATTATCAGGGGTATTATAGTTTTTTTTTTTTATAATTTATTGCTAGTTACCAAATAAAATTAATTTACTTAAACCATCAAAACATTATTTCATAGAAAACGTAATTTTAACTTTCAATTGGAGTCCCAATACCAATCCCAATCTCTATCTATCAAAATTTTGTTCAACAAACAAATCAAGGCCGATATCGTGCTAAGTGACATGATATATCAATAAAATATATAGGTGTATTATTAAATTATTATTATCTTTAATTATTATTGAGAAAGTATAAATAAGGGAATTATAGGAAAAAATGACAAAAGTTAAAACTTGCTCTTATAATTAGGACCAAAACCAACTCTAAAATTTGCTCCTATAATTAGGACCGGAGGGAGTAATATACAACATATTTCACAAAATATTTTTATTAATTCACTAATTATTATTCTCACAAATTTCTTTAATTAAATTTAGCTAATCATATTTTACAATTTATATATCAAATTATTAATGTACAAAATATTAAATAATTAGTCAAAGGTTTATAATAAATTCACTAATTAATTAATTTACTAATTAGTCTTATTCCTAAGATTTATAATAAATTTTAAATATTTTAATTCCCCTTAATGATTAATTAAAATAATTATTTACTTTTTAATTATTTATAGAATTATTATATATAATTTTAAATATTTTTTTTTAATTGACGCTATTGACGCCTGGGCGTCCATAATTGACGCCAAAGCGTCTATTAAATATTATTAGAACATTCAGCTGAGAGCTCTGCTAGGGTTTGTGCGTCTAGGGTTTGTGCGACTAGAGAGTGGCCCTCCGGTGTATGGCGCCTGAGAGGGAGATCGTGCAAGGATGCTCCTATGCAGTAGTAGTGAGGGAGGATCAACCTGTGTGGGATGGCGAACTTGAGGATGAAATCGGGAGACGGACGCGGATGTGGAGGCTGGAATTTCCTAGAAACAGAATGATAAGGGGGTCATGGAATTTTCTTTATCGGATGAATTCAAGCAGCATGCTTGGCATAGATGGCAACAAACGCTTGTGATCAAGGTATTGGGAAGGACTTTTGCGTATCAGTTCATGCGCCAGCGGCTGGTTTCGTTGTGGGCACGGCAAGGGCGTATATCGATCACCGATGTGGCTAACGGGTTCTTCTTGGTTCGTTTTGAATGCGGGAAGGACCTGGAGGTGGCAAAAGAGGGTGGACCGTGGACACTACAGAGTCATTACATCTCTGTACAGCAGTGGAATCCAGTATTTGATCCTGAAACAGAGGTGATTCAGAAGGTCAAGATGTGGGTGCGACTTCCGACCTTCCCTCCTGAGTTTGTAAAGACGAGGTTGCTTTCGGATGTAGGCAATCTAATTGGGAGATTTATAAGGATGGACTCGGTGGCTACAAGGGTTGTAAGAGGTCGACTCACGCGTGTCTGTGTTGAGGTGGATCTGTCAAGAGAGTTAGAGTTGGAATATATCTTGGAACATAAGAAAAGGCCAATCATTTATGAGGGGCTCGGTGATGTGTGTGGGGTGTGCAGGCGTGTCGGTCATATTTCTGGTAGATGCCTATCAGTTCAGTCGGATAAGGGCCTGGGGGAAGTGGACCATGTGCCGCGGTCTGGTCTTGAAGGTTGGAAAGAGGTTGGGAGGAAAGGTGACGCTGGGAAGGTGGGGTCTGGTGCATCGGTGAAGGCCCAAAATGTTGGCTTGGGATTAATTGAACCCCTACATCAGGAGGTGGTGGCGGGATCTTTGCAATCGGTAAGGGGCCTGGTTGACTTGGGGAATGGGCTTGGGGTAGTGGATGGTACGTTGGGACAGGAGAGTGTTGATGTAGAAGGGGAGGAATGTAGTGGTGTTTTGGTAGTAAAGGATTCGCTAATTGGTAGGACGGAGAAGACGCCTTCGTTATTGGGTTGTGTGGGATTTGAAGGGGAAACTAGTCTTGGGCAGGAGGTGGGACTTGTAGAAGTAGTAGTTAGGGATGTGGGGGAGCATGGAGTAAATGTAGGGTTCCCTTGCGAATCAATGGTGGTCTCCCAATGTGTGGACCATGGAAGTAGGGGCAAAAAAGGTGGGGACGAGGAAGCCATTATTGAGGATACCAGTGGGCAAATTAATTCTGATCAGAATGGTACTGGTGGTCAACTGGCCGAGACAAGAGGGATCATATTGAAGAATGGTGAAAAAAAGAGAAGAGGTAGACTAGTAGGAAATGGGAAGCCTAAAGCAAAGGTGGGAAGTAGTGGTAAAGCGATTCAGGTGCGCGACTCGCCTGTCCCCTCTGCGCAGTTATTATGATGTCTGCGTTCCTAATATGGAACTGTAGGGGGGCGGCCAATACTGATCTTGACCGTCAGTTGAGGTTTTTGATCTCAAAATATCATATTAAGCTGTTGGTTTTGGTTGAGACAGACTAGTGAGGAGAAGTGTTTAAAGCTACGAAGGAAAATTGGTTTTGATAGCTCCTTTGTGGAGGAAGCACAGGGGTTCTCTGGAGGAATCTGGGTCCTTTGGAAATCTCAAGATGTTCAGGTGGATGTGGTAAATACCTCTTTCCAACACGCCCATATGAGTGTGGATACGATGAAACATGCCTTTCAGTTTACGGCTGTTTATGGAAGCCCTAGGGAGGAGGAATGGAAAGGGCTTTGGGATTGTCTTGATGGTATTGCAGGGACCGGGCTTGGTAAGTGGTTGGTAGTAGATGATTTCAATGAAATTGCGGATGTAAGGGAGAAGAAAGGGGGTAATGTCGCTGCTACTGGACCGTGTCGGGTTTTTCGGAGTCGTTTGACAGGATGGCAACTTGATGACATTCAGGTGTCAGGTAGCTTTTTTACTTGGATGGGCCCTAAGTGGGCTCATCTGGAGCGCGTCTATAAGAAGCTTGATCGTGTTTGTGCTAATACTTCTTGGCGAATGGCGTTTGATAAGGCGGATGTGATTAACTTACCCAGATACAGCTCAGACCATTCCCCTATGTTATTGAGAATGTCTGGTCCCACGGAAGGTAAGCAGGATAGGCCTTTTCAGTTTTTAGCCGACTGGATGAACCACTCTGATTTCCCTGATTTTATGCTATCTCAATGGAAGACGAGTATGGACCTTCCAGTTACGCTAGCCCGGCTTGTTTCGCCATTGAGTCGGTGGAATAGGGAGGTTTATGGCAATATTTTTTAGATGAAAAATAGGCTTAGTTCGGACCTGGAAGTGTTGCAGCAGGGGAGGATGAATAGTGATTCTCCGCTCTTGGCTGCGAATAAGTTAGAGTGTAGGAATCGATTAAACTAGATCCTAAAGAGGGAAGAGATGTTTTGGTTCCAAAAATCTCGTCACCAGTGGCTTACTGAAGGGGACATGAATACTAAATTCTACCATCTTAAGACGGTCACCAGGAGGAGTTTTAATAAAATTTCCGAGTTGAAAAATGAGCACCATATTTGGGTAGAACAAGATGATCAACTTAAAGGTATGGCGGTTTCTTATTTTCAGAACTTGTTTTTTGATACAGAACCCACTCGTAGGTGGCTTTCTTCCTCTTGGTCGAGTATCCTTCCCAACCTGTTGGAAGGTTTGCATCAGATTCCTTCTTGTGAGGAGGTCCGTAAATGCTTGTTTAGTATGGGAAGTTATAAAGCCCCTGAGCCGGATGGATTCCCTGCAGTGTTTTTTCAGAAACAGTGGAATGTGATTAGGCACCAGATTATGAGGCTTATTGTGGATGTATGGAAGAACCCCTCTCCTATTCGATGGTTAAATGCTACTTTGATTGCTTTAATTCCGAAAGTGCAGGTCCCAACGTCTATGGCTCAGTTTCGGCCAATATCCCTTTGCTCAGTATTATATAAGCTGATCACAAAGTTGATTGTGGGTCGCTTGCAGCCGATCATGGAGATAGTCATCTCGCCTTTCCAGGCTAGTTTTGTCCCTCACAGGCAGATTCACGATAACATTGTCATTGCTCAAGAATTGATTCACTCAATGCATAAAATGAGAGGAAGACAGTTCATGGCAATTAAAGTCGATTTAGAAAAGGCGTATGATCGGGTTAATTGGAAATTTCTCCATAAAGTTCTTGGGGAGGTTGGATTACCGTGTGGTACTGTTGAGTTAATAATGCAGGCTGTTTCTACTTCCTCGCTTAACATCTTGTGGAATGGTGGGAAAACTTCATCTTTCCAACCTTCTAGGGGTGTTCGTCAGGGTGACCCTATTTCACCATACTTATTTACCCTAGCTATGGAAAAAGCTGTCTCATATCATTTCACACACTGTCAATGGTGGTCTCTGGACCCCTATTAAAGTGGGAAAAGGAGGCCCCCCAATTTCCCATTTGATGTTCGCTGATGATCTATTGCTATTTGCAGAGGCAAGGACTAAGCAACTGGATATTGTTATGAAATGCTTATCTCTGTTTGAACAGATTTCAGGTCTAAAAGTAAGCATTGAGAAAACGGTGATTTATCTTCCTAAGCACACTCCGGAAGAATTGGCTGTTTCTTTGGCAGCTAAGAGTGGATTCAAGAGAGTTAGAAGCCTTGGAAGACATTTAGGGGCTTGGATGGTGCATGGACGAGCAACTACACAATCATACCAGCATATTGTGGACAAGCTACGAAAGAAGCTAGGTGGGTGGCAACAACAATGTTGTCTCAAGCAGGTAGAATGATGTGTATTCTGTGAAAGGGGGGGTATCATCATAGTAAAGGGAACATGCTTTCTGCGGTCAACAAGGTTGGGTCCTCTGTAGTTCTCACCTCAGCTTGTTGGAAGTCCATTTGGAAGATTCAGGTTATTCCGAGAGTTCAACAATTTGTCTAGCGGATCTTAAATAATGCTATTGCTACCAATGCTGCCCTATATCGAAGAAAGAGTTCTCAGAGTGACATTTGCCTAGTGTGTTCTGATGCTATTGAGACGATGGAGCATTTGTTTTTTCATTGCTCGTGGACTAGGTGTGTCTGGTTTAGGTGTTCTCTTGGAGCAAAGGTTGACGTTGCTAGCATATCAAACTTCAATGCTTGGTGGATTCATCTCACAGGTATGACTTCCTTGAGTAAACAAAACCTTTCATTAATTTGTTGAATTTTATGGTTTATTTGGAAACAGCGAAATAATATGGTGTTTAATCATTCTGATCCTAATCCAGCTGATGTCATTGAATGTGCGAGGAAAAACAATTTGACTTCTGGGTGAACTGCGATAAAAGGCACAAAAATCCGGTGTTATCTGTAGGGATCATTTTGGTGATTTCAAATGGGGTTTGTGGATAAGGTGAAATCAATCTCGACATTCATGACTGAAGCCTTAGCTCTGAAAAGGGCTCTGATGCTTGCTGTCGATCTCGGGCATGATAACGTTGTTTTTGAAACCGACTGTCTCTCTCTTCTTGAATGTGTTGATGCTAAATCTCCGGATATGATTGATTAGAGGAGTAGGAGCATTATTTTCGATATTATTCGTCTTTTGGTGACCAAGGTTGGGTTCTCTTTGTCCTTTACCCCAAGGGGGTAATTATGCCACTGATCTTATTGCAGCAGATGCTTATAAAGGGTTGTGCCCGATTGGGTGGATTTTACAACCAATACCTTATTTGCTGTCTCTTCTAGCCTTGGACTCCCATAGGGCGGATGCTGGTCCTCAAGATGCCTCTCTCCCCAATCACTCATTGAGTGGTGATTGTTTGTAGTTTTGTTTTTTATTTGTGTGTATTCTGTTTTGTTTGTAATTCAGACTTGTTTGTTTGTTGGATGTTGTTTTTCCTTCTTGTTTTTCCCTGCTTTGATGTTGGTTTGTAACCCTTTTGAAGTTTTAATAGAAGTATCCTTTGTCCAAAAAAAAAAGAACATGCATGCATGCAGTACAAAGTTCTTCTTATAATAGCTTTAGTCAGTGGCAGAACTCTTCAATGGCCAGCTAGCCTTCTAAAATCTATTAAAATATATGTATATATTATATGATATTTTATTTTGATCAATAATTTGGCCCTAACTAATTTTTTTTCAAGGCCCCAGCCAGTGGCAGAGCCATGTTATGGCCAGCTGGGGCCTTGACCCCAGCTGGCATTATCTTATCTTATGTATTTATATGTATGTGTTATACAATATTTTATTTTGGCCAATAATTTGGCCCCAACTAATCTCTTATCTTTTCTATAATTATACTCTCTTTTTTATTAGGATAATGTTTAGTTTATTACTCATTGGGTTGTGAGAGGAAAGTAAAATTATTGTTTGAAATACCTACTGAAAAGTTAGTATTATCTTATATCCGGCACTGTTCATCTTCATTTTAAGGACTAAATAGGTACTCAAAATCACTTCTTTTCACCTAACTCCTTTTATGAAAGTTATTCTATGCATTTTTCTCTTTCTAATGAGGGTAATATTGTGTTGATTAATGAAAATTTTAGGATTATGATTTTGAGAGAGTCTTGAGTTTTGACAATAGATGGCTATTTATATGTAAAGGAGGATTAATAGCTAATCTTAATCAGTTTGGATTGAATATTAAAGTGTGTGTGTTATGTTTATTGGGCTGGAAATAAATGAATGAGTGTGTGTTGGCCCAAAAGAATTAATAAAGTGAGAGAGGGAGTATGTTATCTGCATTTTGGGCTTGCTGCTGAAAATGTTTAGTTTATTATTCATTGGGTTGTGAGAGGAAAGTAAAATTATTGTTTGAAATACCTACTGAAAAGTTAGTATTATCTTATATCCGGCACTGTTCATCTTCATTTTAAGGACTAAATAGGTACTCAAAATCACTTATTTTCACCTAACTCCTTTTATGAAAGTTATTCTATGTATTTTTCTCTTTCTAATGAGGGTAATATTGTGTTGATTAGTGAAAATTTTAGGATTATGATTTTGAGAGAGTCTTAAGTTTTGACAATAGATGACTATTTATATGTAGATGAGGATTAATAGCTAATCTTAATCAGTTTGGATTGAATATTAAAGTGTGTGTGTTATGTTTATTGGGTTGGAAATAAATGAATGAGTGTGTGTTGGCCCAAAAGAATTAATAAAGTGAGAGAGGGAGTATGTTATCTGCATTTTGGGCTTGCTGCTTTAAAAAAAAAAAAAAAACTAATGCTTGTTGGTCCAAAAGATAAGAGGTGGGTTGAGTGTTATATATATAGGCTCGGCTCAATATCCTATTATGCATATGAGCTGAAGAAAATAAATACGGAAATAGGAATTGATGTTAGAAAATAATCATTAATCCTAAGGAAGGATTTTTTTCCTTAAATAATTTATTTAGACCATTAAATATTATCTCTAAAATACTTAGGCCAAAAATCAACCACTAACTAGTTATCCTTAATTTTTGGGAAAATATGCCTAAATTTCCAAATATTAATTTTAACATTTATCTAGGCTAAATTTCCCATACTTAATTCCATGTAATATTCTTAATTCCTAATCCCTAAAATTTAGGATGTCACATCAGATTTGATAATTTACCGAATATTTGTTTCCTTCCTCATTTTCATTTGTTCCAACGTTATTAATTGAACTTAATATTAATGGGTTAAGTAGCAAATTCACCCCCGAAGTACACGCTCAGGAGCAATGTTGCCCTCAAAGTATTTTTGGTCTCAATGTTGCCCCTGAAGTCCAAAACCGTAGCAATGTTACCCTTGAGTTAACTGAGGTTAAGTTTGACCGTTTTATTTGACTGAAATTCCTATGTGGCATTTTGAGTTGTCACTCAATAACCTAATTCAGTGACACATCAGTAACCCCTTCCCGCATTCCATCTCATCGTCTTCCTCAAGACGGAAACAAAGCCGAAAACAAACCCAGCGCCATCGATTTCGAAGACACAATAAAAGCCCAGAAAGTTTGATCCAGATTCATCAGATGAAAGAGTAATTACTAATGTCCATGTCTGATCTTAACAGAATTAAAGCAATCAGCTTCTTCGATCACTCTTTCTAAGAATTTTTTTTCCAAAAGAAATTAAAAGAAATAGCAGATTCAAATGATCCATGGGGTAATCAAAGTTGCTTGATCCACTTGCCTTCACTCCTCCATCCACTCCCTTCCCTCTTACACTCAAGACCTCCTCCCTCACCATGAACGCCGGCGACTGACCAAGTCTCGTGGTGCAATCTGAGGATGTTTTTCCAAAAGAAATTAAAAAATAGAGCAGATTCAAATACCTGGATGCAAGAATGCAGAGAAAGTAAACAGAGGAGGTAGAGGCGGTGGGAGCTGGTGGGGAGAAGGGGAGGAGTCGGAGGAGGAGGTCAGGTTGGCGTGGCAGAGGAGGAGGAAATGAGGCTCTGGCAGAGACTCGCCGAAGCTTTGAAAGACAAGAACAGCGTGTGGGCGGCTCAACTATATCGCCGCACTTCCTTTCGAAACCTCGATCTGGAAGTCACTGCCATCAAAGCCACCAGCTACCGATCGATATCGCATCGATTGCAAGAACGTTCAACGCGTCTTCCAATGGGTTCGCACCTCTCCTCTTTACCTCAAAACCCTAATCTAGGCTCTCGCCATGCGAATGCAAAAGACTCTTCCACCTCCAGACGAGTTCCCTCCGTCGACGCCGGCATCGGTATCTCTCTTCCCCCTCCAGACACCTTCCTCTCAGCCCTCGCCTTCATCTCTCTCCCCCTCTTTCTCCTCTCTTAATCGGACCCCCTTCACCTTTTCAAACGTTGCGGGGCATCATCGCCGTTTTTTCTGGGACCCTATTTCTTCTTGTCGGCCACCCGACGAGTGCAGATGAGGAAGAGAGGAGAAAAAATTTTCTGCGTGAGGACGATGAACACGGAGGGAGATGATGATGTGGATAATAGGTGGAGAGGGGAGAAGAAATAGGTGGCGATGAAGTGGTAATTTAAGTGCCATATAAGAGTGCCAGATGATTTTTTTGACGGTGAAAATTAACGGTGTTAATGGGGAGGGTAACATTGCTACGGTTTTGAACTTCAGGGGCAACATTGAGACCAAAAATACTTTGAGGGCAACATTTCTCCTGAACGTGTACTTCGGGGGCGAATTTGCTACTTAACCCAATATTAATTATGATTATATTACTCTTTAAATATGAACCAGTGAACTTTTATCTTCTTTGATATTGACGCGACGGGCAAAGAAATTGCACAACAGACCATGTTCCACTTGATGGAGGATGTATCAACAAGAAGATTTCAACACCAAATCTTTCCAAGCGATTGAGAGAATTAATGTCACTGGAGCCCACCGCCCCCAGAAGTGATTCGAGTAGATGTCGATGCTTCAGTTAAAGCTGGTAATCAAGCGGCATGTGGCAGATCGTTAGAGATGATAGAGGCCAATGGGTTATAACTTTAAATACTTCTCTCTCTATAGCTATATGTCACTGATCTGAAAGTGATAGTTTCAAGTTGTGCCGCCGTCAAATTTTAAAGTATTAGTTAAATTTTGGATATTAATATTAGTTTACTAAAATCATGAGTCGTGACACCTACCAAATAACTCGTGGATCATGACGTTGTTTTTGTTGTTATTGTTTGGACTAGATTACCCTCCACCTTCATCAACCCCACCATTTGTCAGATTCTGTTTTGATATAATTTTGTGCTCTGTTCTGTTTTTGGTCAGATGTGTTCTCTCTTCATATCAGGGTTTGTACTCAGTAATTAATTTAAAAGCAGCCGAAGATTATGAATTAGAAACTACATGAAGAAAATTACAAGGCAAGCCATAAACTGGCATCATGTGGCCTACACACACACACAAAATTGCTGGATGAAAATCAAATCAAATGAATTAACAAGCGTGGTTAATCTGAATTAAGATCAAATGACTTGAGTGTTAATATTCCACAATTCTCCGCAAAAAAGATGAGTCTTTCATTATTTCTCCTTCTATGTAAGACAGATTAATTGAGCTTTGCATACCCAATTTCTTTATGTAATCAACTCTTTCTCGAAATTCCTGTTCTGCTGTCATCAAACTTCTTGTTGCATTTTCAACAGCTTGCGTCTTGATTGCAATATTTTCCTTATTCCCTAGAACTTCAAGGGATTTGGATAGATTTAATCTAGATCATTATCTTAGTTAGGAGGCAGGTTTGTTGCCTCAATTGTGCCTATATAAACACTACAGAAATCCCATGAACGATATTATCGGACTGAGACAAATTAACTCAGCTGCTTTTCTTCAATGTCTGATGATTCCAAACAGGACCTCATGAAGCACAACAATTGTTGCTCACCAAGCCTCCTCTTTTCCACCCTCCTTAAATTCTCCTTCACCTCCTCATTTTGCTGCTAATTCGTTCTATCCTCAACCACACCTCATTTCTCAAAGCTTTGCCTCCATTATTAATACTCGCTCATATCATGCTATGCTATACTTTTATTTCTCCATTACCTGTATTCCTATTATGTACGTATGGTATCTCTAATAATCCGTGTAATAATGTTTGATATATATCTATATATAGCCAGTGAGTAAAATAAATTACGTTTCATTTTAATTTCTCCACTTAGCCGCTCTACTGTATCAACCTATTATTTCATATCAAAATGAATCTCACATTTATATTTTGTTGTCAATATATATATATATATATAAAAGATATCAAACAATGTGGTGGCATGCAGGGGACTCATCATGCGGCTCTCATTTAATTTCTATACAGATCAGAGCACCTACTAATCAATTAAGAAAATTACAGGCACTTCCTCCGTAAACAAATATAAGAAACAATTTGCTAAAGACCATAAGCCGGCCGTTTGGTTTAAACCTCTTTTTAATTCCGATCCACTTTGCTTTTGGAGATTGAGGTGTAATTAACCTCTACTTCAATAATAGATATATGTATAGAGATGATTGACCAGTGAGTGTTTTAAAATTTCCAGCCAGGATCTCGGCAAATTCTGATCTCATTCTATCTTAGAGACAGAGACACAATATATTTTGATGTAGAGAATGTGATGCCTCAAAACCTTCAAAGATTTGGTCAATTTTTCTTAATTAATCACACTCCTTTAGATTATTAATTCACTGTTGGGGAAAAATTATTTATTACTGTAATACCCTAAAATCTGACTTAGGGTAAAAATCATAAAATGAGTAAATAATACCCATTAAAAATATGTGAATATGAGGTCTCGAGCACATTGTATTGAGTTTACCTTGTTGTCAGGGTAATTTCTCTTGAAATTAGATAAATTGCAATTAGGTCCCTAAAATGTTGAAAATTGCATATAGGTCCCTAAAATACATTATGGGTTATAAATACCTGTGAAAGCTATAAAGGAGGCAAGTAAAAATCTATTTGAAATAGGGAATGATATTGTCCCTAATTTAGGTAATTTATTAAGTTACAAACTTGGAGAAATTGTAGAAGAATACTCAAAAGTAAGGAAATGACCGAAATACCCCGTAGATGCTAAGATAATGCAGGAGACATGAAAACAAAAATGTCAATACAAAAGTATGAAGGTAATGAGGTGTTCTAAGTAAGAAAATTATCAACTTGTGATAATTAAGTAATTAAGTAATATTGGGCTAATTACTTAAGCATAAGCAAAAGAAATTCGGAGATAATTATGTAAAACCCTAAAATTAGTGGTTTTTGGCCAAGAATTAGTAAAAACATATTTACTAATTAATTGGAAATTTTTGAGAAAAATAGATGAGTTTAGGAATTTTTAAGCCTAAATACAAGATTGACTAATAGGGAAATTTTGTAAAAAAAATATATAAAATAATTATTAAATAATTATTTTATATAATATTAATAAATTAAATATTAAATAAAAACGAAAATTAAAAGAAAAGGATCAGATTTTTGGACAAAAAATGGAGATAAGATCAAAAAAAAAATAATATCTAGATTTTTGTTGCAAGTTGTAATATTTAATAATATAATTTAATATGGTGAATAGTAATCAAATAAATAGGAAACGGATCCTATCTAGAGATCTAGGAATGAGATTTCCAAAGTCAGGGAAAAATAATGATCAGTGGAATTTTGTCTTCCGTTAGACTCTTACGGAAGTAAATTCTGAAGTCGTTTGTGCATTTCCTAATAAAACAAAATAGGGAAAAATGCATATAGGTATATTTTTGGATATAGAGAAAATAAATTCTAACTCAACATCTAGGCATGAGTTTGAATTTATTTTGACATATTTGGAATCAGTGAATTTTTCTGAAGAAGTTGATGATTCCAGAAATACGTTTCGACACCGGACGCGTTCGGACACGTTTGAGAAAACTTCAACTGGACAGTTGGAGCCCTATATGGGATCAAAATTTAGGTTAACTTGGACATTTCTAATGAGTGAGGAAATGGTTTCAAAGTTGTAAATCCAGAAGTTTAAGATTTTTCCGAAATCACGCGAATCGGGTACCGATCGGGGAAATTCTCTTAGACCGGGTTTAAAGCAACCCAAATCACCACTTTTGGACCACTCCAAGGCAGCCACATCAGCCCTGAATTTCGTGCAGCATGCTCCCTTGGTCATGGATTAAACACCAATTCATGTTTGATTTTCCATGGCTTAAACAACTTCAAAAATTCCAACTTTGTCCCTTAGAAATTCTATAAATAGGATGCTACCCCTTGAGAATTCTTCACACCAAAATCCTCTTCCTTTAGCCGAAATCTAGAGGGAGAAACAAGAGAGAGAAGCTCTGGGGAAAGTTCTGCAGAAGTCTTCAACGGGTAAGTCTTTCGGTCTTTAGTCTTTAGTTCGGTAGTTAGTAGAATTGTTAGATAGATTTAGCAAGTAGGGAGTGAGATTCCTACTATTGTTTTTAGGCCTCATTGCATTGAAATATATTCGACGAGGTAGAAACATGGTAGGGATCGAGTCCCCGAAAGCTGAAGTCTTCGTAGTTCTTTCACAAGTAGGTGTTATAATGCTAGAATAGCCTTTAAATTTTCAAGTATGATTGGGTATCATATGGGAGGGCTATTTTAGTCTTTATTTTCGAAAATAAAAATGGCGTCGAAGTTCTGGCAAGATTTCGGGAAGAAAATTTGTCAGAGTAACGAAGTGCTGGCAAAATTCCGCCAATTAGGGGTATAGGGGCAAAATGATAATTTTTACCTAAAATGCCAGTTATAGTGCCAAATCACTAATAGAAGTGATATTACCCTTATAGGATATCAGAAACTCTGATTTCTTTGAATTCTGTTGCCGGACGAGCCGTTTCACGTTTTTAGTAGAAAAGTACGATTTCGACGGAAGTATCGTCACTCAGTCAACAAAGGTACGTTCGCGTCGTAACACTAACTCGATGTTTATGGTATGCATATATGTGGTAGGTGTGTTGTATAGATGTTATCTTGTTTGAATGCATATAGTGGTTAGAGGTTATGTTTGTATCTTTGGGTGCAATCTGTCGTATCTTTGGGTGCAATCTGTCCGTATCTTTGGGTGCAATCGGTCTCGTATCTTTGGGTGCAATTTGTCTCGCATCTTTGGGGCAATACATATGCATGGGTTGTGATAGAGTGATGGTATGTTGATGATGTTGTGGATGTCATCGTTTGTATGTGTATACATAAACATGAGGTTAACTGTTACACGAGATCCGGTGTCTTTGGATCTCAGCCCTTAACATAGCGTCAGGTTCAGGAGGACCGAGGACCGAGGAGAGAGGAAAGCAGCAGGTTTGAGGATCTGGCTGAAGACTTTCCTTTATTATCCTTTACTTTTTGGAAACTCTCGGTTAATATACCGTTTATGTAACTAGCCAGTGGGCATTTTATATCAATATATCAGTTACACTCTTGTTCCGGTGCTCTACTCTGATGAAAAAATTTTATACTGCTTTCGAAAAGTTGAGATGTTACAATTACTCCCTCCGATCCTAATTATAAGACCGAATAGATTTTTTTTTGAAAATATTAAGGAACTAATTAAATTACTATAGAGTGTTTTTTTTTTTTTTTTCAGTTTGACTAATAAACTAATATATAATCTAAGTAATTATACTCTTGATCAAGTTAAAGAGTAAAAAGAAAAATCAAAGATTCTCTATGTCTTTATATGGCGTTTAAAACTTATTTATCTGGATTAGTTGGAGTGGAAAAGGCAAGTACTTAAACGAAATGTCTTTCATAGTGCTTTTTCCCTCATAATTTTATTATTTTTAACGATTAAGAGTGTTAAAAACATATATATAATGAGAAATGTTAGTAACACTTTATAATCACTAACAAAATTTTAGCAGCAATGATTAAAAAAAATGTAAACGGTGCTATTTATTAAATAAATTTATAATTAGAATATAAAACAAGTAGTACATAGTTTTTTAGTAATAATAAGATAAATCTATAATTTATAGAAATTAAGAATGAAATGATGATTTAGAAAATTAATATTTTTATAATGCAATTACTGAAAATTCATTAGTTGTTAGAAAATGATAAATAAATAATTGCCGTTTGCAATATTGTGGATTAAGTAGGTTTATGATTGAAAGGCTGCATTAGCTGGACATTAATTAAGCTGTTTGACGGTTTGTTAGGAATAACAGATATACCTGTAGAGGAACAATGAAATCAGATATACCTGTAGGAATAACAGATAATTAAGCTGTTTGACGGTTTGTTAGGAATAACAGATATATATACCTGTAATACCCGGATATTTATCTGGAATATTATAAATAAAAGTTAGATATTTCTGATAAGTGAAATTTCAATCTCCAGTCTTGTATAATTATAGCATATTTTCTAAGAAGAATTTCTACAAGAAATTAGGGAATTTTAGGGCCGAAGTGCCAAAATGACCAAAATGCCCTGAAAGGGTAATTAACTTAGGAAATTATGGAAAAATACCCTTGTAATTATGGAATGATGTTAGAGGTATGAAAATACTAATGTTAATACAAGAGTATGAAGATAATGAGACATTGTAATTAAGAAAATCATCAAGTTATGATAATTTAGTAATTAAGTAATATTGAGCTAATTACTTAAGCATAAGTGAAGGAAATTCACAAGTAATTATATGAAACCCTAAAATTGGTGGTTTTTGTTTTAAAATTAGTAAAAACATGTTTACTAATTAGATGAAAATTTTGGAGAAAAATAGTTGAGTTTAGGTATTTTTAGGCCTAAATACAAGAATGGACCAATTAGGTAATTTTTGTGAAATTTTTGGAAAAAGTAAATAAATAAATAAATAAATCATTAAATAATTAATTAAATAAAAAATAATTATTTATTAAAATAATTAAAGGGCCAGCCGATTTTCCAAGGGAAAAGAAAAAGAAAAAGAATAAAATGAAAATAGAAACAAGTTGTGCAACTTGCACATTAAAATAATATTAAAATTAATTAAAGCAAAATTGGTGAATAGTAATATTAAAATTAGGAAACGGATCCTATCTAGAGATCTAGGAATAGGAATCCCAAGGTCAAGGTAAAATATTGATCGGTGAGTTTTTACCTTTAAGTGACCTCTTAGGAAGTTAATTCCGAAGTAGTTTGTGCATTTTCCTAATAAAACAAAATAGGGAAAAATGCATATAGGCATATTTTTGAAATAAGGAAAATAAATTCTAACTCAACATTTAGGAATGGGTTTGAATTTATTTTGACATATTTGGAGTCGGTGAATTATTTCCAAGAGATTGGTAGTCCCGAAAACGAATTCCGACAGGACACGATCGGACACGTTTTTGAGAAAACTTCAACTGGATATTGGAGCCTGTATGGGATCAAAATTTAGGTTAATTTGGACATTTCTAATAAGTGAGGAAATGCTTTCAAAGTTGTAAATCCAGAATTTTGAGATTTCTCGAAATCACGCGAATCAGTACCGATCGGGAAAATGGTTGAACAAGTTGCAATTAATGGGTTATTACAACTTTGATTTTCCAAACAAAGCCTTAAATTTGCCAAACAAGGCCCTTGTTTTTGCCTATAAATAGATGTCTTCCCTTGAGAAATTTCACACCTTTTCTTCCTTCTCTTGGCCGAAATTTTTGGTTGAGAAAGAAGAGAAAGGAGCTCTGGGGAATTGTGCAAAGCCCTCAGAGAATTGTCAGGAAAGTCTTCAACGGGTAAGTCTTTCGGTCTTTAGTTTTTAGTCTTTAGTTTTTAGTTTAGTAGTTAGTAGAATTGTTAGTTAGGTTTAGGAAGTAGGTGACAAGATTCCTACAAATGTTTTAGAGCCTTGTTTGCGTTGAAAAAAGTTTTTTAAAATGTAACACTAATCCTATAGCTCTCATATACATATATGTCATAGATACGTTCATATACCGGGGCTCTGCTTAGGGTCGTCGTTATACATACAGCCTTGTACGGGTTATAAGACATGATAATACCGCTTTGTGTTTTCCTAGCGCTGAGGACACGTGTTCGTGGCACAGGGTAATGTGCAAGCTATATTTGTGTAGGACTTTACATACTGCTTTATGCTTATGTCTGTCTCGTGTCACAATGTTGTTGTGTAGACCTTACATAATTGCTTCATGCTTATGTTCTCATGCGTGTCACACTTCGATGAGATGTTCTTTGTTATGTCATGAATATCTATTGTCTATATCTGTTTTATTTGAGCGTAAGGTTAACTGATTACACGAGATTCAATGCGGTGAATTGAATCTCGCCGTAGCTTTCAGACCGGAGGACCACGGATCGGTGATAGGGAAAGCGGCGGGAGTAGGCTTCCTACGGATTTATCTTATTGCTTTCTGTACTTACCTTTTGAACAAGTAGGATCGCTGTAATGTCAGTACTATATCACACTATGGTTCATATTTTGTTATGATCAGTTACTCTTTCGCTCCCATACTCTACTCTGATTGGAAAAAAAAAAAAAATTCCGCTTTTAAAATTGGGATGTTACAATACCTGTAGAGGATTAACAAACACGCACAATCAGTGTCATTAATAACGAGACTTGGTCTGTGGGCATTCTCATTTGTGTTATTATTAAACTCAATTCCACTCTCGGTCTCATTCATATATCCAATTTTATCCCTATTCCATTCCCATTGTAACGAGAGAAGGAAGAGAGATGTGAAAATAGCATGTAAATATTATTGAGCAAATTTTAATGAGGACAAACTTAAAAATGTTTATCAATTTAAGACATATTTAACAACTTACTTATCATTCTCGCTACAAAAAAACAATTAATTAGTGATAGTTTATTTGATGATGAGATTGTATAATTTTGTGATTGAATTTCGTGCTAATCTACTATTTTTTTTAAGGTTAAGTAGCAAATTTGTTCCAAAAGTTCATGCTAAGGAGCAATTTTACCATGAAATTTTTTTTTACTCAATGCAGTCTCAGAAGTTTAAAAATGTAGCAATTTTACCTTTTTCCGTTAAAAAATTAACGGTTAATGTCACTTTTTTAACGGTCAACATTAGTTTTTTTAATGGAAAATGGTAAAATTGTTACATTTTTAAACTTCCGAGGCTATATTGAGCCAAAAAAACTTTCAGGGCAAATTTGTTACTTAATCCTTTTTTTTATAATGATAATTTATGAGAATTAGGTAAAAATGACTTATATTACGGATCAGAGTGGTGTGTGTGTGTAATGAGCAATATATAACAACAATAGTACAATTTCTTAGCACTAACAACATTTTAGCAGTAAGGACTAAATTAAAAATTATGCAACCTGTAGGGATTTAAATTAGGAAGACAATAAATATAAGTGTATGATTAATAACATAACCAACATTTCATAACTAAGCACAATCATAATACATCAAACACTGCAAAATACATACAAGAGTACGCATTCTACTTATTCTCAGCACAACCATTATTATAGGTTCACACACACACTCACACATAAAACCCTCATAAAAACCACCATCCAAATCCCATACACTGGTTTAAGAAGGTCATGCTTTGATGAGATGGGCATCAACATCCTTAGTAACCTTAGTGGTATAGTCCAAGTAGGCTTGTGGAGGAGGCACATCTGGACGAAGCTTCTCATATTCAAAAGTCCATTTGGCAAGGGCACCACTTCCCTTGTCCACCACTTGAAACTTACACTTTAAGCTTTTATACTTTTCTGCAACATCTCCATCGAACAAGTTGACCGTAAGCGTCTTGTTCGCATGATCAATCTCTTCAAAGTGCTCCTTACAGCTCACTACCTTACCTCCTGTAATTAAAGAGTTCATCAACAATTTGCAAATATAAGGGAATTTCTTCTCGAAACTTAGAACGTAAAGTGTTTTCATATCTCTCCGTGTGCTTCTTATATTTGAATTTGTGGTCTCTTCGTTACGTACCACCTTAACCAATAAATTGTTAGCAAACATAAGCGAAATTGAAACCCTTGAAATTAAATTGCACGATGAGAGCTTACCGAGAGTGAAAGTCCAGTTCTTTACATTATCAGAACCAGGGGTGTGCCAGTCTCCTTGATGCAACTTAGTTTCATGAACGTGATCGCTAATGTTCTGAACATGGTGGAGTTCGGTTGCGAATAGGCTGAAGAACTTGGAAGCAGGTGCTTGGACCTCAACTTCGTCCTCCAGCTTTCCAGCGAGAGCCATTTCTCTGTGATGTGAGCTCAAGAACACAAGCTTAAGGAGAGAGTGATGATATGGTTGTGGTTGGAGATGCTTGGTTTGTTGTACCTTAATTAATTATTATTTTCTTCCTTCTTTGTTTTTAGTTTTTTACCACTATTTCTTTGAAAGAGAGCGAGAAGTAGGGACGTTTTTCTTTCAATGATTATATCATCCTGATCTCAAAAATTAATTTTGAAGGCGACGACTCATAATATTTCAATAAATAAATAATATGGGTTTAATTTTGATGGTACGTGATTCATAATGGAACATGGTAGCTCAACATGACACATCGTAGGGTGTCGATGCAGCACGTTTATTTCTTTTATTGTCGGGCAATTTCCTTCTGGATGGGGTCAACATCGTTGAAATTAATTACATTTATAAACGTCTACATTTATATTTTTGGTCTTAAACTTTTAGCTAATTAGATCGTACGTTCTGTAATTTATATGATGGTTAATGTGAGTTCAATTAATATCAGGCAAAATTAGAACTAAGGACCTAGAGTAGAGGATATTTATTGGGAAGAACTGTAAAAGTTGTAATTATTTTAAAGGAGTAATTACCAAAATATAAATTTAAAAATATTAAATTTCCTACTATCTCTCTCACATTCCATTTTTAAAGTAATTTAAATTTTATTTTCTACAAAAATTACAACAACTAAAATCACCATTTTTTTTAACTTTAACTAAAACCTATGTAATCAAATAATCAATATATCATTTAATTATTAACCCTAATATTCACCCATTTAAATAGTTAACTAAACTCTAAGTAAAACAGATGAATTTAGAAGATTTTAATTTTTTTAATCTAATATCTTAGTCGTTAAAAAAGCTTTATAAAATGTTATTATTATTTATTTATATTATAGAATTTATTGATTATATTATTTTTTTTATAAACATTATTCTTTGGGTTTATACGTACCCTAGTATTCTCCGGAGAGGCAATTCTGAATATCATTATCGAATAAAGATTATAATAGATTATCTAGACGTTTTTTTAAGTTTATTAACATTACTTGGTTTTTGGTAAAAACAATTACATGGATTTTTATTTTCAAAACTCACATAAATCTATTCTGACATAAAAATAAATTATACAAACCTCCTTTAAATTGTTTAAAATTACATATATTCTAATATTTGTTATATATATAACCTTTCCTTTAACATTCATAATAAATTATAATTTTTTTTTGTGTTTTCCTAAAATTATATCTTTTATTTTTAAATAAAATTGAAATATGGTTGTAATATTTATTTTTTAATATATATATATATATATATATATATATATATATATATATATATATATATATATATATATATATATATATAAGATTGTAATCATTTTAACCAAAAAAAATTGATCCTATTTGTAAGTCTAATTTCATGTAACAAATGAGATTATAATAATTTTACTCATATTAATTATACCCATGAAGATAGAGAGAGAAGAAACAGTTGAAAAATACTTAATCATAAATGAGGGTAAAGTTGAAAATTTACCCCATAATTATTGAGTTAACTACATCTTATTGGTATGTGAGATTTGGTCAAAATAGACTTATAAATACTCCCTCTGGTCCTTATTATAAGACACCAACTAACAAGTTTATTTAGTCCTTTTTATAAGGCACTTGCTTGTTCCCAATGATCATTGATTATTTTTTTTCCATTTCTGCCCCTAATTAATAAAGATAATGGGTGAGACTTGAGAGTAATAATTAATATAATATTAGAGTTTAGTGCAATTAGTAGGGGTAGTATTGAAAATTACTTAGATTCTAGGACAACTTTATTGACTTTAACTACTTTTATTGGCTTGTGAGAAAAGTTAGTTGGTGCCTTATAATAAGAACCAGAAGAAGTAGGATCAGAGTGGTATTTGGTTAATTAATTAAGGGATTGACTAAAATGTAATTTCGTTGGCGTGCTTCAAAAGGTGTGAGTATATATATATATATTATACTCTGGTTCTACTTATAAATCCAGTTTAACCAAATAAATAAGATTATGACAATTTTACCTATATTAATTAAACCCATAAATAATGCTTCGAACACGTCTCTTCTCTTTCATCCTTCAATGAGTGGACTTGGCTCCTGAAACACCCTTCTTTCAATTCATCCTAAGCACACTGTTGCTTCATGATAATTTATTTCATTGAAGCATTTTACTTTCCTCCTGACCACACCCATTAATTTATTTCATTGTCTCCCCCACTTTCTCATTTCCCATACATTCATCCAATAACCATGTTGGAAAGAAAAAAAGATGAGAGAGATTTGACAATAAATTTTAAAAGATACTCCCTCTAATCCTTATTATAAAACACCAACTAGTACGTTTATTTGGTCCTTTTTATAATGCACTTGCTTGTTCCCAATGAACATTAATTATTATTTTCCATGTCTGCCCATAATTAATAATGGTAATAGGTGAGAGTAATAATTAATATGATATTAGAGTTTAGTGCAATTAGTAAGAGTAATATTGGAAGTTACTTAGATTCTAAGACAACTTTATTGACTTTAACTACTTTTATTGGTTTGTGAGAAAAGTTAGTTGGTGCCTTATAATAAGAACCAGAGGCCAGAGCGGGAGTATATATAAAAAAAATAGTTAAAAAACATTTATTCATAAATAAGGGTAAAGTTAGAAATTTGTCCCATAATCATTGAGATATCTATCTCTCATTAGTATGTAAGACTTGATCAAACTAGATTTATAAATAGAACCAGAGTTGTGTAGAGTTGTGTGTGTATAATATAATGGCGACTTCGACAATGCACATGTGAGGGGCAGAACACAGTGGCAGCTCATCATCATGAGGCTCCCCGCTGCATTATATTCATTATTCTTCTAACTTTTTGAGTTGCCAAAAACATTGAATCAAGTGTTTTTAACTTGGTTGTACTCCTCTTATTATAAGATACCAACTATCAATTCTCATAAACTAATAAAAATAGCTAAGGTCAATAAAATTGTCCTAAAATTTAAGTAATTTTCAAAATTACTACTATTAATTGCACTTAACCCTAATATCATATTAATTATTACTATCACTCATTACCCTTATTAATTATGGACATACATGGAAAAAGATAATTAATGATCTTTGGGAATAAACAAGTGTCTTATAAAAATGACCAAATGCACTTATTAGTTGATGCCTAATAATAATAAGAACTAGAGGGAGTATATGCTAGATTTGTTGTTTCTACTTCTAAAAATACAAATAATTTTCTTTTAATTTGGATGGCGGGAGCCAATACAAATGGGAATTCTACAACTCATATAAACGAAACCAATAATAAACGCTACAAAACTGATAGCGATTTCAATTACTAATATGTCAAAAATAAACTTATCTAAATTTATAATTTGACAAGATTTTTCTTCTTTTGAAGTTGCGTTACCTTTCATCTTTCTCTTCAGTCTTCACTATCCAATTTTATCCCTATTCCATTCCCATTGTAACGAGAGAAGGAAGAGAGATGTGAAAATAGCATGTAAATATATTGAGAAAATTTTAATGAGGACAAACTTAAAAAAGTTTGTCAATTTAAGACATATTTAACAACTTATTATTCTCACTACCAAAAAAAAAAAACAATTAATTAGCGATGAAATTCCATCGTTAATTAATTAGTGATAGTTTATTTGATGATGAAATTGTATAGTTTTGTCATTGAATTTCGTTGCTTATCTACTATGTTTTTTAGGGTCAAGTAACAAATTTGTCCTGAAAGTACATGTTCAGGAGCAATTTTATCTTAAAAGTTTTCTTTTTCGCTCAATGTAGCCCCGGAAGTTTAAAAATGTAGCAATTTTGCTCTTTTCCGTTAAAAAACTAACGTTGACCATTAAAAAAATGACAATGACCATTAACTTTTTAACGGAAAAGGGTAAAATTGCTACGTTTTTAAACTTC
Source organism: Acacia pycnantha (assembly GCA_025563575.1). NCBI lineage: Eukaryota > Viridiplantae > Streptophyta > Magnoliopsida > Fabales > Fabaceae > Acacia > Acacia pycnantha. The sequence goes on from JAMWYP010000217.1 coordinate 232,502, forward strand.
CGGGGCTCCATTGAGCCTAAAAAAACTTTCAGGGCAAAATTGTTTCTGGACGCGTACTTTCAAGGAAAATTTGCTACCTAACCAATTTTTTATAATGATAGTTCATGAGAATTAGGTAAAAATGACTTATATTAAGGATCCGAGTGGTGTGTGTGTATAATGAGCAATATATAACAACAATAGTAGAATTTCATAAACAGTAACAACATTTTAGCAGCAAGGATTAAATTAAAAATTATGCAACCTGTAGGGATTTAAATTAGGAAGACAATAAATATAAGTGTCCCATTGATAACATAACCAACATTTCATAACTAAGCACAATAATAATACATCAAACACTGCAAAATAAATACAAGAGTAAGCATTCCACTTATTCTCAGCACAACCATTATTATAGGTTCACACACACACACACACTTGTTTTAGAAGGTCATGCTTTGATGAGATGGGCATCAACATCCTTAGTAACCTTAGTGATAAAGTCCAAGTAGGCTTGTGGAGGAGGTACATCTGGACGAAGCTTCTCATATTCATAAGTCCATTTGACAAGGGCACCACTTCCCTTGTCCACCACTTGAAGCTTTTCCTTTAAGCTTTTATAGTTTTCTGCAACATCTCCATCGAACAAGTTGAACGTACACGTCTTGTTCGCATGATCAATCTCTTCAAAGTGCTCCTTACAGCTCACTACCTTACCTCCTGTAATTAAAGAGTTCATCATCAATTTGCAAATTAAATATAAGGAAATTTGATTTGATCAAGCTTTTCCCTCTTTCTTCTCGAAATTTAGAGCATAAAGGGTTTTCATGTCTCTTGACAAGTCCGCTTCTTATATTCAAATTTGTGGTCTCTTCGTTATGTACCACCTTAACCAATAAATTGTTAGTAAACATAAGCGAAATTGAAACCCTTGAAATTAAATTGCACGATGAGAGCTTACCGAGAGTGAAAGTCCAGTTCTTTACATGATCAGAACCAGGGGTGTGCCAGTCTCCTTGAAGCAACTTACCTTCATGAACGTGATCGCTAATGTTCTGAAGATGGTGGATTTCGGTTACGAATAGGCTGAAGAACTTGGAAGCAGGTGCATGGACCTCAACTTCGCCCTCCAGTTTTCCGGCGAGAGCCATTTCTCTGTGATTTGAGCTCACGACGCGAACACAAGCTTAAGGAGAGAGTGATGATATGGATGTGGTTGGAGATGCTTGGTTTGTTGCACCTTAAATAGAAGAAAGTTTCTACACCGTACCTTAATTAATTGTTATTTTCTTCCTTCTTTGTTTTTAGTTTTTTACTTTCACGGTTTTTTAATGTCAGCTTTTATTGTCTATGCAATTTTTCTGTGTCTTGCTTTATGTTAAGATATTATTATACCTTATGTTAAAATTTTATATAGTATCGTACGTGTAGAGATATTATATATCATTTTTTGATATTTGATATATCTTAATTAGAAAATATTATTATTAAGGTATATATTTAATTAGTATTTACTTAGATTATATTATATTAGATTCTATGATTAATTTAGTTTAGTCTTTGTCTATATAAAGGCTCTGGTACTCTCATTAATTATTAAGGTTTCAATAATATTCTAGAGGCTTCTTGTTTCTTGGCTACTCCAATCCTCCAACTCCCGTTTGGATGAGTTTTTAAAAAAAGTGTTTTTTTGTGCTTTTTTTTTGTAAGCTCAAAATTGGAGCTTTTAAAAAAAAAACAGTCTTTTAGCTTTTTTTTTTCTGTAACTTTTACTTTTTTTAAAAAATATCATCTAAACACATAAATGAATTTTTATTTGTATTAAAAAGTACTTTTTTTAATGAAAAAAGCCCATCTAAAAGGGCCCCGCACTTTAATTTATTAAGTCTTCCAATTAAGAAAACACAAAAAATGATTTTTTTTTTCCAATTCCTAATGTGAGAGCCACTTAATTAATTTGAGTAAATTAAAGAAATGAAATAAATTAGTTAATTTGAACAAATATAACATGATCTTCCTAAAATATCACAGTGTAATTTTAAATTATATATTAGTTTATAAGTTAAATAAATTAGTTTTGAGAGGGAAGAAAATGATAAATATAGAAGATAAAATGAATGGATATGTTATATTTAGATCAAATTGATCATCCCATTAACTTACTCTTATATTAAAAAACAGAGGAAATATATAAAATCTGACCGATCGAGCTTATTTAACAACAATATTTGAGAGAGTAATTTAGGAGAGTAGGTATCCGGAATGGCCTTTTTTTTTTTTTTGTTCCCACAATACTTTTTCCTTTTATTATATTACTGTCTTTTTTTTATAAATTTCGGAAATACTAATCATTTTTTTTCTTAGTTTGCTTAAACTTTTAACCAAATCCCTATATGTACACACAGTATACATATATATTTTAAAATAACATTCATAATTTTAAATTTCTTTACGCATATGTCCGCAAGTGCAGATCTGCATAAGATTTTGAGAATATATATATATATAAGAAATTTTGTGAGAACTTGTTTAGATTGTGTAGTTGGTGGTTATCACGCTACACGCTAGAGGTCCCTTGTTTGAGCTCAGGCACATGTCCTCTTGCTCTCCTCCTCTCTTCCTTTTCTTGTTCTCACACTTGGTTATGCTCTCAGAACTGTTCCCCTTCTTGCTCAACACACACCGGCCCTCACATTCACACACACATATACACACATATATTGAAGAGAAGGGGGGCGTGGAACCCCCTTAACAAAAGTCAATTGTGGCCGACAAGCTTGTCTACCACAAAAATATTTCGATATATCTTTTATTTTTTATGGGAAAAAAATTACAACAAAATACCCATTATTTCCATTTTTTGTATATTTAAAATTATAAATTAAATAAATTTATCATATATAATTTCACTCTTAATTATAAATAAATCCTAAAAGAAAAAATTAGGATATTACAAGAGCTCATAGGGGTATTAGCTCTGTTGTAGTGATCAATATCATATTTCTTAAGAAGCTCTTACAGGTATTTGGTTTGGGAAATAAATATTCCATTCTTTTTTTTTGGTTGATTCGAAGTCCTAAGAAGACATTTAATTCTCCTATAGTAGATATTTCAAACTCACATTGCATGATCTTAAAGAACTCATGACACACTTATGTTGAACGTGATATGTTTGATAAGATTGATGATGATGATGATGATATAATGCAATATTTTTAAGGAATGAAGAATGCTTTTGTGATCTTTCTGTTGTAATAGCTTAGTTGACTTTTGATTATTATTTTTCTAGATTAATTTGAAGTTTTTTTTTGTTATATTCTTTTTTTTAACGCATTTAAAACTTTCCTTAAAAAAATAAATTCGGAGGTGCTGCCCTTGAACCTTTGAACTCCCATTAATTGTGCGGATACAAATAAAAAATCCTAGCTCTGCCACTGGTTTCTCATAGCGTTTGAAAAGTCAGTTGAGATAGAAAATGATTGAAAAAGGCATGAATTTTATTAAATACTACATATGTGTGTTTATGTGATAATTGAATATAAAAATTTAAATTTGCTAAAAAATAGTAAAATTATTATTAAAACAGTTGAGTAGCCAATGGGGCGGTCAACAATGAAAATTTTAAATTCAAGTTTGATAAAATAAAAAATTTAAATTATTTTCATCACAACTTGAAGGCATGCCAAACACACATTTTCATGTTTTTTTCTTTATTGGGTTTTTTTTTTCCACTGCCACTAGGCTTTTTTGTTTTTTTGGGTTTTGTTGCTATGCCAAACAGGCTCTTAATTTTTCTGTAAAGAACAGGCTACACCCTACTACTCAATTATTTTTTGGGTGAACAATAGGGAGCTAGACCTGAAAATTTAGGATACAGTTTCCCTGCCTCTCCAAAGGACAGGCAGGCAGATGGAGCTCGGCCATCTTGGGCCGTCTAAATTTAATTTTTTTAAAAAAATATTTTAATGGGTAGAGAGTCTAAAATAAAAATAATTTCTCACCTAATATTTTTTTAAAAATTAATTTTTTTATTTAAAAATCACCTGATAAAAAAATTAAATATAAACCATCTAAATCTCATCTGAACAATCCAGGATGGACGAGCTCCACCTACCTATCATATCATCTCTATTTTATAGTACTACTCCTTTTGTCCAACTTTCAACATCAATTCAAATCCACTGACATTTTTCACAGCCTAACATATTCCATATGTGGCAGTTTGGACATGTCTAAAGAAAGTAATTAAGTATATCGGTAAGGAGGATCAATCAAATGGTAGCATCTAATCCTCTAAAAAGAATCTAAAATGAGGTAGTTGAAGATCAAATTGAACACTCAATGAAATTATTGAACATGACCTTTTAGTTAATAAACTGTTTAAAAATATAATTATAGATAGAGTAAATTAAATAGCGTCATGCAATCCATATAGCCGACTTCACTTAATAAGATAAAGACTTTGGTAAACATGAAAGATTCCAATTGATTAGCCTTTGGATTTTGTGAAATTTTCTCTGTGATGGGACTCTAAATTAAAATGAATTATTTCAAAACATCATGTGATAAATGGCATCATACTAAAGATCTGAACTAAACCCACCATCATTTGTTGGTCCTGTATACCATCATCCTTTATTTCCTTGTGCTGTCAATGATTCAAGTCGAATGTTGGATGTTAAAGTGTATAAAATGAAAACAAAAATAAATCTATGGGAAAATTAATCTTTTGACTTGTGTACGTAGTCACGCTTTGGATGGTCGTAATTCTCACTGTGTGCTGTATACTGTAAATAAAAATTAACCCAATCGACAAGTAAATTAAATTTTAACTTGTCTGCTTGCTTGCTGCATATTCTGTCTTCCTATCTAAATACCACTGTTTCAGTATTTCTTTGAAAGAGAGCGAGAAGTAGGGACGTTTTTCTTTCAATGATTATATCATCATGATCTCAAAAATTAATTTTGAAGGCGACGACTCATAATATTTCAATAAATAAATAATATGGGTTTAATTTTTTTTGCTCAGAAAATATGGGTTTAATTTTGACGCTACGCGATTAATAATGGAACATGTGGCGATATGGCGATGGAGTACAGTAGCTAGTCATATGGAGTGGTAGCTCGACATGACACATCGTAGGGTGTCGATGCAGCCATTGATGGATCTTAGTGAATACAAGGGGGGCCATGGCCCCCCAAAAAACAATTGTTCAAGATTTTTCTTTGCAGGATGGGAGCTAGATGATCAATCTTATTCGACTTGATATAATCCCAGAATATTTCGTAAGAGATATATATAGTCCAACATGCTTTGAACTCGTTAGGTACTACCATATGGGTTGAGACTTGAGGCAGATCTTAGTGAATACTAGGGGGAATATAATGTGGTGGGCTTAATTTTGAAGGTTACGACTCATAATATTTTAATAAATAAATAATATGGGCTTAATTTTGATGGTACGTGATTAATAATGGAACATGGTAGCTCAACATGACACATCGTAGGGTGTCGATGCAGCACGCTTATTTCTTTTATTGTGGGGCAATTTCCTTCAACATCGTTGAAATTAATTACATTTATAAACGTCTATATTTATTTTTTTGGTATTAAACTTTTAGCTAATTAGATCGTACGTTCTGTAATTTATATGATGGTTAATGTGACTCACATTAACCATCATATACATTATGTGAGTTCAATTAATATCAGGCAGAATTAGAATTAAGGACACAGAGTAGAGGATATTTATTGGGAATAACGGTAAAAGTTGTAATTATTTCAAATGACTAATTACTAAAATATAAGTTTAAAAATACTAAATTATCCTTAATTAAATTTCTGACAATCTCTCCTACATTCCATTTTTATAGTAATTTAAATTTTATTTGCTACAAAAATTACAACTAAAATCACCATTTTTTTTAACTTTAACTAAAACCTATGTAATCAAATCATCAATATATCATTTAATTATGAACCCTGATATTGACCCATTTAAATCGTTAATTTATTTTTCCGACTTATATAATCTTATATAAAGTAAACTCTGAGTAAAATAGATGAATTTAGAAAGATTTTATTTTTTTTAATCTAATATCTTAGTCGTTAAAAAAGCTTTATAAAATGGTATTATTATTGTTTTCATTATAGAATGTATTGATTATATTAATTTTTTTATAAACATTATTGTTTGGGTTTACACACTCAGAGACAGACCTTGAGATAAATATTTGGGGGGGCCAAATATAGATTGAAGTTTTTTTTTCCACATAAGGTGTTAAAGGTATCACTTTTGGGTAGAAAAGATTTTGACCTTTTATTTCTGGTAGGGGAGGAAAGATAATTGGATCTATTGTCTCGCCTCAAATAAAAAAAAAAGTAAATAACTCTTACATCAGGATGGTTATGTCCGGCGTCCCTCTTTTGGTCATTGTGACTGGTGGTAGCAGGAAGAAATCACAATGATTAGAATTTGCTCAAGGCTCTTAGTTTTTCTTTGTTTGGGGAGCTCAACATTTAAGAATCCAAGTAAAGCATAAATGACAGAATGTATACAAAATGAAAAAGGGTAGAATAGGAAATTTATGAATTTGTTATTGTTATCTTTTGTACTTAGTTGAAGTTATGACAATGAGTAGTATTACTTTTCCTGTATAAAGGTATCACATGTACAGAGAGAAACATTGAATTGAATAATATTTTTGTTTCCTTAGTTTTCAGACTCTTCTTCTCTCTCTCGACTTTACTTTGTCGTCTCTTTCTTGCTGCTCTGCGTATCAGTTCTTCCGCATAAGCTTCTCTGGTTCTTGGCGAGATTTTCATATCGCCATCATATCAATAAATAAATTAAATAAATATATAAGCCGTGCACGTCACCGCCTAAGTCCTTATTGGGTCGACGGAGAATTACATCTCTGACATTCTTCTGCTTCTTCTCTGGCGAAGGAGGGTGAACGATTAGCGCCAGATATGGCTTCTTGGAATTCAGGCTCACTCGAATTCATATATGAAGTATTGGGTTGGACCGCTTTCACCTGCTAGTCTATCAGTTTCTACCCCAAAGTCATCTTGAATTTTCACCAGAAAAGGTAATTCTCCACAACGTAAGTTTCACGTTCGGTTCTTTTCTCAGCTTCAATCCTACAAATTTTTGGAACATCAAATTAAATTGGCCCCCCATTGTCTCTAAGAAGGTCCGTCCCTGTACACACTAGTTAACTTTTTGATGGAAAAGGCAAAATTGCTACGTTTTTAAATTTTCGGGGCTACATAAAGCCAAAAAAGAAAAAAACTTCAAGCGCAAAATTGCTTCTGAGCGTGTACTTTCAAAGCAAATTTTCTACTTAACCCTTTTTTATAATGATAATTTATGAGAATTAGGTAAAAATGACTTATATTAGGGATCAGAGTGGTGGTGTGTGTGTATAATGAGCAATATATAACAACAATAGTACAATTTCATAAACACTAACAACATTTTAGCAGCAAGGATTAAATTAAAAATTATACAACCTGTAGGGATTTAAATTAGGAAGACAATAAATATAAGTGTCCCATTAATAACATAACCAACATTTCATAATGTTAGTATGTGAATGTTGTAATATTAGAATATATATTGTATTATTCTGATTGTATTCATTATGATTGTAATTGTCAATTGTCTTTAGTTAGTTAGTTAGGAACAATTGTCTATAAATAGGCTTGTACACACATAGTTTTCTTTTGCAGATTATTTTGGGATATGTAAAACTACTATATTCATAATAAAGAATATATTTTCCCTTTTCTCTGCCTCTGGATTTTCTCCTGTTGAAAGACAATCAGGGAGAAGTAATTCAACATGGTATCACAACAAAGGTTCCTCCATAGATTTATCTGAGTCACTGTGATATAAGGGCTGTTTATCAAGAATTGACCCAAGAAAGATATCCAGCACCAGATCCATGGGACATTGTGATTGAGGCATGGGCTATTAATTAAGAATTGGCCCAAGAACCCATCATCCAAGATACCTGGACCCTTTTTGACTTGATCCGAGACCCAACTCCTGGTGATAGAGCGATCAACCTATTATCCAAGCTACCTAGACTCTTTAACCCGACCCGAGAGCCAATTCCTGGTGATAGAGCGACCACGAGTTGATTCAAACCATCAACAGTGCCTCGCTCCCAAATCACCACCAGTGCTCTCGCGATTGCTCTCCAACACCTCTCACCGTCACTTCCGCACAATCCACCGTGTTCTTTGCCAGAAATTCCATGGCTGACAAGGACGCTTCCGCCAAGACCAACCCTGGCTAGATTCCTTTCTCCCATCCATTATATCTTCACCCATCGGATACACAAGGCTCTTCGATCATCGCCCACACCTTGACTGGTTCCGAGAATTATATCATTGGAGTCGCGGCATGAGCATAACCTTGCTTGACAAACACAATCCGGGCTTCGTTGATGGATCTTGCCGCAAAGAAGATCAAGATCCTCCCCTGCAACCTCAATGGGAACGCTGTAATGCAGTGGTGATCTCTTGGATTCTCAATTTGATCAGTAAGGAATTGGCCAATGGTGTCATATTTTTCCAGAATGCCCATCACATCTGGGTCGATCTACAGGAACGATTTGATAAAAGAAATGGAGCTCGAATTTTTGGACTCCATCGTGAAATCTCCCTGCACTCTCAAGGTACCACTGCGTTTCCTCTTATTTTTCTAAGTTGAAGGAATTGTGGGAGGAACAATCTACATTAACTACACTACCATCCTGTACTTATAATGCCTCAAAAGCTTATACTGACTTGGTACAAGAGTAGAAGCTTTTGCAATTTTTAATGGGACTTAATGAGTCCTACAATCAAGCTCGTGGTCAGATTCTTCTTATGACTCCACTTCCTTCTATGAATGTGGCTTACTCCATGGTCATTCAAGATGAGACACAGAGATCCATTGCTGACTGAGGCCACCTACCAGAAGGCATTGCCATGATTACTAAAGGTAAGGGACGTGGGAGAGGCAAAGGCAGAGGGGATTTGTCCATTGAATACACCTACTGCCACAAAAAGGGCTACTTGCGTGAACAATGTTTTCAGTTAGTAGGCTATCCACCTAGCTTCAAAGGGAATAAACCCAAGCAAAAGGAATCTAGTCAATTGGGGATTGACTCTGCTGATGATTCAGACCTACATGTCAACACTACAAACATGGTGACCACTTCCTTGTCTAAAGAACAATATGAGCGCTTGCTTGTTATGTTACACAAGGATGAGGAGTCAACTGTGCATGCGTTGACTGGTACAGGTTTGAATTCATCTCCATTTTTAAATTATGTTCATTCATATTGGATTCTAGACTTAGGAGCAACTGCACATTTAATCAGTGATATTTCCTTATTAGACAAGTGTACTGCATATAATGGGCCTATTAAGTCAATTAAAATCCCAAATGGACAACGAATCCCTGTTACACATATAGGTTCAATTAGTATAGCCCCTACCATTACATTAGCTGGACCTTCTACATGGAAGGACGAAGAAGACTAGTAGAATGGTAGGTGGACTTTACATCGTTAGAGTTCCTGACATTTCTCATGTAATGAATGTTGCACAAAATCACACTACACGAGACACAAAGAATAATTTGACATTTCTTGATGTATGTTTGTGGCTAGGAGATTAGGCCATGCCCCTTTTTTCTGTAATGAAGCGTTTGAATTTTGCAATTAGCGACACTGAATTGATAAATCACAATTGTGATGTATGTGTTCAATCTAAGCAAACCAAGTTTCTATTTTCCTCGTCTTGCATTAAAACTACTCACTGTTTTGAACTCATACACATAGATATATGGGGCCCATATAGGACATCCACTCATCAGGGATTTACATATTTTCTCACAATAGTTGATGACTATTCTAGGGCCACGTGGGTATTTCTGATGAGACATAAATCTGATTCAATTACTTATATTTGTCATTTTATTGTTTATGCAATGACTCAATTCAATGTGAAGGTTAAGAAGATTAGGAGTGATAATGAGAGTGAGTTTCTAAGTAATTCCTTTAAAATGCTTATTCAAGAAAAAGGTATTGCGCGTGAGACAACTTGTCCTTATACACCACAACAAAATGGAGTTGTAGAACGTAAGCATAAGACGATTATGCAAGTTACTAGAAGTTTGATGTTGCAGTCAAACCTTCCAGTTTAGTACTGGGGTGATGTGTAAAAGCTGCAAAATATTTGATTAACAAGTTGCCCTCTAAAGTTCTTGATTTTAAATCCCCATTTGAAAAGGTTTATGGACATAAGGCAAACCTCAAACATATGAGCATTTTTGGCTATCTTGCCTATGCCATAGATCTTAAGATTCATGATAAGTTATAACCTCGTGCTCTTCCTTGTGTGTTTCTAGGCTATCCAGAAAGTCAAAAAGGTTATTTGTTGTTAAATATGAAATCTAACTTGCTATTTGTAAGCCGACATGTTAGTTTTGCAGAACAAATATTTCCTTTTAGGCATACACACTCACAACAGCAGCATGCAATACATCCCACTATCAAGGAGATGTTTTGGTTTGAATCTGACACACCTTATATACGATCTGATTTGACACAGGATAAGTATGATCATTCACAAATACATGATACAAAAAAATCCTATCAGGAAGTTCTTGATCGAGTTGTTGATAGTCTAAGTAATTTAGATCAATCACGTCTGTATGGGATAGGCGACCACCGATTTGGTCTAGTGATTATGTGTGTTTGCTTTTAGTTTCTGAAACAACTGCAACACATGTAACCAAATGCTCCTATCCGATTAGTCAGTTTGTTTCTTATGATGGTATCTCTGCTGATCATTTGGCTTTTCTATCTTGTATTGATGTAATTCCTAAGCCCTCTACATACAAGCAGGTAGTTAGCAACCCTGAATGGGTAAAAGCCATGAAGGCTGAAATGGAGGCTTTGGAACAAAATCAAACATGGGAGCTGGTGCAATTACCCAAACACAAGCAGACAATTGGTTGCAAGTGGGTATATAAAGTTAAATATAATTCTGATGGTAACATAGACAAATATAAAGCTAGGTTAGTAGCAAAAGGATATAGTCAAAGAGAAGGGATTGACTACCATGAAACTTTTTCACCTGTTGTAAAAATGTTTACAGTTAGGCTGGTATTGAAATTGGCATCTATGCATTCATGGAATCTCTATCAAATGGATGTCTATAATGCCTTTTTGCAGGGTGATCTTCAAGAAGAGGTGTATATAAGATTACCTCAAGGTTTCGAAGGAAAGGGGGAGAGTGTTGTGTGTAAGCTAAAGAAGTCTCTCTATGGACTTAAACAGGCTTCCTGCCAATGGAATCAAAAATTGTCTCAAACCCTTTATCAAGGGTGGTTTTGTACAAAGTAAAAGTGACTACTCTCTGTTTACTATGGATTGAGATAACTGTGTGGTATTTGTCTTAGTATATGTGGATGATTTGTTAATTACTGGTAGTTCTGAAGAAGGCATTAGTTATGCCAAGAGTCTACTGCATGATAATTTCAGGATTAAAGACCTAGGACATATGAAATATTTTCTAGGCATAGAGATAGCTAAGTCTGAAAAAGGTGTGGTTCTATCTCAGCGAAAGTTTGTATTGGATTTGTTATCTGATACAGGAATGAGTGGATGTAAACCATTGAGTGTTCCAATGGCACAAAACTTGAAATTAATGCCATTCCAGGAAGGTAAATATAATATACAGGATCTATGCAGCAATGCAAAACAGTATCGTCGTTTGGTTGGAAAACTGATTTATCTAACCATGACAAGACCTGATATTTGTTTTTGTGTGCAAACATTGAGCCAATTTATGCAAAGGCCAACTAAGTCACACATGGCAGCAGCTAGAAACGTTCTTAGATATCTAAAGGGTACCGTTGGACTTGGTATAAAGTTGAGCTCTGATGGTAGTTCTGACCTAGAATGTTTTTGTGATTCAGATTGGGCTTCGTGTGGAATACGCGGTGCTCGGTTTCTGGATACCTGCTGAAGTTCGGAGGTTCTCTTGTAATGTGGAAGACAAAGAAGCAAACCATAGTGTCTAAGTCATCTGCAGAGGCTGAATATAGGGCACTCAACATGGCCACACCTGAAATAGTTTGGGCACTTGGGCTGCTTCGTGATTTGTGGATCCCACAAAAGAAACCAGTACCAATCCACTGTGACAGCATTGCAGCAATACACATCGCTGCAAATCCAGTTTTCCATGAGCGAACGAAGCACATCGAAGTGGATTGCCACTTTATTCGTGATAAGTGGCGAGAGAAAGTGATAGACCTTTTGCATGTTCATTCTTATGAGCAAGAGGCTGATTTGTTAACTAAATCTGTGTCAGGAGACGTGCAACGCAAGTTATTGAACAAGTTAGAGTCTATTGATATATTTGCCCCCCCCCCCCAACTTGAGGGCGAGTGTTAGTATATGAATGTTGTAATATTAGAATATATATAAATATTGTATTATTTTGATTGTATTCATTATGATTGTAATTGTCAATTGTCTTTAGTTAGTTAGTTAGGAACAATTGTCTATAAATAGGCTTGTATACACAGTTTTCTTTTGCAGATTATTTTGGGATATGTAAAACTACTATATTCATAGTAAAGAATATATTTTCCCTTTTCTCTGCCTCTGGATTTTCCCCTGTTGAAAGACAATTGGGAGAAGTAATTCAACACATAACTAAGCACAATAATAATACATCAAACACTGCAAAATACATACAAGAGTACGTACGCATTCTACTTATTCTCAGCACAACCATTATTATAGGTTCACACACACACACACAAAACCCTCATAAAAACCACCATCCAAATCCCATACACTGGTTTAAGAAGGTCATGCTTTGATGAGATGGGCATCAACATCCTTAGTAACCTTAGTGGCAAAGTCCAAGTAGGCTTGTGGAGGAGGCACATCCGGACGAAGCTTCTCATATTCATAAGTCCATTTGGCAAGGGCACCACTTCCCTTGTCCACCACTTGAAGCTTACCCTTTAAGCTTTTATACTTTTCTGCAACATCTCCATCGAACAAGTTGTACGTAAACGTCTTGTTCGCATGATCAATCTCTTCAAAGTGCTCCTTACAGCTCACTACCTTACCTCCTGTAATTAAAGAGTTCATCATCAATTTGCAAATATAAGGAAATTTGATTTGATCAAGCTTTTCCCTCTTTCTTTTTGAAACTTAGAGCACAAAGGGTTTTCACATATCTCAACAAGTGCGCTTCTTATATTCGAATTTGTGGTCTCTTCGTTACGTACTACCTCAACCAACAAATTGTTAGTGAACATAAGCGAAATTGAAACCCTTGAAATTAAATTGCACGATGAGAGTGTTCGCCTCGCAAGTGTACGAGATTCGCAAGTAATAAAGTGATAAGTAAAGTATCGTTCCCACGAGGATTTGTTTAACAAATTGGTCAAGCAAGAGGCTTAGTGAATTTCATCAAGTTGAGCTAAAACAAAGTTTTGATTTGGAATGAGGATTTTAAAAGACTATTTCTAAAATATAAAATTGATAAAGGCAATTGATTCTTTAACTTCAAGGATAATTGAGCCTAGGGATCTTTTTCCCCTTTTGTACTTCATAAAACTTGGTTAATTTCCTCTCTAGTGGCATTTCAATACATATATGTGTTAGTCTAAGGTTCTAAAACACTTGACCCGCTCTCTCAAGTCAAAATCAAGTTTCTCTTCTCATTAAAATGCACAATCTCTTGCTACAATTAATGAAAATCAATATTTAAGCAACAACCCTAATGTGACAATGCAAGGTTAGTAAATATATCTCTATTTTACCAACAAACCATCCATTTATCAAGTAAACTTCAAGACAAGCATGATTTCAATCAAGTTCTACACCTAGATTAGCTCTCTCAAGTCAAAACCTAAGTGAATAAATCATCTAAATGGAGGCCAATCACTTAGAAGCATTAAGCCAAGGTTGAAATCAACACATACATATATTAATCCACCAAAAGAGAGGAACATTCAAGTATTAATCCATACAAAGGGTCAAAAGAACCTAGAATGAAAGATTTAGCTACTCATGTTCAAATACAAAGGTATTCTAAGCAAAACTTCTGAATACATGAAGAACTAAGAAGAAAAGAGGAGAAAAGAGGAAGAACCAAGGTGAGAACTCCCAAAATCTCTTCTAGGTTGAGCACCCAAGCCTCCAAAGCTCCAAGATCTCTCTCCCAAGCTCTTCCCTTGTGTGCCCACTTTTTCCTTGTGTCCCGAATGTGATTTTCGGCCCTTCCCTTTAGGTTAAGTAGGGTTTTTCTGCTTCTGAAATGAAAAACGCGCAGCTGTACTTTCTGCACTTTTTTCGCGATCGGCTACGGCCGGTTGCAACACTTTCCGCGGAAAGTTGACACGAGAGCAATTTTTCTTAACTTGTTGCGGCCGATCTGTCAACTTGTTGCGGCCGGTTGTACTGAGTTCCTTCTAGCTTTGCAATACTTCACTTCCTTTGTTTCTATCCTTGTTTCCGTGTTCTTATAGAGCTTCAAAACTTATCTCCATCCTCCTACAAAAGAGGGAGGATTTATCAATTCTCAATTGAATCACAAACTCTATAAAATTTAACAAGAATATTTTGATTTTTGTCTGATACTTTGATATGCACATTTTCTCCTATATACTTCATTTGCTATGCATATTTTGAACCAACAATGGGTAAAAGAGAGGGAAAATGTGCTGGAATGTTGTCAATTTCTAAGAGTTAACACAGAGCTTACCGAGAGTGAAAGTCCAGTTCTTTACATGATCAGAACCAGGGGTGTGCCAGTCTCCTTGATGCAACTTAGTTTCATGAATGTGATCGCTAATGTTCTGAACATATGGTGGAGTTCGGTTGCAAATAGGCTGAAGAACTTGGAAGCAGGTGCATGGACCTCAACTTCGTCCTCCAGTTTTCCGGCGAGAGCCATTTCTCTGTGATTTGAGCTCAAGAACACAAGCTTAAGGAGAGAGTGATGATATGGATGTGGTTGGAGATGCTTGGTTTGTTGCACCTTAAATAGAAGAAAGTTTCTACACCGTACCTTAATTAATTGTTATTTTCTTCCTTCTTTGTTTTTAGTTTCTTACTTTCACGGTTTTTTAATGTCAGCTTGTATTGTCTATGCAATTTTTCTGTGTCTTGCTTTATGTTAAAGATATTATTATACCTAATGTGAGAGCCACTTAATTAATTTGAGTAAATTAAAGAAATGAAATAAATTAGTTAATTTGAACAAATATAACATGATCTCCCTAAAATATCACACTGTAATCTTATATTATCCATAATGATGTTAAGTTTTAACTAATTGAGGTGACTAGTGCCTTTGAGATGTGAGTGCCACATATATATTCGAAGATATAAAATTTATGCAGAAAAGTCTCTATCTTCTATGCAAAGTTTTGAAATCTCTACCATTCAAGGGTCTGTTTGGGATAGTGATGGTAGAAGTGACTTTATTTTGTTAGGCTTTTCTAGATGAGATTTTTTCGAAAAGTTATATTGTAGAAGTAATTTGTGTTTGAGATGGTAATGACAAAAGAGACTTTTTTTTTCCCCCAGATGAGCTATTGTTTGGCATAGCGTTTGAAAAGTCAGTTGAGATGGAAAATGACATGAATCTTATTAAATACTACATTTTATATATATATATATATATATATAATATGTTGTATATTTTGTGATAATTGAAGATAAAAATTTAAATTTTCTAAAAAGTAGTAAAATTATTATTAAAAAAGTTGGGTAGCCAATGGGGCATTCAACAATGAAAAATTTAAATTCAAATTTGATAAGACAAAAAATTTAAATTATTATTAAATATTAAATACTTTTGCATGTCTGATAGGTTATTATCATTAGTGAACATTTGAGCAGGGGAACATTGTCGGAGGTTAGAGAGAGCTTCTCTCTAGAAATCATTTGCTACTCATCTATAATAGGAGGGCTTTGTGTCTCTTAGCTCTTCAATCATGAAGTTCTTGCTTAGATCCAGACTTTGATTAGCTTGCTTCTCCAAGATGAAGGCATAGGTTCCGAAAAATATTTTAATGTGTAGATAATCTAAAATAAAATAATCTCTCAACTAATATTTTTTTAAAAAATTGATTTTTATTTAAAAATTACCAGATAAAAAAATTAAATATAAACCATCTAAATTTCATCTGGACAATCTAAGATGGACAAGCTCCACCTTTCTATCAAAGGATAGGAAGGGAAATTGGATTAGAAAATTTATGGGTCAATCATATCTATTTTATAGTACTACTAAGTACTAACTAAAGCTCCTTTCGTTCTACAACTTTCAACATCAATTCAAATCCATTGACATTTTTCACAGCCTAACATATTCCATATGTGGTAGTTTGGACATGTTCAAAGAAAGTAATTAGGTACATGGTGAGGAGGATCAATCAAACAAAAGTATCTAATTAATCCTTTAAAAAGAATCTAAAATGAGGAAGATGAAGGTCGAATCAAACACTCAATAATTAAAGTTATTGAACATAATCTTTTAGTTAATAATCTGTTTAAAAATCTAATTATAGATAGAGTAATTAAAATGACATCATACAATTCATATAGCCGACAATAAGACTAATTATTTTGTTATTGTTATTGGTAAGGACCGAACCGATGTGTATAACTCGTACGTTGAAAAAGGGTGAGAAGCTGAACTTTGTTTTGCAAAAAAATGATATCTTAATTAATTGAAAGAGTTGTTCAGCATCCTGATCAAGGGTGAGAAATAGGGACGTTTTTCTTTCAATGATTATATCATCCTGATCTCAAAAATTAATTTTGAAGGCGACGACTCATAATATTTCAATAAATAAATAATATGGGTTTAATTTTGATGGTACGTGATTCATAATGAAACATGGTAGCTCAACATGACACATCGTAGGTTGTCGGTGCAGCACGTTTATTTCTTTTATTGTCGGGCAATTTCCTTCTGGATGGGGTCAACATCGTTGAAATTAATTACATTTATAACTAAGGACCTAGAGTAGAGGATATTTATTAGGAAGAATAGTAAAAATTGTAATTATTTTAAAGGAGTAATTACATTCCATTTTTAAAGTAATTTAAATTTTATTTTCTACAAAAATTACAACAACTAAAATCACCACTTTTTTTTTAACTTTAACTAAAACCTATGTAATCAAATAATCAATATACCATTTAATTATGAACCCTGATATTCACCCATTTAAATAGTTAATTAAACTCTAAGTAAAACAGATGAATTTAGAATATTTTAATTTTTTTAATCTAATATTTTAGTCGTTAAAAAAGCTTTATAAAATGTTATTATTATTTATTTATATTATAAAATTTATTGATTATATTAATTTTTTATAAACATTATTCTTTGGGTTTATACGTACACTAGTATTCTCTGGAGAGGCAATTCTGAATATCATTATCGAATAAAGATTATAATAGATTATCTAGACGTTTTTTAAGTTTATTAACATTACTTGGTTTTTGGTAAAAACCATTACATGGATTTTTATTTTCAATACTCACGTAAATCTATTCTGACATAAAAATAAATTATACAAACCTCCTTTAAATTGTTTAAAATTATATATATTTTAATTTTTTTTATATATAACCTTTCTTTAACATTCATAATAAATTATAAAAAAAATTGTGTTTTCCTAAAATTAGATCATTTTTATTTTTAAATAAAATTAAAAGATGGTTGTATTATTTTTTCCAATAGATATATATATGTAAGTGGTGAAAGTTGAGATGTTGAATTTAATGAAATTTAAATGTTCATATTAGTCTTAAAAATAGAATAGAATGTGAGAGAAAATATAAGAGGTTTAAAAAGGAAAATTTAGTACTTTTAAATTTTTATTTTGATAATTGGTCATTCTAAATAATTATAACTTTTACAGTCATTCTCAATAAATATCATATGCTCTAGGTCCTTAATTCTAATTTTTTTCTTAATATTATGACACATGGATAGTATGAATAATTAGCATGCATCTTTTTCTTAAACCAGCGCCTCATAGTTTTGGTTGGATGAATTTTCTGGTACTTTAATTTTGAAATAACCCGACCTTTCAACACACATGATACATATATTGTTTTCAAGCATCAGCTGATCAGCATGCATAGCCAATGGCAAGTTGTTTCAGTGATACTACCCTGCGCCATGTTTGGGTGAGGTTTCAGGGTGCTCCATAACATGACATATACCACTTTGGTCCTATTTATAAGTCCAGTTTAACCAAATCTCACATAGCAAAGAAAGTTAGGTATCTCAATAATTATAGAGCAAATTTCCAACTTTACCCTCATTTATGAATGTGTATCTTTTAAAATTTTTTGTCAAATCTCTCATCTTTTTCTCTTCCTAACATAACTTGCCAATCTCTCTCATCATCATTAATATGGGTAAAATTGTCACAATCTCATTTATTTGGTCAAAATGGACTTATAAATATGACCAAATTTTTTGGTCAAACTGGACTTATAAATAGGATCAGAGTGATACCACTCTCTTTCTATTTATAAGTTCATTTTCATCAAAAAAAAAATGGTCATATTTGTAAGTCCAATTTCATGTAATAAATGAGATTGTGATAATTTTACCTATATTAATTATACCCATAAAGATATATAGAGAGAGAAGAAACAGTTGAAAAATACCCCAATCATAAATGAGGGTAAAGTTGAAAATTTACCCCTATAATCATTGTGTCAACTACCTCTCATTGGTATGTGAGATTTGATCAAAATAGACCTATAAATAGGACCAGAGTGGTACTCCCTCTGGTCTTTATTATAAGGCACCAGCTACAAAATGTATGTGGTCCTTTTTATAAGGCACTTGCTTGTTTCCAAGGAGCGTTAATTATCTTTTTCCATGTATGCCCATAAAAATTAATTTATTTCATTGAAGCATGCATGTTGCTTTCCTCCTTATTACCACACCCATTTATTTATTTCATTGTCTCTCTCTCCCCCACTTTTTCATTTCCCATGCATTCATCCAATTATGATTATGTTGGAAAGAGAAAAAGATGAGAGAGATTTGACAATAAATTCTAAAAGATATATAAAAAAAAATAGTTAAAAAACATTCATTCATAAATAAGGGTAAAGTTAAAAATTTACTCCATAATCATTGAGATATCTACCACTCATTGGTATGTGAGATTTGATGAAACTAAATTTATAAATAGTAGGACCAGATCGAGTGCGATGTGTGTGTATAATATTGCTGTTTACTACAAATTCAATAATGGCGACTTCGACAATGCACATGTGAGAGGCAGAACCCAGTGGCAGCTCATCATCATGAGGCTCCCCGCTGCACTATATTCATTATTCTTCTAACTTTTTGAGTTGCCAAGAACATTGAATCAAGTGTTTTTAACTTGGTTGTACTCCTCTTATCTTTATTATAAGACACCAACTAACAATTTTCACAAACCAATAAAAATAGTTAAAGTCAACAAAGTTGTCCTAAAACTTAAGTAATTTTTAATATTATAACTATTAATTGCACTTAACCCTAATATCATATTAGTGATTACTCTTACCCATTACCCTTATTAATTATGGACATACATGGAAAAAAATAATTAATGCTCTTTGGGAATAAGCAAGTGTCTTATAAAAAGGATCAAATACACTTATTAGTTGATGCCTAATAATAACAAGAATGAGAGGGAGTATATGCTACAACTGGGAATTCCACAACTCGTATAAACGGCACCAATAATAAACGCTACAAAACTGATAGCGATTTCAATTATTAATATGTCGGAAATCGACTTATCTAAATTTAATTTGACAAGATTTTTTTTCTTTTGAAGTTGTGTTACCTTTCATCTTTCTCTTCAGTCTTCACTATCCCCGGCCCGCAATACGCGTACAAATGCATCTCAATTATTAAATCAAATTTTGAACAGATCAGATATATAACACCCCAGCCACTTTTCAAAAATATAAACACTGTACTTTTTTTTTACGATACATCAGCAACGTTTCCTTCAATTTAAACTTCTTAACTTCATCACACTAACACAAATACAATCAAATAACATTATTAAACCTTCCCTTTTTCTTCTCGTGGGGTAGCAAGCATAGACCAATTACAATTCAAATAAAATACACCACAGACCAAATAGTCAATATGGCAACGAGCTGAATTTGGAGGCTAAAGCTTGATGGGCTTTAAATTCAAACACCCTACCATCTCCCTCCTCTCAAAACACTTGGACCTCTGATAAACATATTTACCAATTAGCTTAACCCCATAGCTATGCTTCTTCCAAAGCCAAATTCACGTATTGAGCTTTTTACCCATCTCAGTTAAAAGTATGACTAATCTATTCACAGCTTTTGTCACTTATTATCAAACATATCAGTAGAACATGCATGCATGATTGTTAATTTATGATGAAAAAAGATTTTGGCTCTCCCCTGTGAGTGCTCGTCTCTCTCTCTTGTGAGTGTGGGTGGTTCCTGGTGAGCCTTCTTAGTTTCGACGTTCTTCTAACGGCGAAAAGCTCCCCTTTTCTTTCTTCTTCTCTGAGTGTCTTCTAGGGTGCATGAGTGGTGTTTTCTCTTTGCTGTAAGTAGGGAGGTATGGAGGTGGGTGATTGTAGTAGTGGTGTTAGGAAATCGAAGCAGGTGGTTTTGAGTTTGGAGGAAGAATTTGAAATATGGTGGTACGTTGGTGGGGAAAATTCTCACAGGGAAAAAGTTACACATCCCTACTGTTATATCGATGATCAGGAAAGGTTGGAAGTTAGATGATGATTTGGAGGTACATGAGCTTGATAGCAAACAGCTTATTTTCCTCTTCCGTTTTCATACTGTTCAGGATTTTGGCCGCATTCTTAAAGGGAGACCGTGGTCGATTCAAGGTTTTCTGCTGAATCTTCAAGTACGGGAGGACCACATGGTTCTTCAGGATGTCAAGTTTGATATGGCTCCATTTTGGGTACAGTTCCATGGCCTTCCTTTAGAGGCTTTCGATGATACAAATGCTAAGATTCTTGGTGACTCAGTAGGGGCAACGGTCCTGTTTGAAAATCCGATGGTAGGAGGAAGACTAGAACGAAGCTTCATTAGAGCTAGATCACTGGTGAATCTAAATGATCCTCTGACCCCCGGGTTTTGGGTTCCGCGAGCTAAGTTGGAGCTGGCTTGGGTCTCGGTCAAATACGAGAGACTACAATACTTCTGTTATACCTGTGGTAGAATCAGACATGAAGGCCAAGGCTGTCTAGAAGCCATAGCTCGGAAAGATGAGGAGGGAAGGGAGAACCTGTTTGGAAATTGGCTTAGTGCGCCGGAGGTAAGAATCGCAGAGGAGATTGTGGTTGTGTGCAAGAGGGACTGGTGCGAAGTTATTCATATAGATCCCGGTGGTTCTAGCTATGGTGCCCGTCGAAGTTGGTCGCCAGGGAAGGGGGATCAGTTCATCAGAAGTAAATCGGAGAAGACGAGTGAAGGAAGATCTATGGCCGGAGATGTTAACTACCAAGATCAAAGTCGACTTGGTCTCCTGGGTGAGTCTGGCCGATCGGAGTCGTTGCAGCGCCGGCAACGTTTCGTCACAACGGTCGACTATGGCGTGGAGTTGACGGTAGGGGTGAGCAAATCAGAACCGAAATCGAAAACCGAACTGAATAATTCGGTGTTCGGTTTTTTCGGTTTGGTTTGTTTGGTTTTTCGGTTTGGTTCGGTTTTTTAAACTAGCTTAGTTCGGTTTTTGGTTCGGTTTTAATTTTTTTTTGTAAAAATCATAATTAATTCTACAAAAATCATTTTCGAGTGCTTCAAAATTTCTCATGACCCTTGACATGTCTATTTTCAAGGAAAAATATTCCCAGAAGCAAGAAAGTCACGGATCATTCCCAGTTTAATATTTTCTCAACGCTGCCCAGTTTATAACTCCATAAATAAGGCTTAACTTCAAAAATATGTTACTACTTGTGTAGAACTCAAAATGCTACATAGTTTATATATTTAGAAATCCCTATATGTCTAATTTATTCATATAAAATTTCATAACTTTATAACTTCATTTCATACATAAAATAATAGCATCAATTTTCGCTGCCAGTACAATCTTTAAAACTGGAATTTTCCTATCTTTCACTATCTTGTTTCATTAATTCTAAAAATTATTTCCCAACATGTTTTTATCCCCATTTTGCGTTTTAAATGCAATGAAGCACTTGAAAAAATTCGGTTAAAATTCGGTTCGATTTTTTTTTTTATGGAGAAATATTGCTGCCATAAGTTCTTTTTCGATTAAACCAAATTAACCGAACCGAAATATTTCAGTTTTTTCGGTTCTTCGGTTTCGTTTCGGTTTTTAAAATGTGCGTATTTCGGTTTTAACCGAAAAACCGAATGCTCACCCCTAGTTGACGATCACTAATGGTCCTCCTGTGATAAAATCGAAGTCGCAGGGGGAGGAGCAGGTCTCGTCGAAAGCCCTCTATGCGATGGTGACAGATGAGAAGGCCAAAGACGTAAGCCAGGAGGGAGAATCTCATTTGATTCATGCTGAGTCAGCTTTGTCTCTTTGTGTGGGGGTGCTGGGCCTTTAAGTTTGGGTCGAGAGGTGAATGTGGAGACTCCGTTGCGCAAGTTTTTGGATAATGCTGGACCTGAAATTGTCAAAGATAGGAGTGGACTCTCTTTTTATAAAGGAATCCAGTCCATTTTCTGAAGGGTTAGGAAGTACTCCATCGCTGCTAGTTTGTCCAAATAATGTGAATAATTGTAACTCCTCCAACAAGGGCGAATCAGAGGTGATAGGGTCAGTTTTATTCATGGATGTGGGCCCAGTTGTTCGCCTCGCAAGTGTACGAGATTCACAAGTAATAAAGTGATAAATAAAGTATCGTTCCCACGAGGATTTGTTTAACAAATTGATCAAGCAAGAGGCTTAGTGAATTTCATCAAGTTGAGCTAAAACAAAGTTTTGATTTGGAATGAGAATTTTTAAAGACTATTTCTAAAACATAAAATTGATAAAGGCAATTGATTCTTTAACTTCAAGGATAAATGAGTCTAGGGCTCTTTTTCCCCTTTTTGCATTTCATAAAACTTGGTTAATTTCCTCTCTAGTAGCATTTCAATACATATATGTGTTAGTCTAAGGTTCTAAAACACTTGATCCGCTTCTCTCAAGTCAAAATCAAGTTTCTCTTCTCATTAAAATGCACAATCTCTTGTTACAATTAATGAGAATCAATATTTAAGCAACAAACCTAATGTGACAATGCAAGGTTAGTAAATATATCTCTATTTTACCAACAAACTATCCATTTATCAAGTAAACTTCAAGACAAGCATGATTTCAATCAAATTCTACACCTAGATTAGCTTTCTCAAGTCAAAACCTAAGTGAATAAATAATCTAAATGGAGGCCAATCATTTAGAAGCATTAAGCCAAGGTTAAAATCAACACATACATATATTAATCTACTATAAGAGAGGAATATTCAAGTATTAATCCATACAAAGGGTCAAAAGAACCCTAGAAAGAAAAGTTTAGCTACTCATGTTCAAATACAAAGAAAGGCTAAGCAAAGATACTGAATACATGGAGAATGTAAGAGAAGAAGAGGAGAAAAGAGGAAAAACCAAGAAGAAATCCCCAAAATCTCTTCTAGGTTGAGCTGTGATCTCCCTCTGTTTTTTCGTTCCAGTCCGTCTCGCCTCCGCGCTCTCTGTTTTTTCCCCTGTTTCTTTTTTTTCTGAATATATCAATCCCCCCAAATGTCCAGCGGCTCCTTTTTTTTATTCCTCTTTGTCCAGCGCCTTTTTTCTTCTCCAATTAATCAATTCGTGGGCCCTGTAGCTTTCTTGGATTCATTTGGTCTTCAATTCATTCCATCTCTGTGGGGCCATTTTTTTCCTTTTCAATTCTTCAATTCCGTCCAAAGAAATCTGGGCCTGCGTCTCTTTTCTTTTAATTGATTCCCTTCCATTCAATTTGTGTGGCCAAAACGCTGCACCTCATTCCTTACAAACAAAAAAAGAAACATTATATAACAATAATAATAATAATAATAACCTAAACCTTTTTTTTCTTTTTTTTATCTACCTTATGTCATTCTAATTTATTTATTCTTATATATAAACCTAAATATTTCTATTTAATTAAAATTAAGGTATTTACAATAAAATCCCCTAAATAATGTGCCAATTGATTTGATCTTATAATGATATAATCTCATAGAAATCTCCTAAAATTGCATAGATAACTCTCCAAATATCTTCAAAATGTACTTTAAATATACAAAATAAGGAGAGTTATCACTAGTCAACCATGATAATTCCCAACCTTATATTGTTGAATATCCTAGCGAGGATGATTTGTAGATCAGTTCCATAACCCCTTCCAATGGGCTTTCTCCAATATCTGCTGTGTCTTTTTGCTTACAAGGTATTAGTCTCAAGAGATCCCTTGAGGATGACCCTACTCCGGTGGAGTGAATTAAATGTAGAAAGCTGAATTTTGATTCAATTGAGGATCCGGTTCAAAGTAAAACAGTTGTGGGGAAGGTACACAAGGAGCACAAGAGGAATTTCCGATCAGTTAAAAAGTACCTTCGCCATCATGGGAAGGAAGAGAATCCGGGTATGCCTAGTATTTCAACTTCGACTATTGAGATCGATTTTCCTGATAGTTGGTTGACGGGTAGTAGTGAACAAGATATGGATCATGATTTGCCATATAACGTCGGTGGTTGGATGAAACCAGCCACCGGTGTGCAATGAATCTATTAGCCTAGAACTGTCAAGGTTTAGGGGTTTCCCTAACAGTCAGGAATTTGAGGGAAGATTGTTCCTGGAAAAATCCCCACTTAGTCTTCTTGATGGAGACTAAGCAAAAGGCGAGTGTAGTAAGGAAAGTGAGACGAAGATGTGGTTTTAGTGAAGAATGGATTGTTAATCCTGTGGGGGAGGAGTGGTGGACTGGCTTTATGGTGGTCTGAGGTGCTTATAGTTAATATTCTATTCTCGTCTTCTAATATTATCCATACCAATGTGATGTATGCGACCTTATCGACTCCAGCTTATATTACTTTTATCTATGGCCCTACTGATGAAGAGGATCGAATGTTGTGCTGGCACGAGGTTCGAAGAATTAGCAACACTATCAAGGACCCTTGGATGTGTATTGGGGATTTTAATGATATCCTTTCTCAAAAGGAAAAGAGAGGTGGCCGCCCTAGAGCTTGGAGAAAAATTCTAAATTTCAAGTGTTTTGTGGCTGACTGTGAACTCGAAGATTTAGGCTTCAATGGATCTATGTTTACCTGGTGCAATAATCGTGATTATCCGGATACAATTCATGAGCGCATTGATAGGGCCTTGGGTAATCTGCAGTTGAGAGAGCAGTTCTCGTGTCTCCAGGTCTTTAATGTTGACCCATCCGGTTCTGACCATCACCTCCTGTTCATCCGATGTCAGTATGACATTCGTCAGTAAAATCGAGCCTTTGGTTTCGAATCTGCTTGGGCATCTCATGAGAATTTTGTTGAGGTAATCAACGGGTGTTGGCGGGATTATGGTGACCAGGATCACTCGGTTCTAGGAAATTTTGTGAGCAATCTAAAGAGGTGTACGCAGAGGTTAATTGCTTGGAGTAAGAAGGAGTTCCTAATAGCGGTAAAATTATTGAGTTATTGAAGAGCCATCATTTGAGTTGTCTCAGGAAGTTCGAACCCCGGATGTTTCTAGGGGGATTATGGCGGCAAAAGGAGATCTGGATAGATTGTTGGAGTGTGAAGAGAAATATTGGTGGCAACGATCTCAGATTAATTGGTTAGATGCTGATGACAAGAATTCTCGTTTCTTTCACATATCTACTATCAAAAGGAGGTAGCAGAACATGATCTCGTGTATTCGAAATGATGAAGGCAATTGGTTGTATGAGAAGGATGCTATCTCCGATAATATTGCTAGCTTTTTTAGGAGTTGTTTACTACTTCGGTGCTCGACCTATGGATACGGTCTTGGGTTTCATTGAGCCTACTATCTCATCCGAGATGAACTGCAACCTCTTGTTACCAATTTCTACAAAGGAGATTAAAGCAGCAGCCTTTAGTCTTGGGAGTACAAAAGCGCTTGGGCCTGATGGCTTTTCGATTAAATTTTATCATTCCTCTTGGTCTGAAATTGGTGAGTCTGTTTGTAGTTTGGTTAAAGAGTTTTTTACAGGTCATTTGGTGCTTAATGATTTAAATTCAACTAATATCACTCTTATTCCTAAACTTCAAAAGCCTGAGCATGTTTCCCATTTTCTCCCTATTGGTTTGTGTAATTTCTCTTATAAGATCATTTCTAAATTCATGGCCAATAGAATGCGGCCTTTACTTGATACTTGTATTTCACAGCACCAGAGTGCCTTTGTTCCAGGTCGATGTATTCATGATAATATTATTATTGCTAATGAGGTATACCATTATTTTGGAGCAAGAAAACTGGGGGTAAGTATGAATTCGCTCTGAAAATAGATATGAGCAAAGCTTATGATAGGGTGGAGTGGAATTTTCTTGAAAATGTATTATTAAGATTTGGTTTCTGTATAGAGTGGGTATCCCTTCTGATGAAATGTGTGTGCTCTGTTAGTTTGAATATTTGTTTATCAGGTGAAAAAGTGAGTTCCTTTACCCCAAGCCGGGGCATTCGTCAGGGTGACCCTCTCTCTCCATATCTTTTTATTATTATTGTTGAAGTTCTCTCCATTATGATTAGAAAGAGTCAAGCGGATAATTTTCTTAAGGGCGTCAAATTGAGCAATAGCTGCCCAGATCTTACTCATAGTTTCTTTGCTGATGATGCTCTTCTGTACATGCGTGCTACTCAACGCAATTGCAACATCTAGCTGATATTTTGAATATGTATTGCACTGCCTCTGGTCAAGTCATCAATCTTGATAAGTCTAGTATCCAGTTCTCCTCTAATGCCCTTGAAGATGTTAAAGATATGGTTGGAAGAGTCTTAGGCATTCCGGTGACAGAGGACCCGGGTAGATACCTTGGTATTCCGAGTATTTGGGGAAAGACAAAGCATCAGGCGTTGGTTTATGTTCGAGAACGCATTGCTAATAAAATCCAAGGACGGGGTCATTCTCTTCTCTCCTTTGCCGGTCGTGATGTAATGATTAAAGCGGTCCTTCAGGCAATCCCTATCTACCCTATGAATGTTTTCAAGTTTCCAGTCAAGACATGTAGAAAGATTAGCAGCCTTATTGCTAATTTCTGGTAGAGTGGTACTGTTTCTGGTGGATCAACACACTGGAAAGCACAGGGATCTTTAACGAATGCCAAAAGTAGTTTTGGTGGGATGGGTTTTCGAGAATTATCTATCATGAACGATGCTCTTTGGCTAAAAGCGCATGGAGATTGCCGACGCACCCAAATGACACGTGGGCTAGGGTCTTGAAGAGTGTGTATTTTCCGAGGATGATTTCATGAAGGCGAGCAAAGGATATAAAGCATCGTGGTCTTTGGTCTAGCATTTTGGATGGTAGAGAATTTCTCGCGCAGGACTGTGTTGGGATGTTGGTGATGGTGCGATATTAGAATCGGGATGATAAATGGATTCATCATGTCGTTTTCGCGAGAAACCCAATAACCTAAATGATCATATTATTGAAGAGGGCAAAGTTTATGATCTTATTGTTAATGGAAAATGGGATCTTAACCCCATTGATGAGTATGTCTCGCCAGAAATCAAGAGTGATATACTTGACATTGATATCCCATCTAATGGGTTGGCTGATAAACTGGTGTAGACTAGTGCTAAGAATGATGTGTATTTTGTGAAAGGGGGGTATCATCATAGTAAAGGGAACATGCTTTCTACAGTCAACAAGGCTGGGTCCTCTGTAGTTCTCACCTCAGCTTGTTGGAAGTCCATTTGGAAGATTTAGGTTATTCCAAGAGTTCAACAATTTGTCTAGCGGATCTTAAATAATGCTATTGCTACCAATGCTGCCCTATATCGAAGAAGGAGTTCTCAGAGTGACATTTGCCCAGTGTGTTATGATGCTATTGAGATGGTGGAGCATTTGTTTTTTCATTGCCCGTGGACTAGGTGTGTCTGGTTTGGGTGTTCTCTTGGAGCAAAGGTTGACGTTGCTAGCGTATTGAACTTCAATGCTTGGTGGATTCATCTCACAGGTATGACTTCCTTAAGTAAACAAAACCTTTCATTAATTTGTTGGATTTTATGGTTTATTTGGAAATAGCGAAATAATATGGTGTTTAATCATTCTGATCCTAATCCGGTTGATGTCATTGAATGTGCGAGGAAAAACAATTTTGACTTCTGGGTGAACTGCGATAAAAGGCACAGGAATCCGGACGGTCAAAGTGTTGGTCCTACTCATCTAGTTTTCTGGTCCCCCTCTTTCTGTTGGCAAGCTTAAATATAATTGTGATTGGGCCTTTTCGACTAATAAGTTTGGCGCTGCTATCGGGGTTATCTGTTGGGATCATTTTTGTGATTTCAAATGGGGTTTGTGGATAAGGTGAAATCTCAGCATTCATGAATGAAGCCATAGCTCTGAAAAGGGCTCTGATGCTTGCTGTTGATCTCGGGCATGATAACATTGTTTTTGAAACTGACTGTCTCTTTCTTCTTGAACGTGTTGATGCTAAATCTTCGGATATGATTGATTGGAGGAGTAGGAGCATTATTTTCGATATTATTCGTCTTTTGGTGGCCAAGGTTAGGTTCTCTCTGTCCTTTACCCCAAGGGGGGGTAATCATGCCACTGACCTTATTGCAGCAGATGCTTATAAAGGGGTGTGCCCGATTGGGTGGGTTTTACAACCAACACCTTATTTGCTGTCTCTTCTAGCCTTGGACTCCCATAGGGCGGATGCTGGTCCTCATGATTCCTCTCTCCCCAATCACTCATTGAGTGGTGATTGTTTGTAGTTTTGTTTTTTATTTGTGTGTATTATGTTTTGTTTGTAATTCATAGACTTGAAGTTTTAATAGAAGTATCCTTTGTCCAAAAAAAAGAACATGCATGCAGTACAAAGTTCTTCTTATAATAGCTTTAGTCAGTGGCGGAACTCTTCAATGGCCAGCTAGCCTTCTAAAATCTATTAAAATATATGTATATATTATATGATATTTTATTTTGACCAATAATTTGGCCCCAGCGAATTTCTTTTCAAGGCCCCAGCCAGTGGCGGAGCCATGTTATGGCTAGCTGGGGCCTTGACCCCAGCTGGCCTTCTCTTATCTTATGTATTTATATGTATGTGTTATATAATATTTTATTTTGGCCAATAATTTGGCCCCAACTAATCTCTTATCTTTTCTATAATTATACTCTCTTTTTTATTAGGACAATGTTTAGTTTATTACTCATTGGGTTGTGAGAGGAAAGTAAAATTCTTGTTTGAAATACCTACTGAAAAAATTAGTATTATCTTATATCCGGCACTGTTCATCTTTATTTTAAGGACTAAATAGGTACTCAAAATCACTTCTTTTCACCTAACTCCTTTTATGAAAGTTATTCTATGTATTTTTCTCTTTCTAATGAGGGTAATAGTGTGCTGATTAGTGAAAATTTTGGGGTTATGATTCTGGGAGAGTTTTGAGTTTTGACAATAGATGACTATATATATGTAGAGGAGGATTAATATCTAATCTTAATCAGTTTGGATTTATTATTTGATTGTCTTATGATTTTATAATGAATTTCTCTTTAAAAAATATATTATAATAGGTTATTTACTTAGCTGAAATTGAATCAGATTTGTATGTTTTTCAAAAAAATATTTTTTGGGGTCATATTATATTTCTTTTATTTTCTCCAATTATTTTGTTGTGAGGTAGGTGGAATGCTCATTTAAGTGTTAGTTTTGTGGATTGAATATAGCAATATATATTATGGATCACCAAATTTGTTATATAGGTTGAAAAAGATGAGTACGGATAAACAGAAAAGCATAGATGTGTGTTTTTTAAGAAGAAATTAACTTCAGAAAGTGATATTTCTAAAAAAACAAATTCTGAAAGTGATGCACCTTGTAATGAGTCTCCTTCCAAAGGCCATAGAATTTTTGTTTACTATGTTATCTTTTGATTTATAATTGTCGGTTATTATTTATTTGTATTTTCAATGTTGTGCGATATTATTTAGTAAATAGTTCAATATGTTTATTTTTTGGCCCGGACTAAAATAATTTCCTGGTTCCGCCACTGGCTTTAGTATTCACTTATATTTAATCTAATCGGTGATTATCTTTCCTAGCTTTGATTTCATTTGATCTCTTCATTTCAACTTGTAAAAATCGTATAAGCTAGTAGGAAAGAGGCTCAAAAACTCACCTTAACCAAAATCTAAGCTTGCATGCAACAGTCCATTCTTCTTCTACTCCGATTCCGACTCTATCTTCCTTCGTTCTCAATCTCGATCCCACGCCTCTCACTCTGTTTTCGTTTTCTCTAGTTGAATGAGAAAAGGCGAAATGAATAACCAGGGAGGAAGACGCCGGCGGAATGGAAAATAAATAAAGGTGAGTATATGTTTTAATGTTGTTTTGAAAAAGTATTACAGTTAATTTATAAACGAGAGTATTGCCCTTGGAATAAGTTTTGAAAAATGTTGTTTGAAAAATATTTTATTTAGCAAATTTATATTTATTTTTAATTTTTTATCCCAAATTATCACATTTATTCAACACATATGTGTGTGAGAATTTGATTCATGCCCTTTTCAGTCATTTTCCATCTCATCTATCTTTTTAAAAGCTATGTCAAACAAGTTCCCATCACAAACAAAAGTCACTTCTGCTATTGCTATCCCAAACACAAATCACATAAAAAAAAAATCCATTAGAAAATAAGTCCATTAAGAAAAGTCCATTAGAAACAAAAGCCACTTCTATCAAAGCTATCCCAAACGGGCCCATAGGGGTCTGCGTGGCGGAAGATGGGGAATTGGTGGGGTGAGGTGGCGTTAAGGAACAAAGGAAGAAGAGTGAGCTGCTTTGACCCAAGAGGGAATGAGATTCCCTACCTATCCAAAGGATAGGCAGGGTTCTCTCCTGGACCTCCAGATCAGATCTGGACGGTTCAAATCTTATTTTTTTTATTTTCTATTTTTTTAAAAAAATTATTTTAATGGATACTGAATAAAAAATAGAGATAATTTCTCAACTAATGTTTTTTTTTAAAAAAAAAATTTATTCAAAAAGCAACAATTAAAAAAAAATTAGACTGTCCAGATCGCATCTAGACGGCCCAGATGCGCCAGGCACATAGTACCTATTCTTTGGATAGGCACCAAAACGGTTCCAGATATAAGGCGCAATGGAGGGAAATGGATTGGATATTAAAGTGTGTGTGTGTTATGTTTATTGGGCTGGAAATAAATGAATGAGTGTGTGTGTTGGCCCAAAAGAATTAATAAAGTGAGAGAGGGAGTATGTTATCTGCGTTTTGGGCTTGCTGCTTTTTTTTTTTTTTAAAAAAAACTAATGCTTGTTGGGCCAAAAGATAAGAGGTGGGTTGAGTGTTATATATATAGGCTCGGCTCAATATCCTATTATGCATATGAGCTGAAGAAAATAAATATGGAAATAGGAATTGGTGTTAGAAAATAATCCTTAATCCTAAATAAGGATTTTTTTCCTTAAATAATTTATTTAGGCCGTTAAATATTATCTCTAAAATACTTAGGCCAAAAATCAACCACTAACTAGATATCCTTAATTTTTGGGAAAATATGCCTAAATTTCCAAATATTAATTTTAACATTTATCTAGGATAAATTTCCCATAACTAATTCCATGTAATATCCTTAATTCCTAATCCCCAAAATTTGGGTATTTGTTTTCTTCCTCATTTTCATTTGTTCCAACGTTATTAATTGAACTTAATATTAATTATGATTATATTACTCTTTAAATATGAACCACTGAACTTTTATCTTCTTTGATATTGAAGCGACAGGCAAAGAAATTGCACAACAGACCATGTTCCACTTGATGGAGAATGTATCAACAAGAAGATTTCAACACCAAATCTTTCCAAGGGATCGAGAGAATGAACGTCACTGGAGCCCACTGCCCCCAGAAGTGGTTCGAGTAGATGTCGATGTTTTAGTTAAAGCTGGTAATCAAGCGGCATGTGGCGGATCATTAGAGATGATAGAGGACAATGGGTTATAACTTTAAATACTTCTCTCTCTATAGCTATAAGTCACTGATCTGAAAGTGATAGTTTCAAGTTGTGCCGCCGTCAAATTTTAAAGTATTAGTTAAATTTTGGATATTAAAATTAGTTTACTAAAATCATGACACCTACCAAATAACTCGTGGATCATGACGTTGTTTTTATTGTTGTTGTTTGGACTAGATTACCCTCCACCTTCATCAACCCCACCATTTGTCAGATTCTGTCTTGATATAATTTTTTGCGCTGTTCTGTTTTTGGTCAGATGTGTTCTCTCTTCATACCAGGGTTTGTACTCAGTAATTAATTTAAAAGCAGCCGAAGATTATGAATTAGAAACTACATGAAGAAAATTACAAGGCAAGCCATAAACTGGCATCATGTGGCCTACACACACACACAATATTGCTGGATGAAAATCAAATCAAATGAATCAATTACTAGTGTGGTTAATATGAATTAAGATCAAATGACTTGAATGTTCAAATTCCACAATTCTCCGCAAAAAAGACGAGTATTTCATTATTTTTCCTTCTATCTAAGACGGATTAATTGAACTTTGCATACCCAATTTCTTTATGTAATCAACTCTTTCTCGAAATTCATGTTCTGCTGTCATCAAACTTCTTGTTGCATTTTCAACAGCTTGCGTCTTGACTGCAATATTTTCCTTATTCCCTAGAACTTCAAGGGATTTGGATAGATTTAATCTAGATCATTATCTTAGTTAGGAGGCAGGTTTGTTGCCTCAATTGTGCCTATATAAACACTACAGAAATCCATGAACAATATTATCGGACTGAGACAAATTAACTCAGCCGCTTTTCTTCAATGTATATGATGATTCCAAACAGGATGATGATGGGACTGATCTCTAATATAATATCTTCTTATATCATGACAGGATATATTTTGTTAAGGTTGTAATTTTCAAAATGAATGATTGGTTATCAGTCAATGATATGTGAGGAGTGGTCAATGATGTTAAAACCTGGCTAATTGCCATCTTAATTATATGTGCAAACTCCAAATATAATTAATCGCATGATTATGAATTCGCTTATCTTTTAGAGTGGAGATGGTTTTTGTTGGTCAAAAAGGGTTAGGTGCAGGTCCTGTTGGATGCTCACGAGAGCCATTCCTTTTGCCGTGGGAGTCTTTGTTTGTTGTGGACGAATGAATATAAGTAAGATAAGATTCAGGTATCATTTAAAGAATTAAAGGTATACGTAGCTAGCTTGAAGCTTCCACGGCAGACATAGAGAGAGAAGGGGGAAGAGGGACAATAGAAAGAGATGAGACTTTCGGTAATGATAAGACGGAGACCCTTCCACTAATGAAAAGGTCACTCCACGACATTAATTATGAATTAATTTAATCAACGAACCAACAACGTAGCTTTCCATCACGTGCACCTAATCTCTCAACTAAACTAATTATAACCTCATCACCTCCCCCCAGTATAATTAACTGCCCTTCCCAATTTCCACCCTTTAGCTTTTACGAGTATTTTTAAAAATATGAGATTTCAGAAACTAAACATTACATATCAGTAGTAACACTAATACTACATAAAACTTGGTCCTTAGAATAAATCACTAATCCGGTCCTGCATTTAGGATAGGACGAGTACTGTATATTAATGACTTTTTGAAGCCATAATTTGTTACTATTACGAGAATAAAATAAAGGGTTAAGGTGTAAAAATACACATGTGGTTTTTTTATTATGTACGTATGGTATCTCTAATATTCCGTTTAATAATGTTTGATATATATCTAAATATAGCCAGTGAGTCAATTAAATAAATTACGTTTCATTTTAATTTCTCCACTCAGCCGCTCTACAGTATCAACCTATTATTTCAAATCAAAATGAATCTCACATTTACATTTTGTTGTCAATATAGATATAATAAGATATCAAACAATGTGGTGGCATGCAGGGGACTCATCATGCGGCTCTCATTTAATTTCGATACAGATCAGAGCACCTACTTAATTAAGAAAATTACAAGCACTTCCTCCGTAAACAAATATAAGAAACAATTTGCTAAAGACCATAAGCCGTTTGGTTTAAACCTCTTTTTAATTCCGATCCACTTTGCTTTTGGAGATTGAGGTGTAATTAACCTCAACTTCAATAATAGATATATGTATAGAGATGATTGACCAGTGGGTGTTTTAAAATTTCCAGCCAGGATCTCGGCAAATTCTGATCTCATTCTATCTTAGAGACAGAGACACAATATATTTTGATGTAGAGGATGTGATGCCTCAAAACCTTCAAAGATTTGGTCAATTTTTCTTAATTAATCACACTTCTTTAGATTATTAATTCACTGTTGGGGAAAAATTAGTTGTTACTCCCTCCGGTCCTAATTATAAGACCGAATAGATTTTTTTTTGAAAATATTAAGGAACTAATTAAATTACTATAGAGTATTTTTTTCCCCAGTTTGACTAATAAACTAATATATAATTTAAGAATACATAACATATGATATGATTAAAGAACTTATTTAGCTTTGTTATTTTCTCAAAAAAAGAAGTCAAACCGGTCTTATAATTAAGACATATAGATGTAATAATACAATCCTATGTCACACCACTCCTTTAAGAGTTTCTGCCGTAATATGCTTTTCTTTCTCTAATGTGGCTTCTAAATTATTAGACGACCTTTATCCACATTATATAGAAAGAGAGTATTGAATCCATTAATTAGGCGTGTGAGAGTAATTTTCATAATAAATTGAAGTACCATATTCATCAATCAGCACCTCATGAACGTAACTAACAAACTATAATAATTAATAAACACTGCATTTGACTCCACCAGGCTCCCACACTGTCTGCAATTTACATGTGCACACCTCTAACTAAGGTTGAACATAAATTCGAATTCTGAGAAACCCACTTGTTAGGAGATATGGAAATCCTTTGCGCTGTAAATCTCAAAGAAATTATACTCTTGATCAAGTTAAAAAGGAAAAAACGAAAAATCAAAGATTCTTTATATGGCGTTTAAAACTTATTTATTTGGATTAGTTGGAGTGGAAAAGGAAAGTACTTAAACGAAATGTCTTTTATAGTAATTTTTCCCTCATAATTTTATTATTTTTAACGATTAAGAGTGTTAAAAAAATATATAATGAGAAATGTTAGTAAAATTTAATAAGCACTAACAAAATTTTAGCAGCAATGATTATTATTTATTTTTTTGGTAAACGGTGCTATTTATTAAATAAATTAATAATTAGAATATAAAACAAGTAGTACATAGTTTTTTGGTAATAATAAACCTATAATTTATAGAAATTAAGAATGAAATGATGATTTACAAAATTAATATTTTTATAATGCAATTACTGAAAATTCATTAGTTGTTAGAAAATGATAAATAAATAATTGCCGTTTGCAATATTGTGGATTAAGTAGGTTTATGATTGAAAGGCTGCATTAGTTGGACATTAATTAAGCTGTTTGACGGTTTGTTAGGAATAACAGATATATATACCTGTAGAGGATTAACAAACACGCACTATATCTTGTTGCCATATAGGTAGTGCAATCAGTGTTATTAATAACGAGACTTGGTCTGTGGGCATTCTCGTCTGTGTTATTATTAAACTCAATACCACTCTCGGTCTCACGCATATATCCAATTTTATTCCTATTCCATTCCCATTGTAACGAGAGAAGGAAGAGAGATGTGAAAATAGCATGTAAATATTATTGAGCAAATTTTAATGAGGACAAACTTAAAAATGTTTATCAATTTAAGACATATTTAACAACTTACTTATCATTCTCACTACAAAAAAAAAAAACAATTAATTAGTTATATAGTTTATTTTGATGATGAACTTGTATAATTTTGTCATTGAATTTCGTTGCTAATCTACTATTTTTTTTAGGGTTAAGGAGCAAAATTTCCCTGGAAGTACACGTTCAGGAGTAATTTTACCCTAGAAGTTTATTTTGGGCTCAATGTAGCTCCAGAAGTTTAAAAACATAGCAATTTTGCCATTTTTCCGTCAAAAAACTAATGTTGACCGTTAAAAAAGTGACAATGACCGTTAGCTTTTTAACGGAAAATGACAAAATTGCTACGTTTTTAAACTTCCGAGCTACATTGAGCCTAAAAAAACTTTCAGGCAAAATTGCTTCTGAGCGTGTACTTTCAGGGAAAATTTGTTACTTAACCCTTTTTTTTTATAATGATAATTTATGAGAATTAGGTAAAAATGACTTATATTAGGGATAAGAGTGGTGTGTGTATAATGAGCAAATATATAACAACAATAGTACAATTTCATAAACACTAACAACATTTTAGCAGTAAGGATTAAATTAAAAATTATGCAGCCTGTAGGGATTTAAATTAGGAAGACAATGAATATAAATATAAGTGTCCCATTAATAACATAACCAACATTTCATAACTAAGCACAATAATAATACATCAAACACTGCAAAATACATACAAGAGTACGCATTCTACTTATTCTCAGCACAACCATTATTATAGGTTCACACACACACACACAAAACCCTCATAAAAACCACCATCCAAATCCCAAACACTGGTTTAAGAAGGTCATGCTTTGATGAGATGGGCATCAACATCCTTACTAACCTTAGTGATAAAGTCCAAGTAGGCTTGTGGAGGAGGCACATCTGGACGAAGCTTCTCATATTCAAAAGTCCATTTGACAAGGGCACCACTTCCCTTGTCCACCACTTTAAGCTTACACTTTAAGCTTTTATACTTTTCTGCAACATCTCCATCGAACAAGTTGAACGTACACGTCTTGTTCTCATGATCAATCTCTTCAAAGTGCTCCTTACAGCTCACTACCTTACCTCCTGTAATTAAAAGAGTTCATCAACAATTTGCAAATATAAGGAAATTTGATTTGATCAAGCTTTTCCCTCTTTCTTCTCGAAACTTAGAACGGAAAGTGTTTTCATATCTCTCATGTGCTTCTTATATTTGAATTTGTGGTCTCTTCGTTACGTACCACCTCAACCAATAAATTGTTAGCAAACATAAGTGAAATTGAAACACTTGAAATTAAATTGCACGATGAGAGCTTACCGAGAGTGAAAGTCCAGCTCTTTACATGATCAGAACCAGGGGTGTGCCAGTCTCCTTGATGCAACTTAGTTTCATGAACGTGATCGCTAATGTTCTGAACATGGTGGAGTTTGGTTGCGAATAGGCTGAAGAACTTGGAAGCAGGTGCTTGGACCTCAACTTCATCCTCCAGCTTTCCGGCGAGAGCCATTTCTCTGTGATGTGAGCTCAAGAACACAAGCTTTTTTACTTTCACGGTTTTTTAATGTCAGCTTGTATTGTCTATGCAATTTTTCTGTGTCTTGCTTTATGTTAAGATATTATTATACCTTATGTTAAAGTTTTATATAGTATCGTGTAGCTAGAGATATTATATTTCATTTTTTGATATTTGATATATTTTAGAAAATATTATTATTAGGGTATATATTTAATTAGTATTTATTTAGATTATATTATATTAATTATATTCTACGATTACTTTAGGTTATACTTTGCCTATACAAAGGCTCTCGTACTCTCATTAATTTAAGAATTAAATATGAAGGTTTCCTAGAGGCTTCTTGTTTCTTGGCTACTCCAATCCTCCATATTCTAACACTTTAATTTATCAAGTCTTCCAATTAAGAAAAAAAAAATATTTTTTCCCCAATTCCTATTGTGAGAGCCACTTAATTAATTTGAGTAATTTAAAGAAATGAAATAAATTAGTTAATTTGAACAAATATAACATGATATCCCTAAAATATCACAGTGTAATCTTATATTATCCATAATGATCTTAAGTTTTAACTAATTGAGGTGACTAGTGCCTTTGAGATGTGAGTGCCACATATATATTCGAAGATATAAAATTTAGGGAGAATTACACACAGGTCCCAAGGATGACAAAAATACAATGAGGTCCCAACAAGAATTCACATTACACAGAAGTCCCAAGGGACCTGGTTGTAATTATTTGTGAATGTACAATTACCAATTTGACATTCCTTCCAATTCCTCTCTCCCCCCATTCTCCTCTCTCTCCCTCTCCTCTCTCTCCGGTCTCTCTTTTCCTCTCAATCTTACGGCAAGCTCTGGTTTTGTATCTGTGGCTCTGATTTTAAGCACAAAAGATCCCTCAAAGACCATGTTCAATCCTTCGATGACGGCCATGCTCCTCACACCGTCGACAACCAGGACCACCACCACCTCCACCAAGAGTTAGAAGAAGTCGACGTTGATGAAGACGAAGACGATGAATTAGAAGATGATGATAATAACAGTGACGTGTTTGTCTACGGCGGAAATCCAGCCTCCATTTACTTCTGATACATATGTTTAAGAAACTCTCAAGCCTCGGCACAGTTTTAATTATATGATAAGCTCCAAATGCTAATGTAGTACTACCGCTTCATATATATGTATGTATGTATATGTCTAATTGAAAGGTGAAACCCTAAAAGGATCCAGAAAATCTGCGAGCTGAGTCTGATATATATTTCATACACACATATAGTGTTAAGATGGAGCATTGCTCCATAAGTAACCATTTTAGAGCGTGGGAGTATCTTTTGAGAAAAAAATTGTCATGAATAAAGGAGCAAATTTGTTTTAATCGTTAAAAAAGTTAATTAACGTTGACAATTGAAGATGACGACGAAGACTACGAGAATCCAACTGGCAGGCGAAAACGCGTTGGAAAGATACGATTGTAGAAGAAGACTTGTAAATAGAAAGCAATGGGTTGGGTTGTAGATATATACACAAGGAGTGGGTGCAAATAGTTACTTACTCATACAACTTAATACTTTGAAATTATATTGCTGTCAAAATTCTCAAAATTTGTTGTAAATCTATACTTTTTCAGTTGTAAATTTATACTTTGTGTGTTGTAAATAGCCTCTGGAAGTCAAAATGGAAAAAACGATGGTTTTAAAATTTGTTGTAAATCTATAATTTTTCAGTTGTAAATTTATACTTTGTATGTTGTAAATAGCCTCTGAAGTCAAAATGGAAAAACGGTGGTTTTCAAATTTGTTGTAAATCTATACTTTTCAGTTGTAAATTTATACTTTGTGTGTTGTAAATAGTCTCGGAAGTCAAAATGGAAAAAACGATGGTTTTAAAATTTGTTGTAAATCTATACTTTTTCAGTTGTAAATTTATACTTTGTGTGTTGTAAATAGCCTCGGAAGTCAAAATGGAAAAACGATGGTTTTCAAATTTGTTGTAAATCTATATTTTTTCAGTTGTAAATTTATACTTTGTGTGTTGTAAATAGTCTCGGAAGTCAAAATGGAAAAACGATGGTTTTAAAATTTGTTGTAAATCTATACTTTTCGGTTGTAAATTTATACTTTGTGTGTTGTAAATAGCCTCGGAAGTCAAAATGGAAAAAACGGTGGTTTTCAAATTTGTTGTAAATCTATACTTTTCGGTTGTAAATTTATACTTTGTGTGTTGTAAATAGCCTCTGGAAGTCAAAATGGAAAAACGGTGGTTTTAAAATTTGTTGTAAATCTATACTTTTCAGTTGTAAATTTATACTTTGTGTGTTGTAAATAGCCTCGGAAGTCAAAATGGAAAAAAAACGGTGGTTTTAAAATTTGTTGTAAATCTATACTTTTCGATTGTAAATTTATACTTTGTGTGTTGTAAAAGCCTCGGAAGTCAAAATGGAAAAAATGATGGTTTTAAAATTTGTTGTAAATCTATACTTTTCGATTGTAAATTTATACTTTGTCTGTTGTAAATTTCCTTTGTCCGAATGGTCATTTTACATTCACATATAATTTACGAAGTCCCTAGGGACTTCTGTGCAATGTGAATTCTTGTTGGGACCTCATTGTATTTTTTTGTCATCCTTGGGACCTGTGTGTAATTCTCCCTAAAATTTATGCAGAAAAGTCTCTATCTTCTATCTACGCAAAGTTTTGAAATCTCTACCATTTGGGGTTTGTTTGGGATAGTGATGGTAGAAGTGACTTTTTTTGTAAGGCTTTTCCAGATGAGATTTTTTTTTGAAAAGTTATATTGTAGATTGTGGTGACAAAAGTGACTTTTTTTTTCCTAGATGAGCTATTGTTTGACATAGCGTTTGAAAAGTTAGTTGAGATGAAAAATGATTGAAAATGACATGAATCTTATTGAATACTACATTTTATATATATATATATATATATATATATATATATATATATATATATATATATATATATATATATATATATGTTGTATATTATGTGATAATTGAAGATAAAAATTTAAATTTTAAAAGTAGTAACATTATTATTAAAAAAGTTGGGTAGCCGATGGGGCATTCAACAATGAAAAATTTAAATGCCAATTTGATAAAACAAAAAATTTAAATTATTATTAAATATTAAATACTTTTGCATGTCTGATAGGTTATTATCATTAGTGAACATTTGAGCAAGGGAACATTATCGGAGGTTAGAGAGAGGAGCTCTTCCTTTTCTCTAGAAATCATTCACTACTCATCTATAATAGGAGGGCTTTGTCTCTTAGCTCTTCAATCATGAAGTTCTTGCTTAGATCCAGACTTTGATTAGCTTGCTTCTCCAAGATGAAGGCATAGGTTCCGAAAAATATTTTAATGCGTAGATAATCTAAAATAAAATAATCTCTCAACTAATATTTTTTTTTTAAAAATTACCAGATAAAAAAAATTAAATATAAACCATCTAAATTTCATTTGGACAATCCAAGATGCAAGTTCCACCTATCTATCAAAGGATAGGAAGGGAAATTGGATTAGAAAATTTATGGGTCAATCATCTCTATTTTATAGTACTACTAACTAAAGCTCCTTTCGTCCTACAACTTTCAACATCAATTCAAATCCATTGACATTTTTCACAGCCTAACATATTCCATATGTGGTAGTTTGAACATGTTCAAAAAAAGTAATTAGGTACATTGGTGAGAAACAAAAGTATCTAATCCTCTAAAAAGAATCTAAAATGAGGTAGATGAAAGTCGAATCAAATACTCAATAAAGTTAAAGAACATAATCTTTTAGTTAATAATCTAATTAAAAATCTAATTATAGATAGAGTAAAATGACGTCATGCAATTCATATAGCCGACTTCACCTAATGAGATAAGACTTTATTTTTTTTTTTTTTTGTTATTGGTAAGGACCGGACCAATGAGTATAACTCGTACGTTGAAAATAGGTGAGAAGATGAACTCTGTTTTGCTCAAAATTAGAAGGAAAAAAATGATATTTTAATTAATTGAAAGCGTTGTGCTACGTCCGTGTTCAGTATCAGCCACGAGAGAGGGCGTTGGCCTGTTAAAACGCGGGCCATGACAGTATCAACAATGGAGTCCATATTAAGTGCACATAGCTTATGTATTTCTTGTGTTCATATCACTATTAGAGGGATGGACATATATATTTTTATTTTATTTATTTTTTATATATTATATTTATTTAGATTTAAATTATATGCCACTTTTTGAAATATTTTTTGCACTCAATATCTTAAATTAATTAGTTTTCAGTCTTGCATTCAGAAATATTTATCTGTAATACTAGTATCATACAAAAAAAACATTTCAGAAAGTAATATATAATTTAAATATAAATAAATACAATATATAAATTAAAAAATAAAACAAAATAGGTCCATCTCTCTAATAGAGGTATGAGCACGTAATGAGCTATCTGCACCTAACATAAACTCATCAGCAATGGGAGAGGATTATATATCATATGAATGGATGTTTTTAACTTATTCAATCAAGTTTTGATTGATTTTTAAGAAATTAATTTTTTCCTACACAAGAAATTAATTTTGTATCTTAGTTTCATTTGGTAAACATGCATGAAAGATTTCGATTGATTAGACTTTGGAGTTTGTGAGATTTTGTCTGTGATGGGACTCTAAAAACCACTATTTCTTTGAAAGAGAGCGAGAAGTAGGGACGTTTTTCTTTCAATGATTATATCATCCTGATCTCAAAAATTAATTTTGAAGGCGACGACTCATAATATTTCAATAAATAAATAATATGGGTTTCATTTTGATGGTACGTGATTCATAATGGAACATGGTAGCTCAACATGACACATCGTAGGGTGTCGATGCAGCACGTTTATTTCTTTTATTGTCGGGCAATTTCCTTCTGGATGGGGTCAACATCGTTGAAATTAATTACATTTATAAACGTCTACATTTATATTTTTGGTATTTAATTTTTAGCTAATAAGGATTTTTCTTCCTTAAATGATTTATTTAGGCCGTTAAATATTATCTCTAAAATATTTAGGCCAAAAATCAACCACTAACAAGTTATCCATATTTTGGAAAATATGCCTATATTTCCAAATATTAATTTTAACATTTATTTAGACTAAATTTCCCATAATTAATTCCATGCAATATTCTTAATTCTTAATCCCTAAAATTTGGGATGTCACATCAGATTTGATATTTTACCGAATATTTGTTTTCTTCCTCATTTTCATCTGTTCCAACGTTATTAATTGAACTTAATATTAATTATGATTATACTACTCTTTAAATATGAGCCACTGGACTTTTATCTTCTTTGATATTGAAGCGACAGCTAAAGAAATTGCACAACAGACCATGTTCCACTTGATGGAGGATATATCAAGTGTCAACACAAGAAGATTTCAACACCAAATCTTTCCAAGCAATCGAGAGAATGAACGTCACTGGAGCCCACTGCCCCCAGAAGTACGTTCGAGTAGATGTCGATGCTTCAGTTAAAGCTGGTAATCAAGCGGCATGTGGCGGAATCATTAGAGATGATAGAGGACAATGGGTTATAACTTTAAATACTTCTCTCCCTCTAGCTATATGTCACTGATCTACAGAGATGAACAAGTCGCAGAAATCTCCGGTGCAGTTTGATCCTATTATATACAAATTCTGTCAACGCCATGCT
Source organism: Acacia pycnantha (assembly GCA_025563575.1). Classification (NCBI taxonomy): domain Eukaryota; kingdom Viridiplantae; phylum Streptophyta; class Magnoliopsida; order Fabales; family Fabaceae; genus Acacia; species Acacia pycnantha. The sequence goes on from JAMWYP010000217.1 coordinate 275,763, forward strand.
GTGGACATTACGGACATTTTATTCATCTTTCACCCATATATTATATACTGCCACTCTCATCATTTTTTTCATTTAATAATTACTTTGTTAGTTTATTGAAACTATACTGCCACTCTCATCATGTGAATATGAAATTTGAAGGTGATAGTTTCAAGTTGCGCCGCCGTCAAATTTTAAAGTATTAGTTAAATTTTGGATATTAATATTAGTTTACTAAAATCATGACACATGCCAAATAACTCGTGGATCTTGACGTTTTTGTTGTTGTTATTGTCTGGACTAGATTACCCTCCACCTTCATCAAACCCACCATTTGTCAGATTCTGTTATGATATAATTTTGTGCTCTGTTCTGTTTTTGGTCAGATGTGTTCTTTCTTCATATCAGGGTTTGTACTCAGTAATTAATTTAAAAGCAGCCGAAGATTATGAATTAGAAACTACAAGAAGAAAATTACAAGGCAAGCCATAAACTGGCATCACGTGGCCTACACACACACACACACAATATTTCTGGATGAAAATCTAATCAAATGAATTAGCTAGCGTGGTTAATATGAATTAAGATCAAATGACTTGAGTGTTAATATTCCACAATTCTCCGCAAAAAAGACGAGTCTTTCATTATTTCTCCTTCTATCTAAGACAGATTAATTGAGCTTTGCATACCCAATTTCTTTATGTAATCAACTCTTTCTCGAAATTCCTGTTCTGCTGTCATCAAACTTCTTGTTGCACTTTCAACAGCTTGCGTCTTGATTGCAATATTTTCCTTATTCCCTAGAACTTCAAGGGATTTGGATAGATTTAATCTAGAGGTTTGTTGCCTCAATTGTAAACACTACAGAAATCCCATGAACAATATTATCGACTGAGACAAATTAACACAGCCGCTTTTCTTCAATGTCTGATGATTCCAAACAGGACCTCATGAAGCACAACAAGTTGCCCACCAAGCCTCCTCTTTTCCACCCTCCTTCTCCCTCACCTCCTCATTTTGCTGCTAATTCGTTCTATCCTCAACCACACCTCATTTCTCAAAGCTGTGCCTCCATTATCAACACTCGCTCATATCATGCTATGCTATACTTTTATTTCTCCATTACCTGTATTCCTATTATGTACGTATGGTATCTCTAATATTCCGTTTAATAATGTTTGATATATATCTAAATATAGCCAGTGAGTCAATTAAATAAATTACGTTTCATTTTAATTTCTCCACTCTGCCGCTCTACAGTATCAACCTATTATTTCAAATCAAAATGAATCTTACATTTACATTTTGTTGTCAATATAGATATAATAAGATATCAAACAATGTGGTGGCATGCAGGGGACTCATCATGCGGCTCTCATTTAATTTCGATACAGATCAGAGCACCTACTAATCAATTAAGAAAATTACAAGCACTTCCTCCGTAAACAAATATAAGAAACAATTTGCTAAAGACCATAAGCCGTTTGGTTTAAACCTCTTTTTAATTCCGATCCACTTTGCTTTTGGAGATTGAGGTGTAATTAACCTCTACTTCAATAATAGATATATGTATAGAGATGATTGACCAGTGAGTATTTTAAAATTTCCAGCCAGGATCTCAGCAAGTTCTGATCTCATTCTATCTTAGACAGAGACACTATATATTTTGATGTAGAGGATGTGATGCCTCAAAACCTTCAAAGATTTGGTCATATTTTCTTAAAAAATAATTTTATTAATTAATCACACTCATTTAGATTATTAATTCACTGTTAGGGAAAAATTAGTTATTACTCCCTCCTGTCCTAATTATAAGACTAAGTTGATTTTTTTGGAGAGACTAAGAAACTAATTAAATTACTTTAATGTGTTATTATTATTATTATTTTTTCTCCAAACTAATTAGTTTGACTAATAAACTAATATATAATCTAAGAATACATAATGATTAAGTAATTTATTTAATTTCCTTAATCTCTAAAAAAAAGTCAAACCGATCTTATAATTAGAACTTGAAGTAGTATTATAATATGGATGTAATAATGCAATCCTATGTCACGCCACGTACTCCATGATAATGATATATTTTATAATTAAATAGGTATATATTTTATGATATAATTGGTTGGATTTATTACTATTTTACCTATTTAATTGTAAGATATATACTTTTCTATCTTTTAATTAAATATAGGATAAAAGAATATTATAACAGAAAATCTATTCATATCCTATTCTTATTTTGCAAGAGAGGCAACAAATTAAATTGAAAAGGATATAATATAATGTATATTATATTAAATTGGAAAAAAGATAATAATATAATATATTATTATATTATATTAATGGTCAATCAAAAGATTAAGAATGGAGCTTTTAGTTGTGAATGATATCCTGGTGATAGATAGAATATATCTAAAGAGAGATCCAGAGAAAAAAACGAAAAAAGCCCAAGCAATAATATATATATTAGAACGCACAGACGCAAAAGAAAAAAAAAAAGCCGAACTGAAATATCAAAGGAGAGAAACGAATTGAGAAGGAATTGAAGACGCAGGAGAATTGAACGCCGAAAAAAGAAAGCAGCACGGACGCGCCGAGAGAGCACACCGTCGGCATTATTCAAGAAGCAGAAAACGCAAACGGCGGACGGAGACGCGAAGGGAGAATTTCAGAGACGCACAAGACAACAGGAGGAGACTGGACTACGCAGAACAAGAACAGATCAGCAGCGCGCAATAGCCAGGAGCAATAAAGAGACGAAGCTCCACAGTAGTAGTGTCATCTCTTCTTTGTTCTTCTCTTATCTTTTGATTCTGAGTTTCATCTTCTTATCATGGATTTTAGTATAGCCATGTGTGGCTAATTTTCCTTTTCAACCTAGAGAACCTATGAACTTGTTGGGGTTCTAGGTATTATTCCCACGGATTATTTTTATTGATTTTAATTCAGTTTATTTATTCTCGTATTTATCGCTATTGCTTATTAATTGGCCACTAGTGAGCATGTTTGGGGGATTTAGGATTGAACTTGGAAGAGGGAATCCTAAATTGACCATGAGAGTAAATAATGTGGAATTAGGTTTAAATTTAATGTAGGATTAGGTTTTCATCTAATTTGCGTCTAGGATAGGAATATACCTAGAAGCTCTGCATAATCAAATTAGGGTGAGCCCGTTCTAGAAAACACCTTATTTATTGTGTGAGGAATTACATAATTAATTAAGATAGGTATATAGATGGACCGGAAGGCATCTATAGACATTTATACTCTAGATTAGCTGATTAAGTTAAATCAAAAGTAATTTAGTGGGGGTAAAATCTAAGAATCCAACAAGGGATTAGTGACTCTAGGTTGTGCTTCTCGATAGTGAAATTCGTTTTTTTTACTACTATTAGTTTCTTATTGATTTTATTTTTATTCTTGAAAACAATTCTGATTCGCTCAACTTAAACGAATTAAGGGAAATTTAACACCTAATCACTAGTTTGATTGAGTCCCTGTGGGATGACCTTGATTTACCACTTACTATTTTCATGACCCGTACACTTGCGGTACTTAGTTAAATTTTGGTAGCATCAAGTTTTTGGCGCCGTTGCCGGGGACTCAAGGCAATTGGTGATTCGTATTAGAAATCCTTTAGTAATTTTAGTTTGACTATTTTTTTTTTTTAAAAAAAATCCTAATTTTTTTCTTTTATTTTTAGCTTTTAGTGTTACTGTGATACTTTGAGATTTATTTGGTTTTGCAGGTACTTCGGTACATGACTCGTAGAACCAAAGCTATTAAAACACCACAGAAAACAAGGAATATCCAAGAGCTTTTGGAAGCTTCAACACCGCATAACCAAGAGGAGGAAGTGATACAGACTGACACTGAAGAAATGGTTGCGGATGAAAATGATCGTTTGGGTATCAACGATTTTCTGGGAAGACAATCTCGAGGTTATCGATCGGGAATCAAAGTGCCTGAGTTTCAAGCCAACAATTTCGAAATCAAGCAGACTATGCTTAAGATGCTTGAACTACAGGGTCAGTATGCAGGGAACAATTCAGAAGATCCAAATCGGCATCTGATACAATTTCTTGACGTTTGTAACTCATTCAAGATGAATGGAGTTCCTGATGGTGTAATTCACCTTCGGCTTTTTCCTTACTCTCTACAAGGGAAAGCCAAGGAATGGCTCAACAACTTAGAAGAGGGAAGCATAACCTCTTGGGAGACACTAGAAGAACAGTTCAGATCAAGATTCTTTCCACATAATAAGATTGTGGACGCACGAGCCGCTCTTACAAATTTCTGTCAACAATTTGGTGAACATCTATATGAGGCTTGGGAGAGGTTCAAGTTGCTTGTCAGGCAGAGTCCTGGTCATAATCTAGAGAAGTGGGTCTTACTTCAAATATTCAGTACTCGGTTGAATCCTGAATCTAAATCAGAATTAAATGCTGTTACTAATGGGGGGACTACAAAACAACCGGTGAATCATGTCTGGAAATGCTTAGATGACTTATCCACTGACTTTCTACAGAACAACAATGACAGAAGGCCAGTAAAGTCAGTTGATAAAATTATTGAAGACCCCTCTTCACAGCTGATGGCGATGTTAAATATAATCAACAAAAAGGTCGATCACTTAGAAGCTCAAGCCAACCGATCCAATAGTAGACATGTGGGGGTAAATGCTGTTCATGCCCCTTGTGATTACTGTGGAAGTAGCCATGATAATGGAGAATGCCTCATATCTCAACAGGTGGAGCCAGTAAACTATGCAGGAAATTACCAAAAAATCCCAACCTTTCTTGGAAATATGGTGCAACTCTTAATGATGCATCAACCTCTAGTACAAGACAAGTGCCACCTCTTGGATTTCATCAATTAGAAAAGGAAGTCACTCCTACCCAAGAACCTAAATCTAATCTAGAAGCAATGATATCTCAGCTTGTCAGTTTTCAATTAAAGAGTACTCAAGATCAAGCCGCTACTAATGCAAGAGTGGACTCATCTATCAAGAATCTTGAGGTACAAATGGGACAAATTGCAAATGCTATGAATGTTTTACAACAAAGGGAACTGCCAAGCAATACTGTGCCTAATCCTCGCAGAGATGGAAAAGAGGAATGCAAAGCTCTTGCATTGAGAAGTGGAAAGGAATTACCTAAGATTCCACAACCAACGAAGGAACCCTCAGTGTTAAATGATCGAACAATTCCTACAGTTACTATAGAGGATGATGACGAGGCTACACAGGCGGTAAACCAAAAAGCCAATGAAGAGAAAGTTGAGATTGAATCTAAACAAGGGGAGATGAAAAAGCAGACAACTCAAGATAATTCTAAATGGGTACCACCCTTACCATTCCCTCAAAGATTTCAAAAGAAGGCTTTAGACGAGAAATATAAGAAGTTTTTGGAGATTTTCAAGCAGCTACACATTAACATCCCTATCCTCGAAGCGTTAGAGCAGATGCCCCACTATGTGAAGTTCTTGAAGGAGATGTTGAGTAAGAAGAGGAGGTTCGGTGACTATGAAACCGTAGCCCTAACTGAAGAGTGTAGTGCTATTCTTCTCAGCAAGTTACCCCCTAAACAGAAAGATCCAGGAAGTTTTTCCATACCTTGCATAGTTGGAGAAAAGTTTAAGGGAGGAGCATTATGTGATCTAGGATCAAGTATCAACTTGATGCCACTATCTGTGTTCAGAAAATTGCAATTGGGGGAAGCTCAACCAACTTCTGTGACACTTCAGCTAGCCGATCGAAGTTTAGCTTTTCCAAAGGGCATTATTGAAGATGTGCTGATTAAAGTTGACAAGTTTATTTTCCCTGCTGACTTCATTGTCTTGGACTGTGATGAAGATAGAGATATACCACTCATCGTGGGAAGACCTTTCCTTGCCACAGCTCGAACTCTGATTGATGTTGAAAAAGGAGAAATCAAGTTGAGGGTAAATAATGAAGAAGTTATATTTAACATGAACAAGGCATTGAAGTATCCTAGAGACGTTACAGATTGTTTCAGGGTTGACGTGCTTGATGAAGTGATTCAAAAGGCTTTAGAGTCCTTTTCTATAAAAGAACCTTTGGCAGCTGTGTTACAAGGGACTGATGAAATTGAAGAAGAAAATATATTTGAATGTAAGAAGTTACTTGAAGCCTCTCCGTATTACAGTAAACCACAACAACAATTTGAGTTGTTAGAGAGGGAATCAAGGCAAACTACTTCTTTGAAGCCTTCTATAGAACAAGCACCAATTCTAGAGCTTAAACCCTTACCACCACATCTTGAATATGCATACTTGGGTGAATCTGAGACACTACCTATTATCATCTCTTCTTCCCTATCTGAAGATAAAAAAGAACGACTGTTAAACGTTCTTCGAGGCCACAAAAGCGCTTTAGGTTGGACAATTGCAGATATAAAAGGTATAAGCCCATCAATTGTAATGCACAAGATACTCTTGGAAGATGATCACAGGAAATCTATTCAGAATCAAAGAAGACTAAATCCCATGATGAAAGAAGTGGTCAAGAAGGAAATTATTAAGTGGTTAGATGCTGGGATTATTTACCCCATCTCTGATAGCTCGTGGGTCAGCCCAGTTCAATGTGTTCCTAAAAAGGGAGGTATGACAGTGATTACTAATGAGCAAGATGAGCTTATCCCCACTCGTACAGTGACTGGTTGGCGTATTTGCATGGATTACAGAAAATTGAATGATGCCACAAGGAAAGATCACTTTCCACTTCCGTTTATTGACCAGATGTTAGATCAATTGGCTGGTAAAGAATTCTTTTGTTTCTTAGATGGTTATTCAGGGTATAATCAAATTGTGGTTGCTCCCGAAGATCAAGAGAAAACAACATTCACCTGTCCTTATGGCACTTTTTCCTTTAGAAGAATGCCGTTTGGTCTATGCAATGCTCCTGCCACTTTCCAAAGATGCATGATGAGTATATTCTCTGATATGATAGAAGAGATAATGGAAGTGTTTATGGACGACTTCTCGGTATTTGGTGAATCATTTGACAAGTGCTTGATAAATCTGGATAAGGTGTTGAAGCGATGTGAGGAGACAAACTTAGTGCTCAACTGGGAAAAGTGTCATTTCATGGTAACTGAAGGAATAGTTTTGGGTCATAAAGTCTCCAAAGAAGGGTTAGAGGTTGACAGAGCCAAGATTTCTGTGATTGAGCAACTCCCTCCTCCTTCTAATGTCAAAGCTGTAAGAAGCTTCTTGGGCCATGCTGGATTCTATCGTCGATTCATTAAAGATTTTTCCAAGATTTCAAAGCCCCTCTCGCAGTTACTTGAGAAAGATACTCCCTTTCAGTTTAATGAGGAGTGTATGAAGGCTTTTGAAGAACTAAAAAGAAGATTGACTTCAGCTCCTATCATTGTAGCTCCTGAGTGGTCACTACCTTTTGAAGTAATGTGCGATGCGAGTGACTATCTTTGTTGGAGCCGTGTTGGGACAAAGGCATGCCAAGATCTTCCATCCTATCTACTATGCGAGCAAGACCCTTGTAGCAGCTCAGGTAAATTACACCACCACTGAAAAAGAAATGCTAGCTATAGTGTTTGCTTTTGAAAAATTTAGAGTATATTTGATGGGTGTTAAAGTTGTAGTTTACACTGATCACGCTGCCATTAAATATTTGTTGGGAAAGAAAGAGTCAAAACCTAGATTGATTAGATGGGTCTTGTTGCTACAAGAATTTGATGTGCATATAGTTGATAGGAAAGGAATTGAAAATCAAATTGCTGATCATTTGTCTAGGATTGTGAACCCTTCTGATCATGTGAATGATTTATTAGTAAATGAATGTTTTCCTGATGAACAATTGTTTGCTGTAAGTAGTTGTGGTTTGCCATGGTATGCTGATATTGTGAACTATCTTGTGTGTAAAGTATTACCCCCTGATTTGAATTTCTATCAGAGAAAGAAGTTTTTGCATGATGTTGCCTACTATATTTGGGAAGAACCATTTCTTTTCAAGAGATGTGTTGATTCGATTATTAGAAAATGTGTGCCTGAGATAGAACAAGATGAAATTTTGAACGCATGTCATGCATATGCATATGGGGGACATTACAGGGGGAAAGAACTGCATCTAAAGTGCTTCAATCTGGTTTTTATTGGCCTACTTTATTTAAAGATGCTCACCACTTTGTTACCAAGTGTGATAGATGTCAAAGAACAGGTAATATTTCTAAGAGACATGAGATGCCTCAATCTGGAATCTTTGAGGTTGAGTTATTCGATGTCTGGGGGATGGATTTCATGGGTCCATTCCCATCTTCAAGAGGAAACAAATACATCCTTGTTGCTGTGGAATATGTGAGTAAATGGGCTGAAGCTATGGCTTGCCAAGCTAACGATGCCAACACAGTAATTCGATTCTTGAAGAAGTATATATTGACAAGATTTGGCACCCCCAGAGCCATTATTACTGATGAAGGAACCCACTTCAACAACAAGAATTTCAAAGCTCTCTTAGAGAAATATAAAGTGCACCACCGAATGTTACTTGCATACCATCCTCAAACTAATGGGTTGTGTGAGTTGACAAACAGGGAAATTAAAAGGATTCTTGAGAAAACTGTAGGCCCAACTAGAAAAGACTGGTCTGACAAGCTTGATGATGCTCTATGGGCTTATAGGACAGCTTTCCGGACTCCCATTGGCATGTCACCATATCGCCTGGTTTTCGGAAAAGCGTGCCATTTACCACTTGAATTGGAATATAAAGCATGGTGGGCAATCAAGAAGCTAAACATGGACCACAAGCAAGCGGGAACAAAAAGGATGTTTCAACTGAATGAGTTAGAAGAATTTAGACTTCAAGCATATCATAGTGCACGATTGTACAAAGAAAGAACAAAGAAATGGCATGACAGTCATATCTTGAAGCGATCTTTTAAGCCAGGGCAGTTGGTGCTTCTCTTCAATTCAAGACTGCACTTATTTCCTGGGAAGCTTAAATCAAGGTGGTCTGGTCCTTTCAAAGTGGTTTCAGTGTCATCAAAAGGTGCAATTGAGGTTAAAGATGAGAGAACAGGAAATTGCTTCAAAGTGAATGGACAAAGACTGAAGCATTACCATGGTGGTGAAGTGAACCGGCAAACATTGGTTCACCACTTATCATCGCCTACTTAGACTGCTGACATAGTCGGGCTGAAGACTATAAACCAAGCGCTTCTTGGGAGGCAACCCAAGGGTTTTTCTGGCATTTATTAGTATTATTATTATTTTGTTTTTTTTCTTTGCATTTTATTCAGGTTTGAAGATGAGCACTCCTTTTGTTGCTGCAAAGTCTTGCGTGTGCACTCGCTCCTCCTTAGAAATGTGAAACATCATGGATGGTACTAAAATACGAACTCCACATCAGAGTTAGAGACCTAAACCAGGGGAGTACTAGTTCCTTTCCCTCTTCATTGATTTTTGCAACATTGAGGACAATGTTTGATTTAAGTGTGGGGGAGGGATATGATTCTTTGGTTTTGCTTGTCCTTATTCAATTGAAAAGAATTTTGGTTAAAATTTAAGCGTTGTTGAGGATTGACCTTAATTTTGAGTTTTCCCCATCTTAGTGAATATTATCAAGTCAAAAATTAAAATAAAAAGAAGAATGTTTCAACTAAGTCTCTAAGCCTTGAATTTTTGTAGCAATCTTGAGATGGACTATGAGAATAGGGAATAGTTTGTAATAGGATCAACATATTATTAGTTTCTGAATATTTTGCTACATGATTTCTTTAGAACATTAGATGATGACCTTTGCTAGCTAAGTAAAAATTTTGTTTAGGGAAATGACTCAGGTAAAAAAAAAAAAAAAAGAGAGAGAGAGAGAAGAAAGAAAGAAAAAAACAACAACACCAATGACTTCTCGAAACCTTACTTAGTAACCGGTGCTGCATCACCCATGTGCAGGGTCGCGTCAAACGGTAAAGTCCAAGAGAGTTATGAGTTGGGCTAAAAGCCTCTTGAGGTGCCTGTTGGAGTAACTGAGTAACCGGTGCTGCATCACCCATGTGCAGGGTCGCGTCAAAAGGGGACCTACAACGGCTCAAGACAAAAAAAAAACAACAAGAAAAAAAAAACTATGAGGATCCCGATTAAGTTCAATAAAATGCTTGGTTTAGTAGGGACATTTGAAATTTTTTGGAGGAGTTAAGTAGCGTAATATTCTTCTACTAATCTTATTGTTGCTCTCATTATTCACTGATCCTTTGATTATGGGATGTTAAGAGATTATTATAATTGTTTAAGGCTATTGGCTTAGTGACCTATTCTTATAAGATATTAACTTAAATCAGATTTGATGACATGATCTAAGTGTGGTGGTTATTGCTCTCTGTTTAGAAATTTCATATGCAATGTTCTTTTCAAATAATGAATTCTACTTCTTTTGCTTGAGGACAAGCAGCAATTTTACACATGAAGTTTACCCCCGGGAGCGCCCAGCACCACGAAGTTTTTTCAGGAGCAAAAGTACACACGACGTTACGTTTTGGGAGCAAAAATACCACGGGCCGTTAGTTGACCGTGAGTTGACCGTTAACTTGGATGGAAGTGAACAGTAACGCGGGTAAAATTACACTTTTGCCCTTAGTTTTAGTTGAAATTACCCTTTTGCCCTAAGTTTTTTTTAAAAAAAAATTAGCCCCCCGGTGGACCCCCCACCGACGCCGCCGGCGGTGGTCGGCCGCCGGTGGTGGGGCCGACCGGGTGGAGGGGGTATTTTTAGTTTTTTTTTTAGTTAAAACTAAGGGCAAAAGTGTAATTTTTACTTAAAACTAAGGGCAAAAGTGCAATTTTTACTTAAAACTAAGGGCAAAATGGTAATTTTCTCTTTTTACTTACCATCAGCGTCCACGTCATCGTCCACGTCAGCATGTCAGTCCAAATAAGCGCCACGTCAGTGTTCCATCCAAGTTAACGGTCAACTAACGGCCCGTGGTATTTTTGCTCCCAAAACGTAACGTCATGTGTACTTTTGCTCCTGAAAAAACTTCGTGGTGCTGGGCGCTCCCGGGGGTAAACTTCATGTGTAAAATTGCTCCTTAACCCAATCCATTAATTAGGCGTGTGAGAGTAATTTTCAATAATAAGTTCAAGTACCATATTCATCAATCAGCACCTCATGAACGTAACTAAGAAACTATAATAATGGGGTTAATGAGCAATTTTACACATGAAGTTTACCCCCAGGAGCGCCCAGCACCACGAAGTTTTTGCAGAAGCAAAAGTACACATGACGTTACGTTTTGGGAGCAAAAATACCACGGCCGTTAGTTGACCGTTAACTTGGATGGAACGCTGACGTGGCGCTTATTTGGACTGACATGCTGACGTGGACGATGACGTGGATGCTGGCGTGGACGATGACGGTAAGTAAAAAGAGGAAATTACCATTTTGCCATTAGTTTTAAGTAAAAATTACACTTTTGCCCTTAGTTTTAACTAAAAAAAGCTAATAATACCCCCTCCGCACGGTCGGCCCCACCACCGGCGGCCGACCACCGCCGGCGGCGGCGGTGGGGGGCCCATCGGGGGGCTAATTTAACGGTCAACTCACGGTCAACTAACGGCCCGTGGTATTTTTGCTCCCAAAACGTAACGTCGTGTGTACTTTTGCTCCTGAAAAAACTTCGTGGTGCTGGGCGCTCCCGGGGGTAAACTTCATGTGTAAAATTGCACATTAACCCTAATTAATAACACTGCATTTTCCCACACTGTCTGCAATTTACATGTGCCCACCTCTAACTAAGGTTGAACATAAATTCAAATTCCGGAAGGCCACTTATTAGGAGATATGAAAATCCTTTGCGCTGTAAATGTCATACTCTTGATCAAGTTAATAAAAAGTAAAAAGAAAATTAAAAGATTCTCTATATCTTTATATGACGTTTAAAACTTATTTATTTGGATTAGTTGGAGCGGAAAAGGCAAGTACTTAAACGAAATGTCTTTCATAGTAATTTTCCCCTCATAATTTTATTATTTTTAACGATTAAGAGTGTTACAAAGATATATAATGAGAAATGTTAGTAAAATTTAATAATCACTTACAAAATTTTAGTAGTAATGATTAATTTTTTTTTGTAAACGTTGCTATTTATTAAATAAATGTATAATTAGAATATAAAACAAGTAGTACATAGTTTTTTTAGTAATAATAAGATAAATCTATAATTTATAGAAATTAAGAATAAAATGATGATTTATAAAATTAATATTTTTATAATGCAATTACTGAAAATTCATTAGTTGTTAGAAAATGATAAATAAATAATTGCCGTTTGCAATATTGTGGATTAAGTAGGTTTATGATTGAAAGGCTGCATTAGCTGGACATTAATTAAGCTGTTTGACGGTTTTTGTTAGGAATAACAGATATACCTGTAGGAATAACAGATAATTAAGCTGTTTGACGGTTTGTTAGGAATGACGGTTTCTTTGACGGTTTGTTAGGAATAACAGATATACCCGAAGAGGATTAACAAACACGCACTATCATGCGTTGCCATATAGGTAGTGCAATCAGTGTTATTAATAACGAGACTTGGTCTGTGGGCATTCTCGTCTGTGTTATTATTAAACTCAATACCACTCTCGGTCTCATGCATATATCCAATTTTATCCCTATTCCATTCCCATTGTAACGAGCTGAGAGAAGGAAGAGAGATGTGAAAATAGCATGTAAATATTATTGAGAAAATTTTAATGAGGACAAACCTAAAAATGTTTATCAATTTAAGACATATTTAACAACTTACTTATCATTCTCACTACAAAAAAAAAAACAATTAATTAGTGATATAGTTTATTTGATGATGAAATTGTATAATTTTGTCATTGAATTTCGTTGCTAATCTACTATTTTTTTTAGGGTTAAGGAGCAAAATTTCCCAAGAAGTACACGTTCAGGAGTAATTTTACCCTAAAAGTTTTTTTTTGGGCTCAATATAGCCCCAGAAGTTTAAAAACATAGCAATTTTGCCATTTTTCCGTCAAAAAACTAACGTTGACCGTTAAAAAATTGACAGTGACCGTTAGCTTTTTAACGGAAAATGACAAAATTGCTACGTTTTTAAACTTCCGGAGCTACATTGAGCCTAAAAAAACTTTCAGGGCAAAATTGCTTCTGAGCGTGTACTTTCAGGGCAAATTTGTTACTTAACCCTTTTTTTTTATAATGATAATTTATGAGAATTAGGTAAAAATGACTTATATTAGGGATAAGAGTGGTGTGTGTATAATGAGCAATATATAACAACAATAGTACAATTTCATAAACACTAACAACATTTTAGCAGTAAGGATTAAATTAAAAATTATGCAGCCTGTAGGGATTTAAATTAGGAAGACAATGAATATAAATATAAGTGTCCCATTAATAACATAACCAACATTTCATAACTAAGCACAATAATAATACATCAAACACTGCAAAATACATACAAGAGTACGCATTCTACTTATTCTCAGCACAACCATTATTATAGGTTCACATACACACACACAAAACCCTCATAAAAACCACCATCCAAATCCCAAACACTGGTTTAAGAAGGTCATGCTTTGATGAGATGGGCATCAACATCCTTAGTAACCTTAGTGACAAAGTCCAAGTAGGCTTGTGGAGGAGGCACATCTGGACGAAGCTTCTCATATTCAAAAGTCCATTTGACAAGGGCACCACTTCCCTTGTCCACCACTTGAAACTTTTCCTTTAAGCTTTTATAGTTTTCTGCAACATCTCCATCGAACAAGTTTAACGTACACGTCTTGTTCGCATGATCAATCTCTTCAAAGTGCTCCTTACAGCTCACTACCTTATCTCCTGTAATTAAAGAGTTCATCATCAATTTGCAAATATAAGGAAATTTGATTTGATCAAGCTTTTCCCTCTTTCTTCTTGAAATTTAGAGCATAAAGGGTTTTTACATCTCTCGACAAGTGCGCTTCTTACATTCGAATTTGTGTCTCTTCGTTACGTACCACCTCAACCAATAAATTGTTAGTAAACATAAGTGAAATTGAAACCCTTGAAATTAAATTGCACGATGAGAGCTTACCGAGAGTGACAGTCCAGTTCTTTACGTGATCAGAACCAGGGGTGTGCCAGTCTCCTTGAAGCAACTTAGCTTCATGAACGTGATCGCTAATGTTCTGAAGATGGTGGAGTTCGGTTACGAATAGGCTGAAGAACTTGGAAGCAGGTGCATGGACCTCAACTTCGCCCTCAAGTTTTCCGGCGAGAGCCATTTCTCTGTGATTTGAGCTCACGACGCGAACACAAGCTTAAGGAGAGAGTGATGATATGGATGTGGTTAGAGATGCTTGGTTTGTTGCACCTTAAATAGAAGAAAGTTTCTACACCGTACCTTAATTAATTGTTATTTTCTTCCTTCTTTGTTTTTAGTTTTTACTTTCACGGTTTTTTAATGTCAGCTTGTATTGTCTATGCAATTTTTCTATGTCTTGCTTTATGTTAAGATATTATTATACCTTATGTTAAAGTTTTATATAGTATCGTGTAGCTAGAGATATTATATTTCATTTTTTGATATTTGATATATCTTAGAAAATATTATTATTAGGGTATATATTTAATTAGTATTTATTTAATTCCTTGTGAGAAAATTAATCTTTTAACTTGTGTAGTTACGCTTTGGTCGTAATTCTCACTATGTGCTGTATACTGTAAATTAAAATTAATCCAATCACTCACTCTCTCTCTCGAACATTCTCCTTGTTAATCACTAGATTTTTCTGCTTGCTGCATATCCTGTCTTCCTATCTAAATACCACTCTCTCTTTGAAAGAGAGCGAGAAGCAGGGACGTTTTTCTTTTAATGATTATATCATCATGATCTCAAAATCAATTTTGAAGGTAACGAACCATAATATTTCAATAAATAAATAATATGGGTTTATTTTGACGCTACGTGATTAATAATGGAACATGTGGCGATATGGCGATGGAGTACAGTAGCTAGTCATGGAGTGGTAGCTCAACATGACACATCGTAGGTTGTCGATGCAGCACGCTTATTTCTTTTATTGTGGGGCAATTTCCTTCAACATCTTTGAAATTAATTACATTTATAAACGTCTATATTTATTTTTTTGGTATTAAACTTTTAGCTAATTAGATCGTACGTTTTGTAATTTATATGATGGTTAATGTGAGTTCAATTAATCAGGCAGAATTAGAATTAAGGACGTAGAGCAGAAGATATTTATTGGGAAAATCCATCTCAGAACTCATATTGACAAAAAAATATTAAAAAAGATCCAAGAAAAAGTCACATTTCAAAAAAGGTCTCAAGACCTTTTCTGATATTATTTCATAAAATATTAACAACTAAATCAATCTCATTAACAATTAAATCAATACCCGTTAACAACTAAATCAATAGCATTAACAACAATGCCCTAACAACTTAATCAGTCTCATTAACAACTAAATCAGTACCCGTTAACAACTATATCAGTCTTATTAACAACTAATGTTTTTTTGAAATAATACCAGAAAAGGCCCTGAGACCTTTTTTGACATGTGACTTTTTCTTGGGCCTTTTTGATATTTTTTTTTTTTTGCAAATATAGGCCCCGAGATGGATTTTCCCATATTTATTGGGAATAACGGTAAAATAGTTATTTCAAATGACTAATTACCAAAATATAAGTTTAAAAATACTAAATTGCCCTTAATTAAATTTCTTACAATCTCTCCCACATTCCATTTTTAAAGTAATTTAAATTTTATTTGCTACAAAAATTACAACAACTAAAATCACCATTTTTTAAACTTTAAATAATAAAATTATCAATATATCATTTAATTATCAACCCTGATATTGACCCATTTAAATCGTTCATTTATTTTTCTGACTTATATAATCTTATATAAAGTAAACTCTAAGTAAAATAGATGAATTTAGAAAGATTTTAATTTTTTTTATCTAATATCTTAGTCATTAAAAAAAGCTTTATAAAATGGTATTATTATTGTTTTTATTATAGAATGTATTTGTTCAGGTGTAGAACACAGATGTCCAGCCGTATATATGGGCTGGTGCTTTGATATTGGATCAAGAGTCCCCTCCTGGGTGCGTATGGGGAAGCACACAGTTGGAGACGGGATCACTGAACACAACCAGGCTCTTGGCCGAGGGAGTGGGGTGTGTGCTCAGTGTGACAGTAGGTAAATAGTCTAGGGTAGAGCGTGTGTACCTGCCTTAGTATATATACGGCATACTGGGGTGATCTGGCGCAGTATCCGGCCATGATCATAACTGTCCTGTCCTACCGGGGGTGCTCCTAGATTACCGGGGTAGTTGAGCATCTTCAGGATGGCAGGTGGGACTAGGTCTTCCAGGCCTGTCCATCTTTGGGTCGTATCACCATTGGGCTTAGTCTAGATCCGTAACAGTTGCCCCTCAGCCCGGTAGTTCAAAGTTTTGGACTGCCGAGGTGTATGATGTCCTGGACAAGTTGTCCGAAGTAGTACTGCCCGTCTTCCGACGTCTTCGCCGGTCTAGGATTTGTTGAGCTTATCTCCCTGAGTTCGTGGTGTCATCGCAAGATTCGATGGGCCGGGGCGGCACTCTGCGTCTCGTGAAATGTCATGTTGGCGTTCTATGGCTTAAGGATTGGTGGCGAAGGCCGACGTCTGGAGAAGAACCGAGGTTATAACCTCCGGCCTTAAGGATGCCGTGGTGTGAACCGACGACCTATGGATCTGAGATGGTGCGTGTGAAACCTGGTGCGATTTCGACCGAGGTGGGATGCCGGGGTCAAGGCTCGGCGTCCGAAGGTCCGGGGGCGGTTGTTACAACCACGGCGTGACTCTTGGGGAATCCTCCTCTGCTCCTGCCATGATTGCATGTGACACCTGGCTCCCGTGGATTGGAGAGGCGCTTCGATCCTCACGCCTCGCCGCCCCCGAACTTCGTGCGCATTTAATGCTCTGGGGGTACGTCGCACGTCACCTCAACTTTTGGGGCGAAAGGTCGTGGCTGCCCCTGTCGGTTGGGTTGCTTTGTTTCAAATTTCCCTCCTTCTTTCCTCACAATAAAACCAGTTGGCACTTCTCATTTCACCACTTTTACTCATTTGCTCACTTTACTCCCACACCCGAAAACTTCCTCTGCGCAAAGCTTTTCTGGTACCGGAGAATCTCTGCTTTCTAACTCTCTACATATCAAACTCTCTGAAGTATCGAGGATTCCTGTTTGCCAAGAACCCTCTTCAACCTTCGTTGTGCTCGTACCTCATAATCTTCGACTTTTCAGGTATGCTTCTTTCCTTCTGAACTTTTCGTTTTGTTCCTGTCATTTCAGTTTTCCCTCTTCTTTTTTCTTCGCTAGTGCGTTCCTGGATTCTGGATTTTCTGGGTGGAGTGATTGTGAGTTGAGCTTTGTGCGTCGCACTATCGAACCCGTAGGCTTTGGCTTGGGAATTTCTGGTTTTCTCAGTTTTCTTCATTTTAGTCTTAGTCTTTCCCCCTTCTCATTATCCTTGTGATAACTGTGTAGGTTTGAGCCCTTGATGGATAGGGGAAAGCGTTCTTCGTCTTCGCGTCAGCCTTTAGATCCAAACGATGATGAGGACCTACGAGAGCATTATCCATTCTTTAGTTTCTGGTTGTTAGGAACTCCCTTGACCGAGGAAGAGAAACTACCCTTGGCCCTCTGTGGTGGGTCAGGTAATAGGAGCACTGGGGGGTCTCAGCTAGTAGTTCCTAGGTCCAGCCAGTCGGAATTCGGCCCCATTAGACTGAATTCTGAGAGTTCATCAGTGTCTGAGGCCATTTTAGCCGAGCCCATAAACGCCTTCAAAGTGCGTAGCCCGTCCGGGTCGGAGTCATTACCAGCCGGGTATCTCGGTCCTTGCTGGGATTGTGTTGCTGAGAGCTCTTCCCTCATTGCGAGTGGGCAAGACCATATGGCCGAAGTTGTCTTAGGCTCGTGCCGGCACGGCTCGTCATCTGAGCCTGCGTCGGCTGCCGGGGATCCTCCTTTTTCTGAGGTCGTCCGCCTTCCTTCTTCCCTTAGTATTTTGTCACAATCAGGTATCCTTTCTAGCTCTGATTTTGGCTTTTTACTTCTTTTTGTTGTAGGTAAATGGAGTCTACGTCTTCTCCCCGTCTTTCCGCCTCCGATGCGGAGGCCGACTCTGGCAGCCCTTCACCGGCCCTGAGATCCAAGTATCCCTGGGTGACAAGTGAGATGTTGACTATACGTTCGTTGATGACAGATGCAGACGTGGCCCAGGTGGGGTCATCGAGATATGCTTTCTGACCCCTCCCGAGGAGGATGAGCCGATCTGCGCCACCCGGGAGCCCGGATCCCCTAACTTCTTTTTCTTCTATCGAGAATATATGTCTCGGCTCAGTATTCGCTTCCCGTTTACCGAGTTTCAAATGTCCGTGCTCAACTATCTTCATCTCGCCCCTTCTCAGCTCCACCCCAACGGGTGGGGTTACCTGACGGCGTTTTCGTATCTTTGCGGGTCGATGGAGCCTGTCATCCCTTGCACCGCCGCCCTCTTCCTTCATTTCTTCTCTCCTTTCACCCCTCGTTCGGGTAGAGAGCCGCCTACTCTGAAAGGACTAACTTCTCTTCGTGCCGAGGCGGACCGAAAACTCATGACCTCCTTTTCCGACTCCTTCAAGCATTTCAAAAATGCTTTCTTCAAGGTGGTTGCGATTGCTGGGGAAGTGCCTTGGTTTCTGAAGGGCGCTGAGGGCCCCGGCGTAGAATGGCGTTTCCCGCTTTACTGGACCTCTGATCATCATAAATCTTCCTCCTCTACCTATCAATTTGATGCCAAGGACCTCTCCGATGAGGAGAGGGAGCACGCAGCTCGGCTGGCTTCGTACGTCGCCGAACATGGCGTTAAAAGTGCGGCCTTTTATATCAAGAAGGCCGGCGTGGAGTCGGGGTCGGCCTCCAGTATGGCTTTATTTATATAAGCTCTGTCGTTTTATAAAATACTACCTGATTTTTGTCGCCTAATTAGTTTCTGATGTTTTGTTTCTTCAAGTTTTTGACAGACCAAGGTGCTATGGAGCTAAATCCGGACTACCTCGCCTATACAAGGCCGGCAGGCGGAAAGCCGAAGAGAAGGCTTCTAAGAAACGGGGAGAAGACGGAACTGAAAAGTTCTCAGGCAGCCACGGAGAAGGCCAACGAGGATATGCTGCTGACCCACCAAGCTCTAACGCAAGCCAACGCCGATCTGACGCAGGCCAACGCCGAACTATTTCGGGCCAATGCTAGTCTAGCCGAGGTGAGTTCGTCTCACTCCCGATCTATGGATGCTGTGAAGACACTGACACAGCAGCACGACGAGTTATGCGTAGAGCTAGAGGGGGTCCGGGGTGCCCTGGAACAGGAGAAGGCCGCCCATCAGAAGGCGGCGAATGCAGTGAGGAAAGCCGCGTCGGATTGCTTCGAGATGGCCCTCGCCCAGATTGAGTATTTGAATCCGGGGGTGAAGCTGAACCTTACCGGCTATAGATGCCGCTCCTTCTTCAAGGGTGGTGTTCTCGTTCCTCCGCCTCCATCTCCTGAAGATGAGTCCGTGTCAAATGCGGAGGACGACGGTGGAGAGCACGTTGTGGAAGAGGCTGCTTCTGGGGCCGAGCCTGATGGCGGTAGGGCACCTGTAGACGAGGCGGCCCCTTAAAGCTGGAGAAGTTGTTATTTTTCTTTTTCTTTATCTCTTTCTTTTGTTTCGGCTTAAGATGCCGGCTTTGTAGTAGTTTGTATCTCAAACTTTATTGTACTTTTGAACAATTGACCTTATGAATGAAAATTCAAGTAACGAGTCCATTGTGTAATTTTAACTTTATGCATACACTGCACTTTGTTATGACTTAGACCGGGCCAGGGTCTTTAAATAATTTAGAGTCCGCTAGTACTCTTCTGGTGTAGGAGACCAGGTGTATAAGTAGGTGATAAGTGCATATTTTATAATTAAATAAGTATCAATTCTGATATATATATTGGATTAAATTTATTACTATTGTACACTTATTTAATTATCTTTTATATACTTTTCCATCATTGAGTCAAACTTAGGATCAAAGAATCAATCAACATACAATCTGCTTATTTCCTATTATATCTTGCAGGAGTTATTAGCTGATTGAGAAAGGAGCAGAAAAAGGAAATCAATTTGAATATGATTGATGACGTGGGGGCCACAGATATTGGAGAAGTTATGAAGATAGAGAAAAACATATTTTTTGAGAGACACACTACATACAAGACGCAGAAGTTAAAGAGAGGATTCGGCGGAAGAAAACGGAGAACGAGACGGCTGAAGAAAGAAAGAAGGACGCAAGAACAATTCTGATTTTCATCTCTTTTCTTTTATTTTGTTAACCTAACCATGCTTGGCTAGTCTCCTTTAGTAGTTAGGGCGAGGATGAACCCTATGCGAATTTGAGTATTTGTTTGAATTCTCTATTGAACGTTATTTACCATGATTGAATGAATTATCTTTGCTTAAAGCTTTCTTAAAGAACGATCACCTTTTAGATTGTTCATAGGTTGGTGTATGACAATAGAGATGTTGGTGCATTTAACTAGAACCGTTAATTCATCATAGAGTTGCATGACCTAGACATAGGCTTACGAGTTTATGCGATCTCATAATTTCGGTTTATATAATCTTTCCAAACAATACTAAGACATTAGGTTGTTTTCAAAGATAACGGACTAAGGTAGCGTCAAGACATTGGGACTTAGTCTAATTTTAGAGAATTGATCGTCAATCATGGGAATAATATTCAAGTAGGGATTTAATTCAAATACTTAGAGGAACATAGGGGAATTCTATGCCCTAGCTGCGTTTTTCTCTATTGATTATCTTTTCTAAACAATCGTTCTTGAGATTCTTAATCTTGAATGCTTGTTCTTGATTAAATTCCTTAAAATTCTATTTGGTTACAACTCACCCCCTATTACTCATTGATCCAACTAAAGTTGAAATAACGAATTAGTGGTTGGAGTACTATTCCTTGTAGGACGATCTTTTTGTCACTACTTTATTACTTGTAACGATCGGTGCACTTGCCGAAGTCACTATCAGTAGGGGTTTCAACATTTACCACGCTACGAGGTTCTGGAGTCGTTCTTCCAGTATCTTAACCACAGTAAGGGCAAACTGTCACATGCTTAGTTGGAGTCGTACGAACACCTACTGAAACATTTCGACCTGATCAGGATCTGGTATGACTATCCGCCTTCTTATCCCGATGTCGGTTTTGATGCATCAAAATATTTACAAGGGCTGATGACAGCGGCCTCGTGTAGTTTTTAGAAATAACCGGGCTTGTGTGCCTCGGTGTCGGTCTTCTTACTCAACAAATCATCAACATTCTTGAAATTGAACTTCGGTTAAGGAACCATTTATTAATTTAAGAAATGATTTGCTCTAAGGAGCTGACAACTTGAAATGAAAAACTGCGGGAAGGAAATGGCTGAAACCAAAATAAACTGGAAATAACAAAAGCATAACTGACTCGGACTAAGTCCGTTGTAGGAGTTCTGTCGTGACTAGGTTTAGCTGTGATAAACCCTTAGCTTGTCAGCGTTCCATGTCCTTTTGATTGGTTTTCTTGCCAGGGTCTCGAGAACATAGGCTCCTTTATCTAGCTTTTCCTTGACCCAGTATGGTCCATCCCAATTTGCGGCCAGCTTACCGTCACTGGCGTTCTTGTTGCCGACGTCGGCCCTTCGTAGGACTATGTCGCCTCGGTCGAATGCCCTGGGCCTAACCTTTCTGTTGTATTTGGCCGCAATGAGTTGTTTGGCCACCATGTCTCGGCAGTGTGCCGTGGTCCTGACCTCATCGACCAACTTCATCTTTGTTGCTAAGGCCCTGGAATTTGATCCTTCTCCTTCCTCCAGGGTTCTGAGCCTTCTCCAGGATGGCTGACCTATCTCCACTGGAATCATGGCCTCGCATCCGTAGGTCATACGGAAAGGTGTTTCTTGTGTAGCCGATTGCATAGTTGTTCGAATTTCCCATAATACATTATACAGCTGTTCGACCCAGCAGGTGCCGGCCTCCTGCATCTTTTTCCTAAGGCCGTCCAAGATTACCTTATTCGCTGCCTCGGCTTGACGGTTTGATTGAGGGTGTTCGACCGAAGCGAAGTGATGCGTGATTCCGAGGTCGACCATCATGTCCTGAAAGTTCTTGTCGGTAAATTGGGTGCCGTTGTCTGTCACCAACTCGGCCGGGACTCTAAAGCGGGAAAAGATGCTCTGTTGGATAAAGCGCCGGACCCTGGCCGACGTGATGGTGGCGAGGGGCTCGGCTTCAATCCACTTAGTAAAATAGTCGACCGCTACAATTAGCCATCGAAGTTGTCCGGGAGCAGGTTTAAATGGTCCGAGCAGGTCCATGCCCTACTTATAGAAAGGCCATGGGGCCGAGATGTACTCCATGTCGGATGGTGGGGACCAAATGATTTTGGCATGTTTTTGGCAGCTGTCACACGCCTTCACAAACTCCTTGGAATCCGCCTTCATGGTTGGCCAGTAGTACCCGACCCGGAGCGCCTTCCTTGCCAATGCCTTTGCACCCATGTGTTGTCCATTAATTCCTCCATGGATCTCGGCGAGAACATATCTGCTTTCCTTAGTGCCCAAACACCTGAGCATCGGGGTATGCAGGCCTCTTCGGTAGAGTTGATCGTCCACCATCGTGTATACAGCAGCCTCCCGAATGAGTTTTCTGGCGTCGGTGGTCTCAAGGGGTATAATTCCTCGCTCGAGGTAATCTTCAAGTGGTTTCCTCCAGTCAGTCGCGGTGGATATAACCATGACGCAGGTTGGTTCCTCCAGCTTCTGTTGTACCACGGTCCTGTGGTTGGCCGTGCCTTTGGTGCTAGCGAGCTTGGAGAGGATGTCCGCCCTTACGTTTTCCCCTCTCGAGATGTGCGTGACCGTTACTTCCTCAAATTCAACCTGGATTTCCTTGACTCTGTTGAGGTACTTCGCCATGAGAGGGCCTTTAGTTTGAGACGCTCCGTCTACCTAGGCGGCGGCGAGCTGTGAGTCGGTTCGTAGGTTATGTCGAATTCGGATAATTCTATGGCCCAACTGATCATCCTGCCTGCCAGGTCGGGCTTGTGGAGCACTTGCCGGATTGGTTGACTAGTCCGAACCGTTATCTTGTGAGCTTGAAAATAAGGGCGGAGTCTTTGTGCCGTGGTAAGTATGGCGAAAGCCAATTTTTCCAACTTCTGGTATCTCAACTCCGAACTCTGCAAGGCTTTGCTTACAAAATATATGGGTTCTTGCCCGTTCTTGCCTTCACGAACCAGTACCGAACTTACTGCCTCTTCCCCAACCGGTAGGTAGAGGAAAAGGGTCTCACCGGGTTGCAGTTTTGATAGGAACGACGGAGTTGCCAAGCATTGCTTGATCTTTTCAAATGCGGCTTCACACTCCGGACTCCAGTTGCTTGTCGTCTCCTTTTTCAGTAATTTGAAGAAGGGCAAGGCATTCTCTGTCGATCTGGGCAGGAACCTAGTCAATGAGGCCAATTGACCTGTTAATTGTTGAACTTCCTTCTTGCTCCGGGGTGCCTGCATTTCTAACACGGCCTTAACATTAATCGGGGTTGGCCTCAATTCCTCGACTTGTGAGCAAAAATCTGAGGAACTTTCCTGCTGGGACCCCAAAAGCACATTTTGCTGGGTTGAGCCGAATTCGGTGCTTCCTCATTTTGTTGAAAGTTTGTTCTAGGTCCCGGATGTGGTTGTCAGGGTCATATGATTTGACGATCATATCTTCGATATAGACCTCGACATTCTAGCCGATCTGGTCCTCAAACACCTTGTTCATCATCCTCTGGTATGTTGCCCCGGCGTTTTTTAGGCCGAAAGGCATAACATTATAACAGTAGTTTCCTTTTTCTAAGATGAAGGCGGTGGCTTCTTGGTCGTCGGCGTGCATGGCGATCTGGTTGTACCCCGAGTAGGCATCATTGAACAACAGCAATTGAAATCCGGATGAGTTATCTACAAGTTGGTCGATGTTTGGCATAGGATAGGCGTCTTTTGGACATGCCTTATTCAGATTGGTGTAATCTGTGCATACTCTCCACTTACCGTTTGGTTTCAAAACCATTACCACATTGGAAAGTCAAGTGGTGTATCTTAGTTCTTTGATGAATCTGACCTCCAACAACTCGTCCATGTGCCTGTTAAGTGCAACTTGCCTATCTGGTGCCCTTTTTCTCTTCTTCTGGACCACTGGTTTTGACTCCGGCCGAATGGCCAATTTATGACAACAGAATTTGGGATCAATGCCAGGTACCTCGGCCGCGCTCCAAGCGAAAACATCTCGGTTCAATGCTAAGAATTCCCCCAGCCTTAATCTCAAGTCCGGGCTCATCGCCCGTCCTATCTTTGTAATTTGGTTTGGACCGTTCCCTACTACGAGGTCTTCTAATTCTCCTTCAGGCTCGGGCCAGGGGATCTCAGGTTCGTCTCGCAAGTCCAACTCAACCATATTTACCGGGTGGCAGTTCTCTCCGTCCGTTTGACATTCCGAGGCTGAGATAGAGTGGTTACTGCATTTTCGCCCACGTTGATTGTCTCAACGTAGCACTGCCGGGATTAATTTTGGTCGCCTCTGATGGTAATGACTCGGTTGATGTTGCTTATCATTTTTATCTTCTGATGTTTAGTAGATACCAACATGTCCCACTTGTGAATGGTCGGTCTTCCCAATATGACGTTGTAAGGGGACGGAAACTCGGCTACAATAAACCTTACTCGCTCAGTCTTAAAGCCTTCATTCGTTCCAAGAGTGAGTCGGAGGTCGATGTATCCCTTCGGGGGGGAAAGCTCTCCATTAAACCCAACCAGGGTGGTTTTGCACGGCTTCAGATCCTCTTGATCGAGGTTAATCCTTTTGAAAGCTTCCCAGATGATGATATCCGCCGAGCTCCCGGTGTCTATGAATATTCGCTTGACTCGACAATTAACCAGGGTTCCCGTGATCACAAGACCATCTTGGTGACCGGGTACTACGTCGGTCATATCTTCCTTTGTGAAGAGGAGCTAGGGTCGTTCCCCCTTATTGGTCACTTCGGGGTCTTCTTTGAATTTAGGTCGGTCTCTCACTGAGAGGACTTCCTTTAAATATTTTCTTCGTTGGCTCGCCGTGTTTCCGCCTCCACCGAAGGCTCCACTGATCACGTTGCAATCGAACTCGGCCTCGGGAAATGCATCCTCCTCAGACCCCGGCTTCTGCCGTTTATCATCCTTTTTCCTCTCGGGAGCCGGGCTACTCTGTTTTCGCTTTTCTCTTTTCCGCCCCTGCGTTTTGATCACGTATTGGCGCAATTTTCCCTCTTTAACGAATTTTTCGATGGCGTCCCGGAGCTCATAGCATTGGTCCGTGGTATGCCCCGGACTATCGTGAAAAGAGCAAAAGCGGGTCTGGTCCGTACTGGGACGTTTTCTGAGTGGCCGAGGCCTCTCGATATTTTGCATCTCGGTCGATGCTACTTCTCTCCATAACTGGGAACGGGAAACGTTTAAGGGGGTGTAGTTGTTATACTTGCCCTTCGACTCCTGCTTTGCACTAGGGGGCTTATTTTCTGGATCCCTCCCACGGCGGTCTTGCTTGCGAACCTCGGACTGGCTTTTCCCCCTAGGCGGGGTGTTCCTATCTGGGTCTCTTCGAAGAGCGTTTGCTTGCCGTATTTGCTCCACTTCGAGGTACTTTTTGGACCGGTTTATGAAATCGTTAAGATTTTTTGCCGGCTCCTTGAAGAACGACTCTGCCAGGCGTGAGTCGCTATCTAAGCCATCGGCTAAAAGGTGAACGTGTACTTCCTCGCTTAAATCGCGCACCTGGAGGGCCGCATGCTTAAAACGATCCAAATAATTTTGGAGCGTTTCACCGGGCCGCTGTCTGATCTTGGACAGGGTATACTGGGAAGTGCATTTCGAAAGCCTCAGCTAAATCATCAAATTTGTGAACCGACCCCACGGGTAGAGTGTGGAGCCATTTTAACGCTGGTCCCTTAAGGGTTGCGGCAAAGATTCGAGACATGATAGGTTCCCCAAGACCTCTTATTACCATGATCATCTCGAAGTCTTCCAGGTGGGTAGTCGGGTCTTGAGTGCAGTTGTACTTCCTTAGCTCGGTTAGATTTAGCTTCTCCAGGAAACGAGCGTTGAGGATTTCGTCGGAAAAAGGGCTGCTGTCAAGCTGACTGGCATATTTTCGCCGCTGATATCCGGTAGGAGGAGGCCAAGGCCGTGGTGATTTGTCACCTCGGCTTGGCTTCCCCCTTTTTGTATCCTTGCTCGAGGAGGTCGGCCTCGTGCTCTGGCCGGTTTCCGTCTTCCGCGTGCTTTTGTGACTACGCGATCCGTCGCTCTCTTGACTCTCTCTCCAGGTCTTATCGTCCTTGTCTTCATTTGAGGAGGCAGAATCCCTCGTCTTGGACCGTTCTTCCATTCGCTTGAAGTGGAGGGTGTGCCGCTTGTCCATGTTCTCCATCCGCCTCATCATCGCGGCCAATGAATTTTGGACAAGGAGCATATCGGGATTTGGGACCGGGATTTCTGCGTTAACCCCCGGGTTCGAATTCTGAGGTTGACGGCCATGATTGTGTGGGGCCGAGGACTCCGTGTCGGACGGGTTGCCCTCCAAACGCCCCTTATCGTTAGGGATGTCGTGCTCCTCTAGTGGTTGCTCCGGCTATGATAACCGGTCTTCTTCATCCTGCTCACCATTACCGAGCAGGTTGGCTGGCTGCTCGGTATGCTGGGACTGCCGAGG
This sequence comes from Acacia pycnantha, assembly GCA_025563575.1. Lineage (NCBI taxonomy): Eukaryota > Viridiplantae > Streptophyta > Magnoliopsida > Fabales > Fabaceae > Acacia > Acacia pycnantha. The sequence goes on from JAMWYP010000217.1 coordinate 302,585, forward strand.
TGGCTGACGCTGATCTTCTGGTCGAACCACCTCCGACTGCTTGTGGCTAAAGCTACGGGTGTTAATCCTCATTGGTCACGGGAATTGAAATTTATCAGTCCCTACGGACGGCGCCACTGTTCTGGTGTAGAATACAGATGTTCAGCCGTATATATGGGCTGGTGCTTTGATATTGGATCAAGAGTCACCTCCTGGGTGCGTATGGGGAAGCACACAGTTAGAGACGGGATCACTGAACACAACCAGGCTCTTGGCCGAGGGAGTAGGGTGTGTGCTCAGTGTGACAGTAGGTAAATAGTCTAGGGTAGAGCGTGTGTACCTTGGGTGGCTGCCTTAGTATATATACGGCATACCTGGGGTGATCTGGCGCAGTATCCGGCCACGATCTTAACTGTCCTGTCCTACCGGGGGTGCTCCTAGATTACCGGGGTAGTTGAGCATCTTCAGGATGGCAGGCGGGACTAGGTCTTCCAGGCCTGTCCATCTTTGGGCCGTATCACCATTGGGCTTAGTCTAGATCCGTAACAGTATTGATTATATTATTTTTTATAAACATTATTGTTTGGGTTTACACACTAGTTAACTTTTTAATGAAAAAAGATAAAATTGCTACATTTTTAAACTTCCAAGGCTACATTGAGCAAAAAACAAAAAAAACTTTAAGGGCAAAATTGCTTCTGGACGTGTACTTTCAAAGCAAATTTGCTATTTAATCCTTTTTTATAAAGATAATTTATGAGAATTAGGTAAAAATGACTTATATTAGGGATAAGAGTGGTGTGTGTGTGTAATGAGCAATATATATGATCTATGTGCACCTAATGTAGACTCATCAGCAATGCGAGAGGATTATATATCATATGAATTGGTTTTTAACTTATTCAATCAAGTTTTGATTGGTTTTTAATAAATTACTTTTTATCCTACACAATAAATTAATTTTGTATCTTAGTTTATTTCGTACGTTATTTCAATTAGCCCACGATTGCAAACGTTAAAGCTTAGAATATTTCAAGAAGAAAAACTTTTGACAAAAATGATAGGGCATTTGGTAAACATGAAAAATTTCGACTGATCAGACTTTGGATTTTGTGAGATTTTGTCTGTGATGGGACTCTAAATTAAAATGAATTATTCTGTCTTCCTATCCAAATACGGAAGCAGATACTCTACCCATCACTCTTTGTCCATCTCTCCCAATTTTTAATTCTGGTCGTCGAAATTTTGATCTAAAGGCCCAAAACAATTTTTAAAAAAACCGCATGCGGATTTTAAAAAAATTGTTTTGGGCTATTGGATCAAGATTTTGACGACTAAGATTTACAGATAATAAGGGATGGAGAGAGCTAATAATGAGAGAAATCAGACTCCTCTGAATACCACTGTTTCTTTGAAAGAGAGCGAGAAGTAGGGACGTTTTTCTTTCAATGATTATATCATCCTGATCTCAAAAATTAATTTTGAAGGCGACGACCCATAATATTTCAATAAATAAATAATATGGGTTTAATTTTGATGGTACTTGATTAATAATGGAACATGGTAGCTCAACATGACACATTGGGAACCAGTTTTCGTGCCTATCCAAAGGGAGAGCTTGTCTTATTTGGACCGTCCAGATGAGATCCGGACGGTCCAGATTTCATTTTTTTACTTTTAATTTTTTTAAAAAAATTATTTTAGTAGATAGAAAATCTAAAATTAAGACATTCTCTCAATTAATATTTTTTCAAAAAATGATTTTTTAATTTAAAAATTATCAAATAATAAATATTAAATGCGGATCGTCTGGATCTCATCCTGGACGGTCAGGATGAGACAAGCTCTCCCTACCTATCCAAAGGATAGGCAAGGAAACTGAGGTAGGGAGAGCTTGTCTCATCTGGACGGTCCAGATTTCATTTTTTTTTTTACTTTTATTTTTTAAAAAAAAATTATTTTAATAGATAGTGAATCTAAAATTAAGACAATCTTTCAACTAATATTTTTTCAAATTTTAATTTAAAAATAACCAAATATTAAATATTAAATCTGGACCGTCCAGATCTCATCTGGACCGTCCAGATCTCATCTGGACCGTCCAGATCTCATCTGGACGGTTCAGATGAGACAAGATCTGGACGGTTCAGATGAGACAAGCTCTCCCTCCCTATCCAAAGGATAGGCAGGAAAACTGGTTCCGATACAGCACGCTTATTTCTTTTATTGTGGGGCAATTTCCTTCCGGATGGGGTCAACATCGTTGAAATTAATTACATTTATAAACGTCTATATTTATATTTTTGGTATTTAAGTTTTAGCTAATTAGATCGTACGTTCTGTAATTTATATGATGGTTAATGTGAGTTCAACTGATATGAGGCAAAATTAGAATTAAGGACCTAGAGCAGAGGGTATTTATTGGGAAGAATGATAAAAGTTGTAATTATTTTAAAGGACTAATTACTAAAATATAAATTTAAAAATACTAAATTACTCTTAATTAAATTTCTTACAATCTCTCCCACATTCCATTTTTAAAGTCATTTAATTTTTATTTTCTACAAAAAGTGCAACAACTAAAATCACCATTTTTTTTAACTTTAACTAAAAGCTATGTAATCAAATCATCAATATATCATTTAATTATTAACCCTGATATTGACCCATTTAAATAGTTAATTTATTTTTCTGACTTATATAATCTTATATAAAGCAAACTCTAAGTAAAACAGATGAATTTAGAATATTTTAATTTTTTTTATATAATATCTTAGTCGTTAACAAAGCTTTATAAAATGTTATTATTATTTGTTTATATTATAGAATTTATTGATTATATTAATTTTTTATAAACATTAGAGTAAATACCCTTTTTGGTCCCTGAAATAACACGCGCTACCCATTTTGGTCACTGAGTAAAAAAAATGTCATTTTTAGTCCTTAAACAGTAAAAAAAAAAAGTCTCTTTTAGTCCTTTTAGTCATTTTTTGTGGGCATTTTAATCCCTCACAAATTCCCAAAAAATCCTTTTTAGTCCCTAAAAAGGACCAAAATGACATTTTTTTTACTCAGGGACCAAAATGGGTAGAGTGTGTTTTTCCAGGGACCCAAAAGGGTATTTACTCTAAACATTATTTTTTGGGTTTATACACTTGTATTCTCCGGAGAGGCAATTCTAAATATCATCCTCGAATAAAGATTATAATGTTATGAAACTAAGTAAAATACAATAGAGATTAAGATGAAGGAGATGAAGAAATGCAAGAGAGAAATGGAGAGAGTGATTCTTCTTTCTATTGTTGTAACTCAACCTTTGATACATGCCTACTATATATAGGCAATCAACCTTCAACTTCCATTACAAGAGTAACATACAAGAGTAAATCTACATAATGGTATATTATGGAATATTGTAAGTTATATAAAACTCCCACTAAGCCATTCATGTCATAAGTTATATGGCTTCAAGTGTAGAATTCCAAAAGACTCTTCTTGGAAGGTTATGGACATTCACACCAATATTGAGATATTTATAACACTCCCCCTTGAATGTCCATTATGAATGTGCCTCATTAAAAACTTTAACTAGGAAAAACCCAGTGGGATAAAAACCTAGCCAAAGAAAAGAGTACAACATTCATTGATACACTGTCCAGCGCTGCCTCATTAAAAACCTTTCTAGGAAAACCCAGTGGGATAAAACCTAGATAAGGGAAAAAGAGTACAGCGTGTATCGACTCCCCCTCTTGACAACATCAGTTGAGATCTTTAAGTCTCCGAAGACCAATACCATGGACAAGTCTTTCAAAGATTGCTCTGGAAGTGACTTGGTGAATAAATCGCTAGATTTTTACTTGAACCGATTTGTTGGATATCTATTTCACCATCCTTTTGAAGATCACGAGTGAAGAAGAATTTTGGTGAAATATGCTTTGTTCTATCGCCCTTGATATAGCCTTCCTTAAGTTGGGCAATACATGCAGCATTATCCTCATATAGAACTGTTGGAACCATTTTATCTAAAGATAAATGACAAGTTGTTCTTATATGATTTACTACTGACCTCAACCACACACATTCTCGACTTGCTTCATGCATTGCTAGAATTTCTGCATGGTTAGATGATGTGGCTGATATAGTCTGTTTCATGGATCGCCATGAAATAGCTGCACCTCCACATGTAAACAGATAGCCTGTTTTTGATTTACCATCGTGTGGATCAGACAAAAATCCAGCATCTGCATAACCAATCAGTTCATGTTTTGATACATTTGAGTAGTATAACCCCATGTCCATAGTGCCTCTGAGGTAACGAAAAATGTGTTTTACTCCATTCCAATGCCTTCGTGTTGGTGTAGAACTATATCTTGCTAATAAATTAACAGCAAATGATATATCAGGACGTGTATGATTAGCAAGATACATTAGTGCTCCAATAGCACTAAGATATGGTACTTCTGGACCAAGTAGTTCTTCTTCACCTTCTTTGCTAATTATTCGAGGTCGGAATGGATCTTTATCAACCTGCAAAGATCTTACAATCATTGGGGTACATAATGGATGTGACTTATCCATATAAAATCGCTCTAGGATCTTCTTTGTATAAGCTTCTTGATATACAAAAATCCCATTCTTTAGGTACTCGATCTGTAGTCCAAGACAAAATTTCGTTCTGCCCAAGTCTTTCATTTCAAATTCTTTCTTCAAAGAATTAATTGCCTTTTGAAGCTCTTCAGGAGTTCCAATGATGTTGATATCATCAACATAAACAGCAATTATAGCGAATTCATTTCTAGATCTTTTCATAAAAATGCATGGGCATATTGGGTCATTTTTGTACCCTTCTTTCAACAAATATTCCTTGAGACAATTATACCACATGCGCCCTGATTGCTTCAAGCCATACAAAGACTTATTTAACTTAATCGAGTATTGTTCTTGAGAATTTGAATTAGATGCTTCGGCACCTTGAGTCCTTCGGGGATTTTCATATAAATATCATTATCAAGTGAGCCATATAAATAGGCGAGTCACGACATCCATTAAATGCAAATCAAGTCCTTCATTAACTGCTAAGCTAATCAAATAACGAAAAGTAGTTGCATCCACTACCGGTGAGTACGTTTCTTCAAAATCAATGCCAGGTCTTTGTGTAAAGCCTTGGGCTACAAGACGTGCCTTATATCTTGTGATTTCACCCTTTTCATTTCTCTTTCGTACAAAAACCCATTTGTACCCAACTGGCTTTACATCTTCAGGTGTATGGACTACAGGTCCAAATACTTTTCGTTTTGCCAGTGATTTTAATTCTGCATTAATAGCATCTTTCCATAGGGGCCAATCCTTTCGTTGTTGGCACTCGCTAATGGATTTTGGCTCATGATCCTCATTATCATTCATTACATCATATGCTATATGATAAGCAAAGATGTCGTCAACGTTGACTTCATTTCGGTCCCATCGGATACCATTCATAAAATAATTTATTGAGATCTCATTATTTTCACATATTTCAGGTACCTGGGTCTCTTCTGGGACTATAACATTCTCTTCTGGAGATATCTCTACTGGAGATAATAACTCTTCAGGAGCTACTAACTTTTCTTGATTATCCTCGACTTGACCATCTATATTTTTAGCTCCTTTTCTCATTCGAGGATTTTTATCTTTGGAACCGATGGGCTGCCACGCTTCGGGCGTGCTTTAGATTCATTTATAATAGGTTGTCCTTCGGGGACATCAATTCGAAAAGGAGCATTAGCAACTGGAACATGTGACTTTGTCACTTTCTTTGGGTCAGTAAATGCTTCTGGCATTCGATTAGCTAAATTCTGCAAATGAATTATCTTTTGAACTTCCAGTTCACATTGTTTTGTACGAGGATCATAATGAGCCAATGATAATTCATTCCAGCTAATCTCTTTACCCAACTGCTTATTTTCTCCCCCTAATGTTGGGAAAACCGATTCATCAAAATGACAGTCTGCAAATCTTGCAGTAAATAAATCTCCGTAGATGGTTCTAAATATTTAATGATTGAAGGAGATTCATACCCAACATATATTCTCATCCTTCTTTGAGGACCCATTTTGGTGCGTTGTGGTGGTGCTACTGGCACATATATTGCACACCCAAAAATTCGTATATGGGAAATATTAGGTTCTTGAACAAAAACCATTTGTATGGGAGAAACTTTTAGGGAACTTGTAGGCCTGATGCGAATTAACATTGTTGCTTGCAAAATGGCATAGCCCCAAGCGAAATTGGGAGATTAGATCTCATAAGTAAAGGTCTTGCAATAAGTTGCAATCGTTTAACTAATGATTCTGCAAGTCCATTTTGCGTGTGAACATGAGCTACAGGATGTTGAACATCAATTCCAAGGGACATACAATATTCATTAAAAGCTTGTGAAGTAAATTCACCAGCATTATCAAGACGTATTTTCTTGATAGGATAATCAGGGTAATGTGCTCTTAATCTAATCAATTGAGCAAGTAATCTCGCAAACGCCAGGTTGCGAGAAGATAATAAGCAAACATGCGACCATTTAGTTGATGCATCAATTAGAACCATATAGTACCTAAATGGTCCGCATGGTGGGTGTATTGGCCCACAAATATCTCCTTGTATCCGTTCTAGAAATGTGAGAGATTCACTTTCTATTTTGCTTGGTGAGGGCCGAATTATTAACTTTCCCTTGGAACATGCATCACATGAGAAATCATGGGATTGTGGTATTTGTTTACACTTCAGGGTATGTCCACATGAATTCTCAATTATTTTTCGCATCATGATTGACCCGGGATGGCCTAACCGGTCATGCCAAACATTAAATTCATTAGTAAACTTCTGGTTTACTTTGGCAAATTGCTGGTTTGTATTGGTAAACTTCTGATTTGTATTAGTAAACTTCTGGTTTACAATAGCATGTGTTTCAATTGTGCTTATAAATGTATAATACAAACCAGAAGAGAAAGCAGGAAAACTTTCTAACATGCATTTTCTACCAGAAACAATATTTGTGATGGCAAGACATTCCTGATCATTTTTAATTGTTGTTTCTATATGATATCCATTTCTGCGGATATCTTTGAAACTCAATAAGTCAGGATTGATGCTAGTAAGATTCATTCTTCATTAAAGATACATGAAAATAAATAAAAACATAATTAAAAGAAATACATATGATAGAAGAAAGTTTAAACATACTAAAACCAAACAGTTCCAAATAGGAAAAGATAATTTATACTAAGTAATCAGCAACATCCAAATGAGTATAATCAACATCTTCAAACTCAGAATTTTCAGCCTTATCAATATTCAAATCAACATCCTTAAACTTGGAATTCTCAACATGATTTACTTCAATCTTTGACCCTTTACCATTATTTTTTTTCTTGGTAAAGTTCAACCAAGTGTCTTGGCGTACGGCAGTACGAGACCAATGACCTTTGCCACCACAACGATAACATGCATTTTCGAATGCTTGTTATTCCCACTAGTTTCCCTTTGGGGTTCTTTTCAATCTTCCCCCCTTTAGGGCGAGAATTTGATCCACCACGATTTGGACCACGACCACGGCCACGCCCACGACCACGGTTGTAGCCACCTTTACGTCCACGTCCTCGGCCACTAAAGTATTCATTACTTACTATATTCACTTCTGGGAATGGAGTTGAGCCTGTTGGACGGGATTCATGATTTTTCAATAAAAGCTCATTGTTTTGTTCAGCCACAAGGAGACAAGAAATTAATTCAACATATTTCTTGAAACCTTTTTCACGATATTCTTCTTTGCAGGAGCAAATTGGATGCATGAAATGTGGAGAATGTTTTCTCTAACATATCTTCATCAATAATCTTCTCTCCACATAATTTTAATTGAGAAGTAATTCGAACATGGTGAGTTATACTCGCTCACGTTTTAAAATCTTGTAAACGCAAATGCATCCGAGTTATAACGAGCTTTTGGGAGGATGACCATCTTCGGTGATCATACCTTTCTTTTATATTGTTCCAAAGAACCAGTGGGTCTTTCTTTGTCAAATATTCAATCTTTAAACTTTCATGTAAATGGTGGCGAAGGAAAATCATGGATTTGGCTTTATCTTGATTAGATGCTTGATTTCCTACTTTAATTGTGTCTTCTAGACCATTGGCATTCAGATGGATTTCTGCATCCAGCATCCAAGATAAATAATTCTTTCCGGTAATATCAAGAGCCTCAAATTCAAGTTTTGTCAGGTTTGTTCTTGTTGTGTTTGTCATGGTTCAGACTAATTTAAAAAAAAAAAACAAGAATTATTAACATAGAAATACGAATGACAATAGTATAAAATTTAGAAAGGCAATAAGTAAAAGAATTAAAACTTTATGGCTTGAGCCACATAGTTCTCATAACGAGAAATTAAATTTATATGGCTTCTGGCCATAAAATTTAAAAAAAAAAATTAAAATGATATGACTTCTGGTCATAAAATTAAGAAATTAAAATGATATGACTTCTGGTCATATAATTTTAAAATAGAAAACAGAGGTGTATGGCTTCTGGCCATAATAATATTAATCTTTGGCTTCTGGCCATAATAATAACATAACATTAAAAATAAAAGCTTAAAAGTAAATGTTATGTTATGAACATAAAAGTAAATGTTATGTTAGCAACATAAAAATAAATGTTATGTTAGCAACATAAAAGTAAATGTTATGTTAGCAACATAAAAATAAATGTTATGTTAGCAACATAAAAGTAAATTGTTATATTATGTTAAAGTTAGTAACATATATTGTGCAAAATTAAAGCATTATGCAATAGTAAAACAATCGTAAATTACTATGTAATTACTGTGCATGAATAAAATTGATGGATGAATAATAGTAAAAGTACTATATAAAATAGTAAATAATCTTCAATCTTAACCATGGAACCCGATGTATAAAAACAATCGGTAAAAGAGTATTTTGAATTCCATATAGTGGTTTAGATTATCCCAGATGTATAAATAAACATATAATAAAATCATTAAAGAAAGTAGATGAAATCGTTAAAGAAATTATACCCTCGTTATAGCTTTCGTGCTGATAACGTGTTATGAAACTAAGTAAAATACAAGAGAGATTAAGATGAAGGAGATGAAGAAATGCAAGAGAGAAATGGAGAGAGTGATTCTTCTTTCTATTGTTGTAACTCAACCTTTGATACATGCCTACTATATATAGGCAATCAACCTTCAACTTCCATTACAAGAGTAACATACAAGAGTAAATCTACATAATGGTATATTATGGAATATTGTAAGTTATATAAAACTCCCACTAAGACATTCATGTCATAAGTTATATGGCTTCAAGTGTAGAATTCCAAAAGACTCTTCTTGGAAGGTTATGGACATTCACACCAATATTGAGATATTTATAACATATAATAGATTATCTAGACGTTTTTTAAGTTTATTAACATTACTTGGCTTTTGGTAAAAACAATTACATGGATTTTTATTTTCAAAACTCACGTAAATCTATTCTGACATAAAAATAAATTATACAAACCTCCTTTAAATTTTTTAAAATTACATATATTTTAATTTTTTGATATATATAACCTTTCTTTAACATTCATAATAAATTATAATTTTTTTTTTGTTTTCCTAAAATTATATCATTTTTATTTTTAAATAAAATTGAAATATGGTGTATTATTTATTTTTTTAATATATATATATATAGGGTTTATCGTTTGTCATGTCACTTGACATAAGATTATGTCAAGTGAGCCCAAAACTACGTCATTTTGGGAGTTAAGGAAAGTAAGGAAGGGTGTTTTTGTATTTTTTTTTTTAATATTTATTATATGAATTTTACTAAAATATCCTTCATTAATTCCCCTAACCCAAAACTACGTCGTTTTGAGAGTTCATTAATTTCTCTAACCCCAAAACGACGTAGTTTTGGAGTGACTTGATATAACCTTATGTCAAGTGACATGACAAACGATAACGCCATATATATATATATATATATATATATATAAAAGTGGTAAAAGTTGAGATGTTGAATTTAATGAAATTTAAATGTTCATAATAGTCTTAAAAATAGAATGTAAGAGAAAATATAGGAGGTTTAAACAAGGGAAATTTAGTACTCCTCCGGTCCTAATTATAAGACATATTTAACCGATTTTGGGGAGATTAAGGAAAGAAGTTAAATTAGTTAATTTTACTTATTTTCCTAAAATGTCCTTATATAAATTTAAAATGACCTAAATGAAAGTAAATCAATAGCTCTTACCACATGCCTCTCCAACCTAATTTTTTTTTTCCACGTGCTATCTAATTGAAATAATGATCTTACTATATATACATATACATGTGTATACATATAGATACACACACACACATATATGTGTGTGTGTGTGAGTACATATATCGGCAGACACATATAGGCACACACCCTCCCACACACATATAAACACACACACACAAAGATATACATATATATATGTGTGTGTGTGTGTGTGTGTTTGTGTGTGTCTATATATATTTGTGTGCGCTCGCACATACACATATATATATATATTTGTGTATAGACACACACACACACACAAAACATATGTGTGTAGACACACACACATATACATACATACATATATGTAGACACACATATATGTGTGCACACACACACAAAATATGTGTGTAGACACACACATATATACATACATACATATATGTAGACACACACATATATGTGTGTGTCTATAGATATTTGTGTGTAGACACACACATATATACATACATAGACACACACACATATATATATCTAAAAGTTTCGTTGACTGGAAGAGTATACACGTCCACATACATATACTCACAAAAAATCAAATACACTTGAGAGAATAAAATAGGGGTATTTTAGGAAAAAAATGACAATTATTAGTATGTTGTCTTATAATTAGGACCAAAACCAATTCTCAAATGTTGTCTTATAAATAGGACCGGAGGGAGTACTTTTCTTCTTTTGAAGTTGCGTTACCTTTCATCTTTCTCTTCAGTCTTCACTATCCCCGCAATACGTACAAAAGCATCCTCAATTATTAAATCAAATTTTGAACATATCAGATTTGATATTTTACCGAATATTTGTTTTCTTCCTCATTTTCATTTGTTCCAATTACTCTTTAAATATGAACCACTCAACTTTTATCTTCTTTGGTCTCAAAGCGAGTATGAGAATATAGCGCACCTAATTAACCCTATAAACTAAAAAACAAAAGTTTAGGTCAGGAAGGGATGGATATATCATATATGGAAGACACGGATGATGTCAATCGAATGTTTGCAAACGAAAAGGTTAAAATGGTGACCGACAAGATTAATGGTTTCAAAAAACATCATTATAATAATCTTATCACCTAAGATAATTTTAGATGGTAAGATTAATCACTTGTGAGTATTATTATTCCTTCCCGTCCTAATTATAAGACCTAGTTGATTTTTTTGGAAAGATAAAGGAAGCTAATTAAATTAGCTTATAATATTTTTATTTTCATTTTTTTCTTCAAACTAAATAGTTTAACTAATAAACTAATATATGATCTAAGAAAACACAACATATGAAATGATTAAGTAACTTAATTAGCTTCTTTAATCTCTCCAAAAAAAAGTTAACTAGATCTTATAATTAAGACCAGAGGTAGTATTTGTTTTGTCGGTCGACATTTCTAAAGTGAAACCATTGATCAATTGTTTTCAAGATTTAAAAGAAAAGAAAAGGATTTTGCCTATCTCCCTCAACAATATCCTTAGCTTCAACCAGCTAAACTTAGCCACTTGTCATATATATACTTGTTCGTGCGTGTCTCTGTTTCCCAATATTGGTCACATAAACAATTGTGAACTCCTTGTTTGTTTGGGTCTATATATCCATTGGTCATATATATATATATAATTCTCAGAAAATAACTAGAGGACAAGAGACATATCAGATTTGGTTTTAAGGCAATCTGTTGGATGCACTCACGCAAAGAATTGATCGAGAGAAGAGGGATAAAAGAGAGGGGGCTAGTGTGTTTTTACTCATGATGGTCACCCTATTTATTGGGTGGGTAGGTGAAAAATATTTACAATATGAAATATCTCATGTCTTATTCACCTTTTAATTAAATAACGGATTTGTAATAGTGGTCGATATTTTGAATATCTCTCAATCACTTAAAATATTTTAATTAAATAATATACTTTGATTTGGATAAGATCAATTTTTTAAAATATGATATATATTCTATTCAGTTAAAATTCAAAACGAATTTAACTGATATTAAATTAAATATCTCAACTCATCAAGCTAAGGACGTGCCATACTGCCCCATATCCAACAATAAAATAACACTGTTTCCTGCAAGTTCTCTCAAGCGAGGATTATAATTAATCTTAGACATTGCCGCATGTATATAATTATCCTTTAACGCGAAATCTATTTGATGATTCCTCTTTCAAAAAAAGGTCATATAACTTTGTTATTTTTTTCATTCATTTTGCTACTGTGAGAAAAATTTGGAAATATATATGGTCAGAGATGTCAATCCCTCATTATTCTTTCATTCACGATTGTAACAGCTACTAAAAAAGGCTGCTACAGTTCTTTGAGTAACAATTTTATTTTCAGGTGCTACTAAAGTCATTGCTAAAATATTGTTTTACTCCAATTATATATTGGCCCTGGACTCGTTCAACCAAATGAAAAAATGTCAATGATTTTCTTAAAATTTTATGATATCCACTTCAATAATTGTGATTTATCAAACAAGATTTTCTAACGCACACGTCACATATTTTATACAAACAATTTACACAAAAAAAATACGAATAATAGTAAAAAATATATATATGAAATGTCATTCCCCCATCATCTTAAGCTAACCCGCGGTACAATAATCCTTCCAATGACCAGAAAGAGTTACAAATTTCTTATTTAAGGGACTTTGAATAACACCAATCTTCCCCAACCCTTTGTCTTATTACATACAAGTTGTCTGTGAAATCAAAGTTCAGAGAGAGAGATGTCTGTGGTTAGTAGTCTGGAGGCTGATATCGAACTCAAGACCTCAGCAGTGAAGGTTCTTGAAATATTCTCGACCAAAATATATGAGCTCCTCACAATATCCCCAGAGATTATACAAAGCATTGAAATTGTTTCTGGTGAATGGGGCTCTGTAGGCTTCGTCTTCCTGGCTCACTATACCCTGCCAGGTAATAAACCCAACTTCAACATGTGATTTCTCTTATGAATCTTAACTATTTTCATCCATGAAGCTATAATTAACCTGCAGTTAATCTTAACATTAAAACTTGATTTTAAATCGCATAGATGGGACAGCACAAGTAGCTAAGTTGGAGTTGGCAAGCTTAAACCCAATAGACCTGTCACTCACATTCAAAGTGATAGATGGAGATTTGTTGGATGTGTACAATAGCTTCACCGTTGTTCTGAAACTCACTCCAAAAGTACTCTCTGGAAGCGTTGTGAATTGGAAGTTTGAATATGAAAAGCCAAGTTCAGGTACTGCAGATCCAAACTCGTTGATGGATGCTGCTATTCAAGTCTCCAAAGACATTGATGCTTATTCTAGCAACCTCATTTAGAGACCTTAATTAATTATTGTACGCTGAATTCTTGCTTGTATTTATTTATGCTGGCCTTACTTGAACAAGTTCGTGTGTCAAATAAAAGTTGACTTTGTCAGCTTCTCTTTTCCACTATGCGTGTATGATGTAGTATCTTTGTGTTTTCCTATTTATAAGAAAATGGGAATAACGCGTTCACATGAGCAGCCACCTCTTCAATACTATATGTACATGCAACTTAATGCTTTATTTATTGATGGATAAAGCACTGTTCCCTGGGTCCTTATTAGCCATCGCATCAAAATTAAGGGGATGATAAGTAGCAGTTTTTTTGTTTTTTGCCATAAGAGATGAGTAGTAGTTGAGTAGTTAACTTCGTCTAAAAATATCTTTTTAAGAATTTATCCATATATAATACTATCGAATATGAAGTACTCTACATCTAAGTTATAGAAGTTACAGTTAATGGGGGTAATCTTAAAAAATATAACTAATACCTATTTAGTGACTTATAATAAAGAGTATCTACTCTCTCTCTCTCACGCACAATATAAGTTACTTTTAGAAAACAGCTTGGAGGGTAATTAATGTTTATTTTTCAATTTTGCCTATGTGGTTAATGTTTAAATGTGATTTTTCATATGTTCTCTCTTATTTGAAATCTAATTTAATATGGGTAAAATTGAGAAAAAAAAAATTGAATTTAAGACATTTAGTTTAACGAGTTAACTATCATTTCTTAGTTTCAATGAATTAATTGAAGTGACTTATATTATGGACTAGAAGAATTAATTCTTATGAAAGGTAATAAAGGACGGGACAGAATATAAATCAGCCCCAATAAAGAAGGTAGTAGGTATACATAAAATTTTCAACTACGAGTATATTTGGATTAATTTTTAGAGAATAGTTTCTAGCAAAAAAAAGTGAAAAAATTATTTAAGATAATAGATTTTGAATAATAGCGCTTCTAAAAAAGTAGAAAGAAAAAAAAAAAAAAACAGCTTCTGGAAAACCATGGTTTTCCACTCCAAACCATGGTTTTCTTATCAAAAATAAATTCCGGAAAAAAACTGAATGTTTGACTATCTTTTTTTTTGGTAAAAATCGGGGCTATAGCCCATCCATATTATTAAACCAGAATGGTGCGTGGGTAGCAAACACCCATTGCATCCCTGTGTAAGAGTCTATTTACATCAACCGGAGGATTTGCAAACTGAACATACATATCCTCCTGATCGAAACTATGCTTGGCAAGAGCATCAGCACATGCATTGCCCTCACGATATACATGAATAAAATCTATCCTATTCAATCTTGCCATTTTACAATGTATGTCTAACAGCAATCTCAGCTCCCCAGTCTCAGCACCTTCAGCCTGCAATCTGGACAACGTCTGTATTACTGCTTTGGAGTCACATTCCACAATTAGTTGGTTAAGCTTGTGTTGTTCAACTAGCTGGAGCCCTGTTAGTACAGCCCAGAACTCAGCCACCACAGCTGAGCAATTTCCCAGTCTCCTTGAGTACCCCGATATCCACTCTCCTCTAGATCCTCTTATCAGTCCCCCACATCCAGCCACTCGATCCTTTCCTCTAGAAGCACCATCCACATTCAATTTAAACCATCCCACATTAGGGGCTTTCCATCCTATGTTCACATCTGTCCAAGCCCCACTTATCCTACCAACCTCATTTCTTGCCTGTTTAATTCCTTGCACATACTTCAGTACCAATTCGCCTCTATTAGGAGGCATCACAAAATTTTCAGCAAACATACATCTGTTTCTCCAGTTCCACAACATCCAGCAAGCAATACCGAATTTCAAACACCAATCATTATCAGACTTGACCAGATTCCAGTCAAACCACCCTTTTCCCTGTAAATTCCAGAACCCCGAGGCCAGACCCTCCTCGGCTAGAACCTCCCACAACTCCTTAGCAACTTTGCAGTCTCGTAAAACATGCATGCTATCCTCTTCCATATCAGTGCAGCTGTAACAGTTTGTCCCACCCCCCAGCAACTTGCCTTTCCTCACACTTGTCAGTAATCTATCATGCACCGCAATCCATAAAAACATTTGCACACGTTTTGGCCCCTTCCAATTCCAGACTTGCTTCCAAACATCCTCCCTCCTATCCTCCTCTTTCCTCAAGTCATAATACATATCAGCTACAGAATATTTGTTTAGCAGCTTTGCTCTCCACTTAATAACATCCCTCCCACAACCCTCCTTTGGGGGGAGCACTGCCATAATGAGCCCACGACCATCCTCCTTTACACAGGAATTAATTCTTTCCATATCCCATTCACCCTTGCAATTCACCATTTCTTTTACAGATATCTTTGCCTCCTCTGCTGATATAATTTTGTTACATTTTCCTGCAAGAGTTTCATCAGCATCCATCCATCTATCAGTCCAAAACATTGCATGTTCCCCATTCCTAATATCCCAGAACACATTCTGTATGATGTCAGGCCATAGTCTGCTTACATTCCTCCAAATCTCAGAGTCCGTCTTTACACTCACACATTCCTTCAGTAAATCCTTATTTCTACCATACTTCCCAATCAGTACCAAAGAGCATAGGCTATTAGGCTTTGTGATAACGTTCCAAGCCACCCTCCCAAGTAAAGCATCGTTCATAGACTCAATCTTTCTCATACCAAACCCCCCATTTTCCTTTCTCCTGCAAATCAGATCCCAACTCACTGCTGGTATGCCCTTTTTGCCATCTTCATTTTTCCAAATGAAGTCCCTCTGAATCCTCTCAATTTGCTTACTCACTCCAGCAGGAAAACGTGAATGTTGCATGTGGTATACTGACATTTGATTAGTGACTGACTGAACCAAAGTAAAGCGTCCAGCAAGAGAAAGCATTTGCTTCTTCCAACTACACAATTTACCTTGCATTTTATCAATGACATGCTGGAATTTTACTTTATTATTCCTTCCACCCGTCATGAAAGCACCCAAATACCTTCCTAGATCCTCCATCCTTTTAAATCCCGAATATGCACACACTTCATTTTGCATCCTTCTATCTACATTTCTTGAGAAGAAGACACTTGTTTTCTGCACGTTCAGCTTTTCTCCCTACACCTCACCAAACCTCTCCAATACATTCATTGCCATACACATTTGATCTAGGTTTGCTTCACATACAAGAAGAAGATCATCAGCAAATAGGAGGTGCGATATTTCAGTACCATTTCTCCCCATTCTCATTGGCTTCCACACATTGCTGTTGACAGCATCCACAATCATGTGCGAAAGTTTTTCCATTCCTAAAACGAACAAATATGGGGATAGAGGATCCCCTTGCCTTAATCCCCTAGATGGTTTAAATTCTTCTTTTTTTCCACCATTCCACATTAAGGATGTTCTGACCGATTTGACACATTCCATAATAACCCCTCGAAATTGTTCATCAAGCCCCACTTCTTCAAGTACCTTGCTGATGAAACTCCAAGACATCCTGTCATAAGCTTTCTCTAGATCAATCTTTATGATCATATACCCCTTCTTCCCTTGCATTTTGCTCATGGAGTGAACTAACTCCTTGGCAATTATTATGTTATCATGAATATTTCTCCCTGGAATAAAACTCGTTTGATAGGGAGATACCCAACTGTCCATAAGAGGTCTTAATCTGTTCACTATCACTTTAGATAGACCCTTGTAGAGCACATTGCATAAAGCAATAGGTCTGAATTGACCTACCACTTCTGGGTTGTCAACCTTCGGTATCAACACTAAGAGTGTTTCATTAATTTCTCCAATTCGTTGCGGATTCCTCCAGAGTTCTTGAAGAAGTTTTATGACTGATTGTCCCACTATATCCCAGTTCTGATGGTAAAATACAGCAGGATACCCATCATTACCGGGGGCCTTGAAACCCCCCATTTGAAAGAAAGCTCTCCTAATCTC
Source organism: Acacia pycnantha (assembly GCA_025563575.1). Taxonomy (NCBI): domain Eukaryota; kingdom Viridiplantae; phylum Streptophyta; class Magnoliopsida; order Fabales; family Fabaceae; genus Acacia; species Acacia pycnantha. The sequence continues at coordinate 320,120 of JAMWYP010000217.1, forward strand.
CTCTCCACTTATCCCCCTATTCAGCCACCTCAGCCTACATTCAGCAACAGACCCCCAGCCCTGTTTTGTACAGAACCAAGGCCTTACAATAATATCTTCTTGGAACAGCTTCACATAGAATTCCTGGAACAAATTAGCAACTTCCTCTTCCTCCTCTATCCATACACCTTCACCATTCTTGAGCATTTGCACTCTATTCCGCCTTCTTCTAACTAGTGTCTTTGTGTGATAATGCTTTGTATTTCGATCCCCATCTTCCAACCACTTCCCCCTGGATTTTTGAAACCATAGTACTTCTTCCTGTCGTAAAGTTTGTATCAGCTCCATCTCTAGCTCCTTTTCCAATTGCATTAGATAGGGGTTATTTCTTCTGTCAAGCACCCTTTGCACCCCCTTCAACCTGTTCAAGATTCGCTGTTTTCTAAGTTCAATGTGTCCAAATACTTCCTTGTTCCATTTTGCTAGAGTTTTCTGTAAGCCTAATAGATTAACATGTGTTTCATCCTCCTCTCTCCAGCTTCCTTTCACAGTCTCAACAAAACTTTCATGGGTTTGCCAAGCTGCCTCAAATCTGAAAGGTTTAACCTTGTTCCTTTTACACTCCATTCCCAACTTCACAAGAATAGGGTGATGGTCAGAGCATACCCTTGGTATAATTCTAATCTCAGCCTCTTGAAATAGAGTCTGCCACGCCACATTGCATAAGCATCTATCCAGTCTCTTGTATACCCTCTCCAAACCTTCCCATTTTGGCCCTTTCCATGTATAAAAAGGTCCACTAGTCTCTAGATCAATGAGTCTGCAGCTTTGCAACCAGGAATTAAAATGATTACATCTTGCTTCATTTACTCTCCCACCCCCTTTTTGCTCCAAAGGTGTTTTAATGTCGTTATAGTCACCTGCCAATAGCCACGGCTCTGAAATTTCTAGAGAAAGATTAAACAATCTGTCCCATACCCTATGTCTTCTTTGTTCATTTGGATTTGCGTATACAGCAGTGAACAACATTGATTTACTGTCTATACACATTCTACAGTGAATATATTGGTCATCCATCTCAATCACATTTACAAGTAGTTCTTCCCGGTTCCATAAGATCCAGATTCCCCCAGAGAATCCCTCTGCTTCCCTTCTTACTGAGTATTGAAAACCCCAGTTTTTTATGACCCTACTCGCAGTAGTGCCACTGATCCTAGGCTCCAATATTACAACCACATCCACCTTATATCGTTTTTTCATATCCCTCAAAACAGCAGCAAAACCTTTGCTAGCTGCTCCCCTACTATTCCATACTATAATATTCATCATGACAACTATATAAACGAGTAAAAAATTCCGAAACAGGTTACCTTGCATCAGCAAGATTGGGAGTCGCACACCTTTCCACCTTGCTCATACTGCACATTTCTATCGGATCCTCTTTGAGTCCATTCCTTTCTATAGTCTCTACGTCCATACCAACATCCCCTGGTGGCACACTAAGGTGTTCCCCAGGATTCAGATTTTCCTTCCCCATTAACTTTATACCATTCCCTCTGTATGCGTCTGGGTCACTTTTAGGTACACGAACAATACTATTTAGCCCCTTCAGTGCGTCCCTTGATTGATTTCTTTCATCTTCCCCTTTGGCTATTCCTGATTTTCTGGTAGCGTACACCATTTTCTCCTTCTTCCCCTCCTTGATAGTTGCTCCTCTAATGATGTTTTTTGTCAACTCCTCTCCCCTGGGCACGTTCTTGCTATTACCAGCTTCCACACCCCTTCTTGCAACTCTATGTGGTACCTCTTTCTGCACTGTCATCCCATTTCCTTTAGGCTCGGCACTGGCATGATCTTCTTCACCATTTGTTTCCTTCCCCTCCTCACCCAGATCCCTATTCAGAATTGCGAATCTAGATCCCTGTTGAGGAGCCTTCAACACAGCAGGTCCCCATCTTGGCCTTCTCGTCCGTTGTACTACTTTCCATAATTCACTTCCTTCTCCATTTTTGTTCTCATTCGTCTGCCTTTCCTCTGGGACTTCCACATCCATGCCAACCTCAGATTTTTTCTTATGAAAAACAGCACATCCCTCTTTTTGATGTCCGACCCAGCCACACTTTGTGCAGAGCATCCCCAAGCTTTCATACACAACACTCAACACTTTTCCCTCCACATTAAATTCAGGAATTAACGGCTTATTCAAGTCAAGCTCTACACACATGCGTGCGAACTTACCCCTGGCCCTTTGTGCTGTGTGGATGTCCAGTCTGATGGCTTTTCCAATGGCATTACCAAGATTCAAGAGGAACTTCTTATCAAACAACGGGGCTGGAAGGTCAGGAAATCTAACCCAAGCAACTACTGATTCAATCTTCGAATTCTTAGGACAGAATTCAGGCCGCCAGCGAGCCACGTTCAGGTAGGCATCCAGAATCACCCAAGGACCTCCCGTTAGCGCTTCCATATAGTCCTCATTGTGCTGGAAGTTTACCAGGTAAAAATCGTTCTCCAAATCAAATACGTCGATGTTGCCCTTCCTTCCCCAAATCTGTCTCAATTTCTTGACCATAAACCCGTATGAAGGCTGTCGACCTAACAATTTCACCACCAGCGTTCTTCTAAAAGGCTTCATGAGTCTCACTCTTTCTGGTTCTTCGAATAAGAACTTTGGACAGAGTGGATTCGAGTAATCAACTGTAATACCATCGCTTGGGTTCAGTACCTTCTCAAAATCAGTACCGGCACCAAAATCCTCAGTTACGTCTTCCTCCTCATTCTTAGCCCATTCCCACCAGCATACTCGAGAGTTCACATTATTCAGCAAGGATTCCCTATACGACATAGGAGCAGGGGCTTTCCCCTCAGGTTTCATCCAATCTTCATCGCGTTTCGGTCGAGCTTCATCACCTGTAAACACAGTCTCAGCAGAACTCACTTTCCTCTTCCTCCGACTTCCCTCTCTCTCATCTTCTATCATAGCCTCACTTTCCCCTTCCCGCACAGCACGGCCGAAGGAGACGCTCATTTCCTCCGTCACAGCGGGTGGCGGAGTCCTCGATAATTTTCCCCCAAATCGAAAGTCCTCACTTTCCCCTTCCCGCACAACCAATGTTTGACTATCTTATAACTAAACCATGATTTTAAGAGAAAAATTGATTTTGATAAAAATAGTGTTTAGGTTGTTTTTTTTTAAACTATGGTTTTAGAGACAAAACCATAGGTTGTTTTACCCAATCACACTGCAACCCACAGCGTCACAAATTCCCTATTTAAGGGACATCAAATAACACCAATTTCTCCAACCATTTATCTTCGTCCATTGCAAGAATCTAAATGAGAGAGAGAGAGAGAGAGATTAGTAGTCTGGAGGCCGATGTTGAGCTCAAGATTTCAGCTGTCAAGTTTCCTGGAATATCCTCGAGCAGAATACATGAGCTTCTCTTACTATTTGCCCAGAGATTATACAAAGCATTGAAATTGCGGAAGGTGAATGGCGCACTGTAGGCTTCGTCCGTCTTCCTCGCTCACCAAAACCTGCCAGGTACTCCCTCTAGTTTTTTTCATAAGCTATTTTTTTTAATTTAATTACGCCAAACAAAGTAACGATTAAAATTAGTTAAAAATAATAAATATATCGAAAATCTCATATTTATTCCAAATATGCCTTTATTTATGGGGAAGCATCTTGCGTTTGACCTTAGAGTATGAGAAGCCAATCAAAAAGTTGACTTTGCCGGCTTCTCTTTTCCATATCTTTGCATTGAGCTACTTTAGGGAGAACAAACAAATAATTCAAAGTACTAATACGTCACTCTGTATTCTGAATGACTTTTTGAATTTATTTTCATATCTTGCTTTAGTTCATAAACGAATCGGAGTATTAATTAATATGGTTTTTGAGGATATGGATCCTGAGAAGTTGGTTAAAAAATAAAAACGATTTATATACAGAAGCGGAGGGATCGAGTATATATATATTGGAGTTCCAAATTCCCACTTTCCTTTAATTTCCATCGATCTGAAAACTAAAATGGAGAACAATTGAGACAAGCATCTGTGAATTTACAGAGAGAGAAACTCGCATATATTAATATTAAATTATACAAGCTTGCGCATGTTCATGTCAAGCTGGTTACAACTAACAAGCAGATCATATAATAATAAACATAAACGCATAAGCAACAGCTGACAAAGTCAGCTTTTATTTGATAAACCAAGCTTAATACATACAAACAAACGTATTACATGATTTAAGGTAATATAATGAACCTCTATATGAGGCTGCCAACGAAAGCATCAACGTCTTTTGAGACTCGAATAAGCTCCTTCATGAACGAGGTTGGATCAGGAGTGTCATTGCTTGGCTTCTCATATTCCAAAGTCCAGTGCACAACGCTTCCTGACAGTATATTTGGAGTTAGTTTCAGAAAAAACCTGAAGCTGTTGTACACATTCAACAGATCTCCCTCTATCACTCTGAACGTGATCGATAGGTCTATTAAGTTTATGCTCTCCACCACCTCCTTAACGACTTGTGCTTTCCCATCTGTATGTGTGCATATATATATACATGTTAACCACTTACTACACATATACTAATTTAACCACTACATTTCCGCTTCTGTTACATTTGGAACACAAATATTAACTAGGCTCTTAAATATAATTAAGACCTCTTTATCTAATTTTGGGAGATTAAAAGTTAAACAAATTGTTTAATTATAGCATATGTGACATGAACTATCTTAAATACTTACATATAATATTATATTATATATTAGTTTATAAGTTAATTAAATTAGTTTGGAAAAAAATATAAGAGATAAAATGAAAAAATATCTTATATTTAGGACTAAAATTTACTTCTAAACTAGATCTTATATTGCAAGGTATAACAACCTCGATCTGTTCCTTTTATGACAGACGGGGAAACTATTATTTTCTACTACATCACGTACATATGCAGTTGCCAAACTGTATTTTTAACATATTTATGGTAAAGGTGGAATAAAGGGATAGCTAATCAACCGGAAAACAAGATTTCATATTAATCATAGATGTATATATATAACTGGTTCCAACTGTAAGGGCAGTATTAATTAGACAGAAAAGAAATCATAAACGAAGCAGTAACTTGAAAAGTAAAAATATAGAAAGAGAGAGATCGAGATGTTGGCTGACCTACGGTGTAATGGGCGAGGAAGGAGAAGCCGACAGTGCCCCAGTCACCGGAAATAATTTGAACACTTTGAATGATGTAAAGGAGATAGTGGCAAGCTCATATGTTCTGGTCGCAAATATCTCCTGAAACTTCATAGCTGAAGTTTTCAGTTCCAGATCTTCCTCCAAAGTACTCACCATCTCTCTCTCTCTCGAAATAGATTGTAGTGAAAACAATACTTGCAAAGTAACAAGCAAGATGTCAAATTCTTGTGGAATATATTGGTGGCCTGCATTGACCTTTATATCTAAAAAATTTGTGACGCGTGTTGGAGGATATGTTTTAGTAGTTTAGTAGAAGATCGTAGTTATGTACCTACGTACTCTTCTTTTCAAAATACTAAATAATTTGAGATCCTTCATCATTATTTTGTTATCATCGATGAAAACCAATTATTGCTTGGTTAAGGGTTTAGTCCCAAGTCCTAATAATACAAGATCAATCATTTTGGGGCTACATAACCTTTTGAGGTTCGAGAAATATCTCTGTCCCTTGAATTCATGCGTGACACGTCTTCTTTTGGGGGAATTACATAAGTTCTAAGGAAGAGAAAAAATCAGACCTAAATCTTTTGAAATCATCAAATTGCATTGAAGTCCTATGAGACAAGGGCTAGATTACTTTGAATTGAGAAATATTACTTTGCCGTTAATTCAAATTCAAATTTAGAAAAAATCACTTTGCTTTTGTTAATTGAAGCAACCAATAACAAGTCAAAGTGTCACAATGACAAGTCATTGAGCAACCAATAAAAAGTAGTTATGGAGTCATTGATGACACATTGACTTGTCGTTGTTTGCTCAATGACTTATCATTGATAGCTCAAATTAACAAGGGCAAAGTGATTTTTTCACAATTTAAATTAATCTAACCATATTTCATGGGACTTCAATAGAATTTGATGATTTTAAGGGACCCATTTATACTTTTTTCCTCTTCCTTGGACCTGTATGTAATTCCCCCTTTTTGGTCTTAAAAACAATTTTTATCGGTGTCCATTTTATTTTTTTGTTAGTGATGCTCGACCAATGTGAACTATTGAGCTTATTACCCATACGAAAGTCGTCCTGTAATACCCTAAAATATGACTTAGGGTAAAATCATAAAATGAGTAAATAATACCCATTAAAAATATGTGAATATGGGGTCTCAAACACCTTGTATTGGGTTTACCATGTTGTTAGGGTAATTTCCCTTGAAAAAGGATAATTTGCAATTAGGTCCCTAAGACGTTTGAAAATTTGCAAATAGGTCCCTAAGCACATTGTGGGTTATAAATACATGTGAAAGCTATAAAGGAAGCAAGTAAAAATCTATTTGAAATAGGGAAGGATATTGTCCCTAATTTAGGTAATTTATTAAGTTACAAACTTGGAAAATTGGTAGAAGAATACTCAAAAAGTAAGGAAATGACCGAAATACCCCCGTAAATGCTAAAATAATGCAGAGACATGAAAACAAAGATGTCAATACAAAAGTTATGAGGTAATGGGGCATGCTAATTAAGAAAATTATCAACAAGTGATAATAAAGTAATTAGGAAATTATTGGCTAATTACTTAAGCTTAAGCAAAGGAAATTCAAAGATAATTATGTAAAACCCTAAAATTAGTGGTTTTTGGCCAATAATTAGTAAAAATATATTTACTAATTAATTGTAAATTTTGGACAAAAATAGTTGAGTTTAGGTATTTTTAAGCCTAAATACAAGAATTGACCAATAGGGAAATTTTGTAAAAAAGTTATATAAAATAATTATTAAATAATTATTTTATATATCCTTAATTAATTAAATAGTAAATAAAAACGAAAATTAAAAAAAAAAAGACCAGAATTATTGCCAAGAAAAATAAAAAGAAAAAGAAATGAAAAATGGTTGCAACTTGCTATTATTTAATATTATAATTAATTAAAGTGAAAAAAATGTGAATAGTGATTCAAAAATTAGGAAACGGATCCTATCTGGAGATCTAGGAATGGGATTTCTAAAGTCAAGGTAAAATATTGATCAGTGGGTTTTTATCTTCCGTTAAACTCTTCCGGAAGTAAATTCTGAAGCCGTTAGTGCATTTTCCTAATAAGACGAAATAGGGAAAAATGCGAGATAGGCATATTTTTGGATATGAAGAAAATAAATTCTAACTCAATATCTAGGAATGAGTTTGAATTTATCTGGACATATTTGGAATCGGTGAATTTTTCTGAAGAAGTTGGTGATTTCAGAAATGCATTCTGAAACCGGACGCGTTCGGACATGTTTTTCGAGAAAGACTCAACTGGACTGTTGGAGCCCTATATGGAATCAAAATATAGGTTAAATTGGACATTTCTACTAAGTGAGAATATGTTTTCAGAGATATGAATCCAGAATTTTGAGATTTCTCCGAAATCACGCGAATCGGGTACCGATCGGAGAAATCGGTCTGAAAGCTTCTGGAAGGTGACACATGGCCACCTCCCATTGGCCAAACCCTTTATTTTGGAGCCTGAATTTCGGCCAAGTGTGAAAGGGAAGAAGGAAAAAGAGGGTTTTTTGAAAAGTTGCTTTGGACGGCCCAGATCGCTCCTCACAAAGTTGATCCGACGGCCGAAACCCTACCCCAGTTTCTATAAATACCCCACCCCTCCCTTTGGTTTTTCACACCATTTCCTCTTGAGATTTTCGAATCTAGAGGGAGAAAGAAGAGAGAGAAGCTCTGGGGAAAATTCTGCAGAAGTCTTCAACGGGTAAGTCTTTCGGTCTTTAGTCTTTAGTTCGGTAGTTAGTAGAATTGTTAGTTAGATTTAGGAAGTAGGTGACAAGATTTCTATACTTGTTTTAAGCCTTGTTTGCGTTGAAAAATATGCAGAGGTATAAACATAGTAGAAATCGAGTCGCCGAAAAGTTGAAGCTTTCGCAGTTTTTCAAAAGTAAGGGTAGAATTTGTTAGAATAGCCTTTAAATTTCAAGTATGATTGGGTATCATATGGGAGGGCTATTTTAGTCATTATTTTCGAAAACCATAGTTGCGTCGAAGTTCTGGCAAAATTTCGGGAAGAAAATTTGTCAGAGTAACGAAGTCTTTGGCGAAATTCCGCCGATTAGGGTAGAAGGGCAAAATGGTAATTTTTACCTAAAATGCCGATTATTGTGTCAAATCACTAATGGAAGTGATATTACTCTTATAGGACGTCGAAATCCTAGTTTGCTTTGCCGTTTGTCCAACGTGCCGCTGTCGGACGAACCGCTGTTTTCCGTCAGAAATACTAATTTCTGTTAGACGTACTGTTTACCGTCAACGAAGGTACGTCCGCGTACTGTAACACTAATCTGATGTTTATGGTATGCATGTATGTGCTAGGTGTATTGTATGTGATAGCTTATAGCTCTGTGGTATGTCTATGTGCTGTTTATATGTTCATGTTTGCTATGGGCGATATATCTGCATGCTTTTGGGTGATATATGTATACATGCTATTGGGCGATATATGTATGCATGCTTTTGGGCGATGAGTGCACATATACTGTTGTTGATATGATTGTCTGTGGTCCATATGTTGTGTCTGTAAATATGAGGTTAACCGTTACCTGAGATCCGGTGCGGATCTCAGCTCTTAACATAGCGTCAAGCTCCGGAGGACCAAGGACCGAGGAGAGAGGCAAGCAGCCCGAGTAGAAGGCCGGCTGAAGACTTCCTTTCGATGTTCCGGCGGAAGTCTTTCCTTCTGTTATTATCTGTTTTTGAAATACTCGGTTACTGTACCGTAGTTGTAACCAGCCAGACTTACGGCAGTTTATAAATATATATCAGTTACTCTTCCGCTCAAATGCTCTACTTTGATGATTTTAAATGGAAAAAAAATTTATACTGCTTTTGAAAGTTGGGGTGTACACGTCCATAGATCACAATCTTAATTTTGAAATTTTGTAATGTTCAATATTTGAAGTTGTTGGTCAGGCCAAAAAAATACTTGAAGTTATTATTATAATCAAATTATGTTTTCGCCATTTTATTTAATTTCTTGACCAGATAATCAGAATGCAGTTTCACGTGAGATGAAGTTCCATCGTTGATGTTGGCCACATGAGAAAGTTTCATCACTGATATTGTGTTAGTTATCATTATCGAGTGGTTATGCAATAACTCACGCAATTTATTTTTAAGAAATTTATAAAAACTGAGATTATTAAAAAGCAGACCCCGTGTTCATACTTGAATTCGTATGCAATATTTTTTTATGGAAAACTGGTTGGCGGTTTGAATTTCGCTTCCGATTTTAATGGCACGCGAAAGTAATGTTTGTGTCACTTGATAATGATTCATTATTATACTCTAAGATTTTACTAATTTATAGTTTATTTATGCCTAAAAATATGATAAGAAATACAGACAATTAAATCAAGATATTTGATTTAAGCTGGATGGTGAGTGGATGAATAAAATACCATAACCGGGCCATTTCCATGGCTGAAGAGCTGTACTGTATCTCATTTAGAAATACTAATTAATATTTAAATTTTAATTGATGGTAGTTGCTAATTATTGTACGAAGATTGGATACGATTGATTGTGTGGTTTAGTTAGTAGTTCAACTTTAAAATTCTCTAAATTCGCATAAAAATAATGCAAGTACTGCGCTGAAAGGGATGAGATGACACCAAAATCTGGACTAAATCCACAGTCATTCGCAAAATGACAAATTAATGAATCATGGAGAAATAGATTTGTCTAAAAAACAAAATCACCAAGAAACAAAAGCATAAACGTGCGTAGTTCAAAACAAAAGTCAAAGGCTCAAAGCAATGGCTAATGGACAAGCCTCAACGAATTACTAGCGCAGGGGATCGATTTTGTTGATCACTGAACGGTGTCGGTGGGAACGGGTGATCGTCAGAAGCAGGATTAAACTTATGACAAATTGTTAAAATAAACTTCTAAACAAAAAAATCTCCACATCTTCCAACTTCAGTATCGTGGAAGATATTAATAATTAATGCAACGGCTAAGTAACAAGTCAATCTTCTTGTAAACTAGTAGCTCTCACACTGTCATGTAAGTGAGAGGTCATGTTCGATTTCGCTTGTACGTAGAGTTGTAGCCTCATACTATAAGTGCTTGCTCGTCTAATTAGAAGGAAAAAAAAAATAGGGTTTACAAAAATAATGCAACAAATATCTAATAATATGGGTAATACAGTTAAACGTGCATACCGATGATTCATAGCTAAATACATTTCCCAAACAAGCTGGAATATAATGGATGAACAGGAGGATTGAAGATGATTGGAACAAAGGGATGGAAGTGATATATTTGGACTAAATAAAAAGAGTAACGACACTTTAACAAGACTCCAATTTTTTCATGTATCAGTTGAAAACCTTGATCTTTTATTGATATTTAAAATCTAATTTACAGAAATACGCTTTTTTAGGATGGAAATTCCGAAAGGCTAATTAAGCTGAAATCAATTTCAGTTAATTCATATTTTAATAAAGGTAAAGGTGCAAAAATACATGTATTTTACCGAGCTCCAACACCAAATGCTTTTTTTTAGATGCAAAACTACACATGAACTTTCAAAATTGGGGCAAAAATATCATCGCCATCAGATTGACTTAACATACGTTACTTTTGCAGTGGGCCTCACATTATTAAAAGAAATAAAAATGTCTAACTTTTTTAATTTACTTTACTGGCCTCCCTTCCCTCTATCATCGCTCATCACCATCCTTCAAGCTGCATTGATCCTCCTTCTTCGGCTACTGCTCGTGCCATCGTGTGTGTAGGCTTTCTCTCTCCCTCATATCCCAACACCAACTCAACGGACTCAAATCCGAAAAACTCTGCACGACGCGCAATCTTAAGAAAAACTCGGTTTCATCTCTCTCCCTCAGATCCCAACGCACGATTCAAGCTTATCTGGTTTAATGGTTGACAGATCGTCAAGTTTAGCTCATCGGTGACATGAGGGAGGCAAATTTGAGTTTGATGAAAACCATTCATTGTAACTCAAAATAATAAAAAAATGACATGAGGGAGGCAAATTTGAGTTTAACGATTGGTTTTGAAAAACCAGTCGTTGTAACTCAAAATAAGAAATAAAATAAAATGACATGAGGGAGGCTTGAACTAAATGATATTATTTTTTTTCAAATATATATAAAAGAGATATATTGTTTAATTTATTAAATTTAATTAGGAACTAATAAAATGAAAATACGATATATGTGTGTATAAAAGATATATATTGTTTAATTTATTAAATTTAATTAGGAACTAACTAAATAAAAATAGGATTAGATTTCTTCTCTTAACTAGCGAAATTCTAGGCTACATACTAGGAAATAACTATAAATATGAGATAAAATCATATATATATATATATATATATATATATATATATATATATATATATATATATATATATATATATATATATATATATTGTTTAATTTGTTAAATTTAATTAGGAACTAACTAAATGAAAATATGGTGTGTGTGTGTACTCATATATATATATAAGAGATATATTTTTTAATTTATTAAATTTAATTAGGAACTAAAAATACGATTATATTTTTTCTCTTAACTATCAAAATTCTAGGCTACATACTGGGAAATAGTTATAAATATGGGGTAAAATCACAGTGGTAATATAATCTTGAAGATTTTATTCTAACGATAAGTAGCACTAATTTTTTGCAAAATAAAAATAAATGGTGTCTCAAAAAAAAAATGTGTCTAAGATACAATGACTGTTTTATTAAAACAGTCATTGTATCACAACATTTAATGTATCACAACATGTAATGTCCGTTTTATAAAACGGACGTTAAATTTTTACTTTTAACGTTTGTTTTTAAAAAATGGACATTAAAATGAAGGGAAAATTACAACAGTGTCACCGCCTACTTTTTAACGTCTAATTTTTTTTTTTGAAAAGACGTTAATTGGGGGATGTTCAATTCCTATTTTGTAGTAGTATATTAGGTAATCATAGACTTCTTTCCAGTCCTGGAAGTGTTCTTGGATTTCGCCAGTGATGGCATCGGCATCTACCATTTTGGGATTAACTAATTGTAGGCTTTATTTTTTGGTTGTATCTAACATGAGATTTGGGTTTTGGGTTATTTGATTTCCCCAATTCATGGGCTTTATGTGAAATCATTGTTGTCCATTACTTGAGCTTTCGGTCTCTATCGTTTTGTTTAAATCCTTGCTCTTTTCTTGATTCTTTTCATCGAACAGGATATCGGCTTAGGTTTTGGATAAGATCCTGCAATTTTGTCTCGGATGATGATGAATTGAGAGTCTGGAGGGTGATGAATCGAAAGGCTGGAGGAAGAGGGGTTTTTTATTGAGTTGAGGGATATTTTGGTATTTTTCAAAGTGTAACAAACGTCTGTTGAACCAATCTGACAGTCATAGTATTTTTGCCCCAATTTTAAAATTTCATATGTAATTTTGCCCCTAAAAAATATATTTGGTATTGGGCGCTCCTTAGAATAAAACACATGTACATTTTTGCACCTTTACCCTTTTAATAATAAAAATGCTAGTTGTTAATCTGTTGAAAAGGCAATGTATATAAGTTCAAAATTCAGTCCCAAAAAATATAAGTTGAAAATATCAGAAGAATGAATATAAAGAAGTGTTTAATAAAAAACCATTCCAAATAAAGCTTTCAGGGTTTAATTTTCAATAATTTGCAAAAATATCAACCCAAATTTTAGACTCGTAATTTACATGTAAGCATGAGAGTTTTTGTTAAATTATGAATTATTTTCTTGATGTGACTAATAAGGTGGTCCTTAAATGAATAAATGATACCCCTCTTCAGTTCTAACGCAATCCCAAATTAATTCATTTTGTCTTTTTTCCCCTCAAACTATTCCTATCAATTGCATCTATTAAAGAAGGGTTTTCATATATGAGAATTTTCCATTACAATGATTAAAGAGGTATTTTAATTAGGAAAATCAATACACATATATTTTTTTTTTTTTTTTGCAAATAATTAACTCTATGAATTTTCTTAATATATAAATTACTTCTCTGGCTTCTACATTTAAGAGTAATTGAGAGAGTATTTTGTTTAATAAAAACTCTTAAATAGTACTCCTTCAGTCCTTAGTCCTTAACGTAATAAACATATGCGATCAATTCTTCTGAAAAATAGTCCTGAGCAAAATTAAAATATATGTCAGATTATAAGTTAAGAAAATTAATTTTAAAAAACATGAAAAATGTGAGAAAAAATTGGATTAGGGTTTTATATCTAAGACGAAAACATACCTCCTAACAAGGTCAACATTTAGCACAAGAGGAGTCTGCTATATTTGTTCTCCCACATAAAAGAGAGAATGAGGGAAAATGTATGATAAATAATTAAATGAATGAGAATTAATGATGAGTGTGGAATAATTAATATAAATATATGTATTTGATAAGGGTAGAAAAGGAAAAAGTAGTTTAAATTTTGATATACAAGAGAAAAATTACTTATATTAAGGATCAGCCTAAGAGAGAAAAAGTTGTTTATAAAAAAGAATAGACGAGTAATTAATTAAATTGTAAGTACCTACTTCACTGAAAAATTCTTTTGAAAATCTTAATTATATAGTAGTCAATAGAATTGAAACCAACAAGTTATGCATGCTTAATTGTGGGGGCTTTTTGACCTATTTAATTTTTTTAAAAAAAAAAATTATCAAACTAAGGCTCAGGGAAAAATATTTCCCATACTAAGTCTCACGCCACAGATGGCGTGGTACTTTTTCACGCCACCAAGGTGGCGTGAAAAAGTCCCACGCCATCGTGGCGTGGAACTTTCACGCCACCAAGGTGGCGTGAAAGTTTCACGCCATCTTGGTGGCGTGAAAATCGATGAAATCAGACCCAATTAATGGGTCTGATTCCATTATTAAAAAAAAAAACTATAATAATAATATATAATAATAATTAAACTATATAATAATAATAATAAAACTAATCTTAACTATATAAAAGTAGAGCAGCAAGTGGTTCTCTGTTTGACATCTGTCTTTTTTATTCTACCAACTGCCAAAATAACTCCATTTACTTATTATTTTTAATTTTTAATTTTTAATTTATAATTCATGCCTACCCTTTCTTTGCACTTGACACCTGTCCTCTTTGTTTTATTATCGGTCAAAATAACACTATTTACTTATTATTTTTAATTCTTAATTTTTACTGTTTTTTCTTTTTATCTTCAAAAAGCATTTGAATTTACTGTTTTTCATGTTTTAATCTTCAAAATTTATTTAGTAAAACAACGAGAAGATATATGAGATATAGTTAGAGATAATATAAGGATTCAAATTTCAAATAAATCAACTAAGATAATTCCTTATTTATTTGTCTTCTTATATAAGTAAATTTTTAATTTGAAAGACCGAAAATTGAATTACCCTTAATTTTAATTTGGCTATATATAGAGAGAGACTAAAATAAAAATAAAAAGCAAGGTAGGTATGAATGAGGGATAATGGGGAAGGTAGTTACACACTATTTTACTAATCTTATTTTTCCTCAATAATAACTAAATATATTTTTTTATCAATAACCGCATTTGAATTTATTGATTTTTCATATTTTAATCTTCAAAATTTATTTAGTAATTCAACGAGAGATATATGATGAGAAGTAGTTAGAGATAATATAGGGATTCAAATTCTAAATAAACTAACTAAGATAATTCATTATTTATTTGTCTTCTTATATAAGTAAATTTTTATTTTGAAGGACCGAAAGATTGTATAATGTATATATTTGTTCTATACACCAAATATCCGTATAACAACAATATTTAAATTTAATTTAATTGAATGAATAATTTAATTTATATATATAACAAATACAGGGGATCTATATATTTGTATAACAAATGTATTTAAATTAAATTTAATCCCAAAATCAATATGTTGTTATACAAATATTTGGTGTATAAAAATATATTCCCAGTATTAGGATCTGTTGTTATAACCAAATTGTACCGCATAACTGTTAAAAGGTGTTCTTAATGAGTTATTTCACTCTCGCTTTCTTTCTTTAGAATTCAAATTAAATGAAGTATCTTTAAATTATTCCACTTTTTTATCATTTATTATTATCATTATTATTATATATTATTAGTTTTATTATTATTATTATATAGTTTAATTATTATTATATATTATTATTATAGTTTTTTTAATAATTTTCACGCCACCAAGGTGGCGTGAAACTTTTTCACGCCACCTTGGTGGCGTGAAAGTTTCCCACGCCACAGATGGCGTGGGACTTTTTCACGCCACCTTGGTGGCGTGAAAAAGTACCACGCCATCTGTGGCGTGAGACTTAGTATGGGAAATATTTTTGCCTGAGCCTTAGTTTGATAAATTTTTTTTTTAAAAAAATTAAATAGGTCAAAAAGCCTAATTGTGGGATATAATACACACGTACAGATGGGAAACCACAGGTGGTGAAGGAGGTGATGGAAAGTAAAAGCATTTATTCAGACCTATCAATCACATTCGAAGTGACAGAGGGAGATCTGTTGGAGATATACAAATAGCTTCAAGTTTCTTTTGGAACTGACTCCAAATGTTTTGTCGGGAAGCGTCTTACATTTGACCTTAGAGTACGAGAAGCCAATCAAAAAGTTGACTTTGTCGGCTCCTCTTTTCCATATCTTTGCATTGCGCTACTTTAGGGAGAACAATCAAATAATTCAAAGTATTAATACGTCACTCTGTATTCTGAATGACTTTTTGAATTTATTTTCATATCTTGCTATAGTTCATAAACGGAGTATTAATTAGTATGGTTTTTGAGGATATGGATCCTGATGAGAAGTTGGTTAAAAAATATAAACGGTTTATATATGATAAAAGCATCATTGTAACAACTTTTATTAAATATTATATTTAGTTAAAGCACCATGGACAATACTTATGGGAATAAAGCAGTCAATGACATCAATTGATAGGACTGTATCACTGGCGTCAAGATGTATATATGATGCCACTGGGTTAATAGCGCCACGTGGGCTGACGCCACTGTTGCAGCATCTCATTTCTTACCTGAAACTCCTCGAATATCATCGGCAAGAAGATCAGATGTTGAGCACAGACTGTCTCTTCAGATCAACAAAGAGAATATGCAAGATTTTTTGGAGCTGCCTCGGTTTTCATTTTCAAAGCTCAAGTTACGTTTGAAGAACAACAGGGCAATAGTAAAAGTCAAAGGCACTATGCTAAGCAAATTGTGAAGCAGATGAGAGAGAGTGTGTTGAGCAGCAGGAAAGTAGGGAGTGACGTCACCAACACTGTTAAAGGGCCTGTTTGGTAAGCCCTCATATGGACTTATAAGTCCATCAAATGGGGTAATAAGTCCATCAAAAAAAATTTGAGTGTTTGGATGAGTTAAAAATCTGATGGACTTCATGGTCTAATGGGATAGTTTTTTTGAAGCTCCATCATGAAGCTTATTATCCCATCAACTTCTTCTCCATCAAACAACAAGTGGGCCCCATTGTTAATAATGACTATCCCACCCTCCCCAATTTTAGGTTTATATTTATTTTTAATTTTGTATTCCAAATTATCAGATTTTATACAACATAGGGTGTGTTTGTGTGAATTTGATTCATACCCTTTTCAGTCATTTTTCATCTTATCCATCTTTTTAAAAGCTATGCCAAACAAGTCATTAGAAACAAAAGCCACTTCTACCACTGCTATCCCAAACACAAATCACATTAGAAAAAGTCCATTAGAAAATAAGTCCATTAAGAAAAGTCCATCAGAAACAAAAGCCACTTCTCCCACAGTTATCCCAAACGGGATAAAAAACAAAACAATAGAGAGAAGAAGCAAGGAGGAGGTGAATTTGTGGTGGTGGTCCAGTTCAAGAGGAGCAAGAAATCTCCGAGGGCGAAGCCGACACGTTCTTCATCGTCATCAGATGAATTAAATAACTGTATGGAGGAGTAAGAATTCGGGGTTCGGAGGCAGCGCTCCCGAATTTTTTTTTTTTAAAGAAAATTTTAAATGCATTAAAAAATAAAATAAAATAAATAAAAAAAAGAAAAAAATATCAAAAAAATATCAAAAAAACATTCATGAAATCAAGTGAATACTGATGATGTAATAAAAGAGATAATTATTTTATAGACGTGTCATTTAGAAAAGTAAGGCTAAGTACGGTTAGAAATGCAGTTACATAAATTACAATGAAAGGTGGGCACTCAATAAGTTCAAGTACATATATTTTAATAACAAAAGTATATTACAATAAAAATAATTACAATGTCATCCTTCTAGGCCTTATTTTTTGGAATTTCATCATAATTGTCTTATTATTAATGCTATCAAATATATCTTTTTCAATATAAGGCACTAAACAATCATTCAATCATTCATCCTCATCTGATTACAAAGTGCAGTCTTAATGTATTAAGGGTGGACACTTAATTTAAGGGTGGACAATCATTCAAACATATATTCATTTTTTTTTTATATTTTTTTTTTTTTAAATCTCCAAATCCAAGGGGGGCACTTGCCCCCCTTGAACAGGTTCATCAGATTCAAAAGCAGAAGAAATCAGCGTCCTCAGTCCCAATGTCTAATAGGAAAGCGGCCAATGAAAAGTTCAGTGCTCGGCTCAAGAAGCAAGACAAGTTTGTTCTAAACAACAAGCAAGGTGAATCGTTTGTTCGCCCATTATTATCATCCAGTAACATAAAGAGTAGTACTGGTAATAAAAGCAAGAGATCAAGTCATCCACTGTTGATCAATCTTCTCAATCTCAACACAGTCCAAATATTAACAGTAATACTCCTCTTCCTGCCATAAAAATACCTCAGAAACAGGTATATTCAGAGAAGTTTGAATTTACTATTTTCAATTAGCTCTTGCGTGTTCAACTCAACTTCTAAATTTACACACCTGTTAATTTCCAGAAAGGTTTCAGTATTATCTTTGACTTTTTTTTTTTACTGACGCCACTAATAGTGGCGTCCGCCCACGTGGCGCCACTAACCCAGTGGCGTTACACATCTTGACGTCATTGATGCCGTCCTATCAGTTATTGACTGCCTTATTCCTGATAAATATTATTTATAGTGCTTTGACTAGGTGTAATATTTGGTAAAATTTGCAACAATGGTGCTTTTCCCACTTATATATAGAAGTGGAGGGAGTATATACATATTGGAGTTCCAAATTCCCACTTTCCTTTAATTTCCTTCGATCTCAAAACTAAAATGGAGAATACTTGAGCCAAGCATCTGTGAATTTACAGAGAGAACTCGCATATATTAAATTAAATTATACAAGCTTGCGCATGTACATGTCAAGCTCGGTTACAACTAACAAGCAGATCATATAATAATAAACATAAACATAAACGCATAAGCAACAGTTGACAAAGTCAGCTTTATTTGACAAACCAGCAGATCATATAATAATAAACATAAACGCATAAGCAACAGCTGACAAAGTCAGCTTTTATTTGACAAACCAACCTTAATACATACAAACAAACGTATTACATGATTTAAGGTAGTATAATGAACCTCTAGATGAGGCTGCCAACGAAAGCATCCACGTCTTTGGAGACTTGAATACATTCCTTCATCAACGAGGTTGGATCAGGAGTGTGATCGCTTGGCTTCTCATATTCCAAAGTCCAGTGCACAACGCTTCCTGACAGTATACTTGGAGTTAGTTTCAGAATAAACCTGAAGCTGTTGTACACATCCAACAGATCTCCCTCTATCACTCTGAACGTGATCGATAGGTCTATGAAATTTATGCTCTCCACCACCTCCTTAGCCACTTGTGGTACCCCATCTGAATGTGTGCATATATAAACATGTTAACCACTTACTACACATATACTAATTTAACCACTACACTTTCGCTTCTGTTACATGTGGAACACACTTAAAAATATAACACCTCTTTATCTAACTTTGGGAGATTAAAAGCTAGACAAATTACTTAATTATAGCATATACGACATGATCTATCCTAAATACTTATATGCAACATTATATTATATATTAATTTATAAGTCAATCAAATTAATTTGAAGAAAATAATAAATACGATAAATAAAATGGAAAAATATCTTGTATTTAAGACTAAAATTAAATTCTTAACTAGATCTTTATTGCAAGGTATAACAACCTCGATCTGTTCTTTTTATGACAGACGGGGAAACTATTATTTTCTACTACATCACGTACATATGCAGTTGCGAAACTGTATTTTTAACATATTTATGGTAAAGGTGGAATAAAGGGATAGCTAATCAACCGGAAAACAAGATTTCATATTAATCATAGATGTATATAACTGGTTCCAACTGTAAGAGAAGTATTAATTAGACAGAAAAGAAATCATAAGCGAAGCAGTAACTTGAAAAGTAAATATATAGAAAGAGAAAGATCGAGATGTTGGCTGACCTACGGTGTAATGGACGATGAAGGTGAAGCCGACAGTGCCCAGGTCACCGGAAGTAATTTGAAGACTTTGAATGATGTCAGGGGAGATAGTGGCAAGCTCATATGTTTTGGTCGCAAATATCTCCAGAAACTTCACCGCTGAAGTTTTCAGTTCCAGATCTTCCTCCAAAGTAGTCACCATCTCTCTCTCTCTCGAAATAGATGGCAGTGAAAACAATACTTGCAAAGTAACAAGCAAGATGTCAAATTCTTGTGGAAAATATTGGTGGCCTGCATTGACCTTTATATCAAAAAAATTTGTGACGCGTGTTGGAGGATATGTTTTTGTAGTTTAGTAGAAGATCGTTGTTATTTACTTACTCTTCTTTTCAAAATACTAAATAATTTGAGATGCTTTATCAATATTTTGTTATCATCGATGAAAACCAATTATTGCTTGGTTAAGGGTTTAGTCCGAAGTCCTAATAATACAAATCAATCAAATAATTTTGGGGCTACATAACCTCTTTTCATGTTCGAGAAATATCTCTGTCCCTTATTCATGCGTGACATGTCTTCTTTTGGGGGAATTACATACCAGTTTCAGAAAAAATTAAGCGTTTATCCCTTGAAATCATCAAATGACATTGAAGTCTTATGGGACATGGGCTAAATTAATTTTAATTGAGAAAAAAATCACTTTGATTTTGTTAATTTGAGTAACCAATAATAAGTCTGAGTGTCACAATGACAAGTTATTGAATAACTAATGAAAAGTATTCCTCAAATCGTTGATGACACCTTAACCTGCCATTAATGGCTCAAATTAACAAGGGCAAAATGATTTTTTCACAATTTAAATTAATCTAAACCAGATTTCATGGGACATCAATAGAATTTGATGGTTTTAAGGGACCTGTTTGTGTTTTTTTTTTCTCTTCCTTGGATCTATATGTAATTCCCCCTTTTTCAGTTTTAATTTAAACCAGATTTCATGGGACTTCAATAGAATTTGATGGTTTTAAGGGACCTGTGTGTGGGTTTTTTCTCTTCCTTGGATCTATATGTAATTCCCCCTTTTTCGGTTTTAAAAACAATTTTTATCGGTGTCTATTTTTTTTTTTTTTATTAATGCTCGGCTAATGTGAACTATTGAGGTTATTAGCCATACGAAAGTCGTCGATAGATCATAATCTTAATTTAGAAAAATATTTGAAGTTATTATTATAATCAAATTATGTTTTCGCCATATCATGTACAATATTGAATTCCAAGCAATTATTGTACACAAAAAAACTTTTTATTTAATTTCTAGACCAGATCATCAGAATGCAGTTTCACGTGAGAGATGAAGTTCCATCGTTGATGTTGGCCAAATGAGAAAGTTTCATCACTGATATGGGTTAGATATCATTATCGAGTGATTATGCAACAACTCACGCAATTTCTTTTTTTAAGAAAATTATAAAAACTGAGATTATTAAAAAGCAGACACCCGTACGTGTTCATACTTTGAATTCGTATGCCATATTTTTTTTATGGAAAAATTAGTTGGCAGTTTGAATTTCGCTTTCGAATTTAATGGCACGCGAAAGTAGTTTGTGTCACTTGATAATAGAGCCGGGAAATCGGGTCAAGCCCATCGGGCCGGCCCGTTTAAGCCCTGGCCCTGTAGGGCTCGGGCTTAAAAAATAGGCCAGAAATTTGAAATTGGCCCTGCAGGGGCCCTGTAGGGCCTCGGGCTTAATCGGGCCGGCCCTGCAGGCCCGTTTAACTGTAACATTTTATTTAACAAAAATTTAATTACCTAGACTTCCACTTAATGAATGTGTTTATTTATAATTACTTAGATTTTTTTAGTTTAAACTATAACCATTTTTTATGTTTATTATTATTCTGTATTAAAACACATAATTAGTTATTATAAATTTTAAAGAAGTGATGTTTTCATATTAAATAAACACATATTTTGGTATTACAATATTATATGAGTAATAAATTATAAATATATTTTGTGTAAAATACGTATAATTATTTTTACCTGTCAGTAAAATCATGCCTAAACCGAAGGAATCTGCAGACACACACAAAATTACGAGAGGGAAAGGCATTTTGTCGTGGGCATACATAAAGCAATTCATTTGTTTAATATTTTTTGAAAAAAAAGGAAAAAAATATTCTTTATATTTATTTGTTTTTTATTACGAATTAATAAATGTGTTTATTTGTTGAATGATTTATATTGTTTAGATATTAATGTTGATAACATTTATTTGATAGATTAGAACTTTAATGGTTGCAATTTACTAATTATATTTCTTTGGAAAAAATCGAAGGAAAAATAGTCAAAATTTGGAATAGTAATTTTTCAGGCCCTGGTACTATCGGGCCGGGCTTTGAAAAACAGATGTTTTCCTTACTCTAGGCCCTGTAGGGCCGGGCCGGGCCGGCCCTGATTCCCAGCTCTACTTGATAATGATTCATTATTATACTCTAAGATATTACTAATTTATAAATTTTTTATTTATTTATTTATGCCTAAAAAATATGATAAGAGTTGCACTGTATCTCATTTGGAAATACTAATTACTCCCTCCGTCCCTAATTATAGGAGCAAATTTTGGAGTTGGTTTTGGTCCTAATTATAAGAGCAAGTTTTAAGTTTTGTCAATTTTTTCCTATAATACCCCTATTTATACTTATTATTAGGAGCATTATATATATGTGTGTTTACATATATATGTAGATTTGTGTTTATGTGTGTCAATATATATATATGTGTAGATATATATGTGTGAACACACACACACATATATAAACATATATATATGTGTGTGTGCGTGTGTATGTATGTGTGTGTCTCTATGTATGTAGATAGATCTATATGTATACACATATATATACACACATATATGTATACACATGGCTATATAAAAAGCAACTAATATACATATATAAACTAATATGTCATGGATATCTAACGTAAGGCAAATTAGAAACACTTATAATTAGGGCAACTTGTGTCATTTTAAATTTATATAAGGACATTTTAGGAAAATGAGTAAAATTAACTAATTTAACTTATCTCCTTAATTCTCCCAAATTAAAATCGGTTAAATTGCTCCTATAATTAAGGACGGAGGGAGTAACATTTAAATTTAAATTGATAGTAGTTTCCAATTATTGTACTGAGATTGGATAAGATTGATTGCGTGGTTTAGTTAGAGGAATCAATCATGAAAGACAGACAGAGATTTTCCAGATATAGTTGTTGAACTTTAAAATGCTCTAAATTCGCATAGAAGTAATGCAAGTACTGTGCTGAAAGGGATGAGGATGAGATGACACCAAAATCTGCACTAAATCCACGGTCATTCACAAAATGACAAATTAATGAATCATAGAGAAATAGATTTGTCTGAGAAACGAAATCACCAAGAAACAAAAACATAAACGTGCGTAGTACAAAACAAAAGTCAAAGGCTCAAAGCAATGGCCAATGGACAAGCCTCAACGAATTGCTAGTGCAGGGGATCGATATGATATTGTTGATCACAGAACGGTGGGAACGGGTAATCAGAAGCAGGATTAAATTCATGACAAATTGTTAAAATAAAATTCTAAAAACAAAATCTCCACATCTTCCAACTTCAGGATCGTTTGTAGCCTCAGGCTACTAGTGCTTGCTCATCTAATTCAAAAAATAGGGTTTACAAAAATAATGCATATCTAATGATATGGGTAATACAGTTAACGTGCATACAGATGATTCATAATGAGTGAATTGAACAACAAGAAAAGAAGCGGGTAGCTAAATACATTTTCCAAACAAGCTGGAATATAATGGATGATGAGCAGGAGGATTATTGATGATGATTATATTGGAACAAAGGGATGGAAGTGATATATTTGGACTAAATAAAAAGAGTAACGACACTTTAACAAAACTCCAAAATTTTCATGTATATATCAATAAAAAGAGTAACGACACTAACAAAACTCCAAATATCTGTAAATTATTTGTCAAGCTTCTACATTTAGGGGGAGGATACTCTCATCAGCCCAGCAGCCCTCTCATTATCCCTCATTATCACTATCTAAACTGTCCATTTTTTGATCCAATGATCCAGAGGAATCTCCAAAAAACCGCACGCGGTTTTGAGATTTTTGAAAAACCACGCGCGGTTTTTTGGAAATTCCCTCTGGATCGTTGGATCAAAAATTGGACGGTCGGATCTGGTGATAATGAAGGATGGGGAGAGAAACCGGACTCCTACATTTAAGAGTAATTGAGAGAGTATTTTGTTTAATGAAAACTCTTAAACAATACTCCTTCGATTCAGTCCTTAACGTAATTAACGTATGTGATCAATTCTTCCGAAAATACTCCTAAGCAACATTAAATTATATAAGCTAAGCAAATTAGTTTAAAAAAATGAAAAATGTGAGAGATAAATTGGACAAGGGTTTTATATCTTAGACGAAAACACACCTCGTAACTAGGTCAACATTTAGCACAAGAGGAGTCTGCTTCTTAGATATATATCTGTGTTCTCTCAAATCTCTATTTAGTGTTCGTTATGCACCCCAAAAAGAATCTTTTAGACATGACTGAAACTTAAAGATTCCTTTTCAAAATCTACACACATGTATTCTTTCCTTCAATCTCAAAATCGAGGATCGAGAGTTCCAGAGTTGAGATCACTGAGCCATATCTATACATTTAGGGCGGGAATTATTACTTGCATTGAAATTACTTTGTACAACAGCAGGCAACTACATAGACTTGCGCTTGCTCATGTATGTATATGTCAAGCGCCACAACCTCAGTCTGAAAGTAGCAGCAGAAAGCAAAATATATAAAACATACACGCATACAACATAAGCTGACAAAAGTCAACTTTTATTACACACACACTTTTTATTAACTACTTGAAGAATTCAAGTCTAGATGAGGTTGCTGACATAAGCATCAGTGTCTTTGGAGAGTTGAATAGCAGCTTCCATCAACGAGTTTGGGTCTGGAGTGTCAGAGCTTGGCTTCTCATATTCAAAGGTCCAATTCACAACACTTCCCGACAGTACATGGGGAGTGACTTTCAGAATAACATCGAAGCTATTGTACACTTTTAACAGATCTCCTTCTATCACTTTGAATGTTAGTGATAGGTCTAGTAGGTTTATGCTCGCCAGCTCCATCTTAGCCACTTGTGCTGTCCCATCTGTATCATCCATCATATATGCAAAAACAAGTTTGTCAAAAACCAAAGAAAAAAAAAGGTTGATGAAGATGGTGTTGTCTTACGTACGTACCTATGGTGTAGTGTACGAGGAAGCTGAGGCCTATAGAGCCCCATGCACCGGAAACAATTTCAAGGCTTTGAACGATGTCTGGGGAGATAGTGGCAAGCTCATATGTTTTGGTTGAAAATATCTCCAGAAACTTCAGAGCTGAACTGTTGAGTTCAACACTGGCCTCCAGCGTGCTCACCATCTCTCTCACTCAAATTAGATTACAGACGAAACAATACTTACAACCTCAAAGGTTGATGAATTCTTTGTGCAAAATCGGTGCCCTCCAATCACCCTTATATACAAATTTTATGATGCTTAATGGAGGTATTTAATGGTGTGTTAGGTTTGGGGGAGGGCATAAGAGGGAAATATATCTTAGGGAGAATATTGATCAAATTGTCATTAATGAGAAGAATATTCCTTTTTGTTGAGAGTGTAGTTTTGAAATATTAAAAAATTTTCATGAGTTATTTAGTAAAGATGAAATAACAATTTTCTCTCTCATCCCTCCCTCTCCCTCCCTCAAACCAAACATAGCCTAGTTATAGACAAGATTTAGAATATTCTTTTTTATATAACTATCTACCTAGGTTAGATTTGAGTATTTTTGGACCTAATTTAGAGTAGAATTTCCAAAGGGGTTTATGCATTCACATGGATTCAAACTCGCGACCTCATGTTAAAGTCTCTTCCACTAAAGCCAACGCATGTAGGTTTATATAATCCTCTAGTACTCAATGTAATGTAAGATCTATTTAACTAATTTGATTAGATTACAAAAATTAGTCAAACTAGTTAATATAACTTTTTTTTCTTAAAACAATCTAAACATTTTCTTTAATTCTCTTCTTACTTTGATTATTATTGAGAGAATATCAATATTGGTGATTTAAAAATATAAAAAAATATGTCTTATATTTAAGACTAATATCGACTCCTAATTAGGTCAAACATAATAGAATAAAGGAGTATCTTTTAAGATTGAGTATGTAAGATTTTTGAGAGATTTTGCTGACATAATTGGACTTTAAAAATACTCAAAATTGGTTAAAAAAAAAAGTTAATTTAAGTACTGTATTATATTGAAAGCGAAGATATGACGAAAAAGTCAAACTAAATCCAATCATTCACAAAGTGACAAAGGAGTTATGGAAAGGAAAATTTATCAAGGAAAAAAAAGAGAGACGTTACCAAAAAAAAAAAAAAAATACTTAGTGAAAATTGTTTAAAAATCTTCCATTGTAAGATTTATTATTCAAACGCACTCAAAATTTGTTTAAAGACTCAAGTGCAATCTATATTCTACAGTGTAACTTTTATTTAGTTGTGCAAGGCATATTTTTAATTATATACAAAATAAAAGGTATTTACACTTATATGAAGCATCAAAGAAGAGCTACACCCACTGAAAATGAGTTGCATCCGTTTAAGGACTTTATGCACCTTTAAACAATAAATTTTGCAACGAAATATTTTTCAATAATTTTCTCGATCAATACTATAAATCGTTGGTCGTACAACACAAAAATTAAAGCAAATTAAAACGCTCAAGGAATGGCTAGATCAGGCGATTGTTCATCACAGACTTGTGGCACACATGAGAAGGGAACCACATGAAAAAATTACTGGGCCTATACCCCACTACTGTTAGTTTTAAAATTCACTAGAAAAAAAAAAAAAAGAAAAGAAAAACGGACGAGAGCATTGACACTAGCTAGCCTCCTCTTCTTTGTTCTCATCCCATTTTCCTTCCACATTTGCTGCAGCGTTGAAACTTGAAAGGACTAAAGCCTATGCTCTCATTCTTCCCAAATGCAAAATTTATAATATAGGAAACAAGATATAAGAAGACGTTACATCAAAATAATTTATGCACTTGATACATACATATATATAGCCAGCAAAACTAGTTATGAAGAGGGTTTGGGCCAGTATAAATCAATCGCTTGTCCCCATCATAAATGGAAGCTTGAGCATTTGTTGAAGAAGATGATGATGATTCATGAAACAAGGCCCTTCTGATTCTGAAACCAGTGGTGCTTTCACAGTGAGTAATATTATTAGTGAACAGAAACGGACTCAAAACAGCAACAACTGAAAAGGTGAGGCAACAGAAGAAAATGAAAGCCCTAGTCCCTGAACAAACCCTTCTTTCTATTTCTCTCAAAGATCTCATCTTATTGCGCTGTTTTGTGGGTAACCATAGACTGAAGAGAGAAGAAGAAGAAGAAGAGTCACATGATGAACTTAATTAGTTGACCCGTGATTCCTGAAGCTTCTTATAATTGTTAAATTCTGTGTGCTCCTCAGTGGGACGTTGCACCATGTACAAACTCCCACATAGATTCACCTTTCATTGTTGGCTTGGGTTTCTGTTCGTCATTATTGGCATCCGAGCTTTTGTTTGTTATATTATAGCGGCACAAACATTGTATATTCCTCCCTCTTAAGTGCCACTTGCTTGCTAAGAGTGTCATGCATGTAATTAATAGCCATTGACTGATCTACGCACACAGTTTTAATTCAGACGCCACAGCATTGCTACACAAACTCATTATCCTACTCTTTTTTATTTCCTAGGGTTAAATACCATTTTTGTTATGGAAGTTTAGCCCAAGGAGCACTGATCATCCAGAAGTTTTTTTTAGGAGCAATTTTGCCCCTGTAAGTTTCTAAAAAAAAAGAACAACAATTTAACAGTCAAAACCAATGGATGGGCAAGATTGCTATGTTTTTAAACTTCCGGGCAAAAATGAGACAAAAAAAACTTTTGGGTGACCAATACTCCTTAGATTAAATTTCCATTGCGAAAATGATATTTAAGCCTTATATGCTTCTCTCTGCAACTACTCTTTCTTTTTCCCATTGGAATGTTTTTTTTAAGAAAAGTTATTCTTTGTTACTGGGCTGAGCCCTAGAATCAGTCACGTTGCAAAGAATCAGTTCCCTTGTCCTATAACCTGTTGAATTTTGAAAGTGAAAGCTGCTTGATGAGAGTTGCCAAGCCCTCACAAAATAACTAGGATTCAAAGATTTGTAGTATAGGAAACCTGGATTGTTTCTCTCAAGGAATTCACAGTGGGTCGAAAATCAACAGTAAACAAGTAACACAGTAATCAGAATGGGGGAGTTTTTTTTTCAATGCAATTTAAACAAAGCAAAGACTAAAACAAAAAACAAGAAAACGAGATTAACCAGATTAAAAACGATTAACCCAGAATTGAGATTACATAACCTTCATTGGACAAAAAGATAATAACCAAACTTGTGATTGATTCTGGACAAACCGAAATCTCTGCATTTGTCTAGATATTCCCTCAACTAGACGATCGCCTGATCGAACACGTGGCGAGCTCGTTGTGCCATCGCTCAACGCTCTCTTGTAACTCGTCCGACTTATATCCTTGGGATATCAATCTAGGTATTAAATCTAATACCTAATATGCAATTATAATCGGATCCGATTAAAATAAACAAAAACGAATTACGTTACCGATTGAAGCGCGGGTCCTCTGGATTCGTGGAATCCTCAATTCATGGGTTAACTACAGAAGCTTAGCCATGGAATCCTCAATCCATGGGTTAACCACAGAAGCTTAGCCAAGCATGACTGGGCAAAACGCAGAAGAATAGATGAAGAATATGAAGAACATAATGAACAACTCAAAGAAAATAAAAAAATTTCTAATTTAATCCCAAAAATCTTATAAAGCGTAATTGAGAATATGTTTTTAGCAGCCATCAAATTTAACCTAAAATAGGAAACGCTAGGGCTACAAGATTGGCCCAAAATAGGAAACCTCTAATAATTGGTCTTTTATTACAAAATTCTGGCCCAATAAAAATCCAGAAAAATGTGTCTGTCTTTAGCTCCAACTTCGTCCATCTTCTTGTCTGAATCAATCTTTCAAGTCTTCATATCTATTGTATCTCTATGAATCATCTAAAAAATGAAAGAAGAATGAGGCTAATTGATATTTAGATCAAAAGTTATGGCGAAAATAGTAAAGCACTGTAAATCTGGAATTTTATTTCAAAAACGAATTAAATCTAATTAAAAGCTCAAAGCTTGATTAAGTAATCAAATCCATTATTTATTAACTAAACAATCTTAAATTTATTCACCAAGAGATACAAATAAGTGTAATAATATTTAATTATCGCTGCCTCTGGTAACAAGGAAATGCACCGGGGCAAAAGAAAACAAAGAAAAATGGGGGATAACTTACAATCTTTCAATGGCCTTCTAGTGCCACGTTTCAATGAATATATAATTCGAAGGCATCATTCGAATTTAAGAAGAGACTGAGTATTTTTAGGCTAGTTTTTAATATATGTTGATTGCTATTTTCTTTTCAATAAAAACATTAGAAAGTAAATCATTTTTTTTATCATTCCCACGACAAGTACTACATAATATATAGTTGAATAAAAGCTGTAACATGTATGGTTGTTTGCCTGACATGGTACCCTTAGGATTAGCTGTGATCAGACTAATTAGTTGTTTTTTATGAACCTGTATGGTTGTTTTCTCAGATGAAGTTGCGGCCAAAGAAAGGAAAAAGGAAAGAAAATCCCCCGAGTCAAATTTGTAAAGTTGAAAAATAACGGGACGATGTTACGTACACACCAATTTATGTTGGAATATTTTAAAATAAAGAGATGTGTTTATTAAAAAGTCATGACCTTATAAATTAAGAAATTTATATAAAGAATTGTATAGGGAGTTATAAAACTAAAGGTCACCAAAGTCATATCCTTCTAGTTTCTAAAAACATCTATAAAAAGGTCTGGTAACCATTGATGTTAAAAACTAGTGTAAACATTTTATGTTTTTACTTGGGTGTACGTGTTAAAACGTAAGTAAAGATTGTTCTCAAAAATTAAAAATGGGTGAAAAAGCCGCATAAGAACATAATAACGGTAAAAATGTAAGTTTTTACTATTTTTAATGAAGAAGATTGGGAATATGTATATAATTTAGATGTTAATGCCTATAACGAGGAAAGCTTGATTGAAGTTGAAGTGAGGGAACCTATGGATGATCATGATTTGGACATTCCAAATTTTGCAAGTGAACTTGTGTTATAAGAGCAAGAGAAGATGACATTTAGAACATGCAACTGATGCAAGATGATGTAATTGATTTGAATTAATTGATATAATTTAGGAATTGTTAAACTTTATTCTTTTAATGTTTTGAAACTTGGTTTTAGAAGTTGTTAAACTTTTTTTTTTTGTTTTTGAACTTATATTTTATATAGTTATGTAACTTATATATTTTAAATATGAAGTTGTTCATTGAATTTTAAGTATTGATTTATGTTTTGTGTGTGTGTGTGTGTGTGTAATTTTATATGATGACCTTAAGTAGTGGAAACTTTACGTTTCGTGTCGCTTCTACAATTTACGTTTCTACCACCCCCTTCTGTTTCTATGTAAAAACGTGATTTTGACAACATCGGTGGTAACTACTACTTGATGGAAAATTGTGTTGGTTTTTAAGAAAACCCTACATACTATAAATATGTAACCCTTCATGGAAGAGTTATTTTAAATAACTATTGATTATTTAAGTTATGTTGGTTCATGAAGGTTATTGGAGTTAGGAAGAAGAGAAATGAAAATTCTGAATATTATTTGATATCTGATCCAATATACATATGTCCTATATATAGAGTTAAATAATAACAGATTTACAAGTTTATTCCACTACCTAGTCTAATTATATACAAACAAATTCAGTTACTCTAACTAAAGCAAGTAAAACTACTTAATACTCTAATACCCCCTTAAGTTGGGGAATGGATATCTATGATTCCCAGCTTGGCAAGGAGTATACAAAAAACTGAAGGTGGCAAAGCTTTAGTGAAAATATCAGCTAATTGGTCTTTAGATTTGATGGGAAGAAGATGAAGTAATCTCTGTTGAAGCTTCTCACACACAATATACAATCAATATCCAAATGTTTAGTATGTTCATGGAAAGTAGGATTTGCCGCAATGTGTCGACCAAATTGATTATCACAATATAAAGATGCAGGACTAGAAAGAGGAAGACCAAAATCACGTAACAAATAAGAGAGCCATTGTAATTCACAAGTTGTGACAACCAAGGCACGATATTCAGCCTTAGAAGAAGATGTAGATACAGTTGGTTGTTTCTTAGAACACCATGTAATCAAAGCTTGATCAAGAAAACCACAAAAACCAGTGATAGAACGATGTGTATCAAGACAACCAGCCCAACTAGAATCACTAAAATCATTAAGTTTCAAAGCAAAATTGAATGGAAAGAAGATACCATGACCAAGAGAACCTTTAAGGTATCAGAAGACTCGATGAAGAGCACGTAAATGCACATCAGTAGGTGTTGTACAAATTGACTAAGTTGCTGAACAACAAAGGATAAATCTGGACAGGTATTAGTAAGATACAAAAGACGGCCAACCAAAGTGCGACATTGAGAACAATCAGTCAAAATAGTACTAGAATCCTTAGACAATTTAAGATCACATACGAGCCATAAGAGTCTTAGTAGGCTTACAATATAAGAAACCAGATGAGATAAAAGGTCTAAAGCGAATTTCCCTTGACATAAAGAAATGTCTTTAGATGTCCGAGCAATCTCTAATCCTAGAAAATATTTAACATCACTAAGATCCTTGATTTTACAACAATCATCAAGAAAAGCTTTAATACAAGTAATCTCACCCAAATCAGTACCACCAACAATGATATCATCCACATAAATGAGTAAAACAGTAAAGGAAGTGGCAGAATTCTTGAGAAACAAAAAATGATCAGCTTGAGATTGTTGATAACCACAAGAAATAAGAACTTTAGACAATTTAAAGAACCATTGTCTACTAGCTGTTTAAGACCATAAAGGGATCTTTGTAACCCGCAAACCTTGTTGGGAAAAGAAACAACCAAGCCAGGAGGAGGTAGCATATATACCTCTTCATCAAGATTACCATGTAAGAATGCATTATCGACATCTAATTGCTTCAAATGCCAATTATGAGCTGCAACAAGGGCAAGTAATAATCTCACAGTAGTTAGGTTAGCAACCAGGGAAAACGAATCATTATAGTTAATACCCTCAACCTGTGTATAACCCTGAGCAACAAGGCGACCTTTATAGCGATTAAGGGTACCATCTAAATTATATTTCTTAGCAAAAACCCACCTACATCCAATCAAGTGCTTGCCAGAAGGTAAATCAGTTATCACCCAAGTTTGATTTTGTTGCAAAGCCTCAAGTTCAACATTAATAGCATTTCTCCAACCCTCATGTTTAATGACTTTAGAATATGACTTAGGAAAATCATCAGTAGAAATGGAACAAACAAAATGATGATATGAAGGAGAAAGACAATGATAAGAAAGAACTTTAGAAAGGGGATGATAGATACCTGCCTCCAAAAATTCGGTATGGCTGAAGCACATTGAAGAGTAATATGATAATCATACAAATAATTGGGTGGTTTATGTGGTTATTGGAAAAACAGAACAAAGGGACAGATTGGGAAACAACTAGAAAATCAGAAATAGGGGAAACATCTAGAGGACCCAAAATAGGGGGAACACGGGAAGGGGAAGACATTGGATCAAGGGGTAAATCAGAAACAACAAGTGGTGAAAGATCTTGAGGTAAAGGAAATAGAATCATATGTGTGCACAAAATCTGAATTGAAAAAAGGGAAAAGAGACTCATAAAAATGCACATGAAGAGAGACAAAAATATGTCGAGTATGTATATCTAAAGTGACAAAACTCTTAGTACAAGTCTTGTATATAAGAAAAACACATTTATGCGCTCTTTTATCAAGTTTAGTTCATTTTTGGGAAAGAGTAGAAACAAAGCAAAGGCACCCAAAACCTTTAAGTTTGTAAAATCAGGGGGTCGAGCAAACAATAATTCGTAGGGACCCTTATTTCTCAAAATTGGTGTAGGCAAACGATTAATAAGGTATATGGCATGAGTAAGAGCATAAGACCAAAATACTTTAGGAACATGGGCTTGAAATAAAAGAGCACAAGTAACATTAAGAATGTGTTGATGTTTGCATTCTACTCTACTATTTTGTTCAGGAGTTTCAATGCAAGAAGTTTGATCAATAATGTCATTTTGAGCAAAAAAAAAAAATAGTCATTTGAAATTCATTGCCATTGTCAGATCTAATGATTTGAACAAATGTATGAAATTGAGTAGAAACTAAGTTCACAAATGTTTGGATACAAGACCGAGTCTCAAATTTGTTCCTAAGCAAATATATTCATGTATAACAGAAATGATCATCAACAATGGTTAAAAAATATCTATGACCATGTATAGAAGGTAAATGGTAGGGAACCCAAATATCCATATGAACCAACCAAAAAGTTTATTCGAAGTACTATTGCTTACAGGAAAATGCAACTTTCGTTGCTTGGCAAAATAACAAACATCACAACAAGTAAAAGAAGAATCATAAGGAATAGTGGGATGTTGTCTATGAAGGGAATACAAAGCATGTTGAGATAAATGTCGTAAACAGAAATGCCAAAGATTAAATGGCATAGAATCTGAATTGGTTCTGAAATGTTACTAACTAAAGGAGAGGAACCCATACCTGCACAATTCATAATGTAGAACCCTTCAATGACTTCAGTTGAACCAATCATCCTCCTTAAAGGCTGGAGTCCTATGTGGCATTGTAACTATTGAAAGGAAACAATACAAAAAAGAGTTTTAGTAAGTTTGGAAACTAAGATTAAGTTGAAACGAAAATCTGGGACATATAATACATCCTGAATAATAAAGGAATGAGAAAAATGAACAATGCCACTCTAGGAAGATAATACCCGAGTACCATCTGGAAGGTTAACAGAAATAGGTGAAATACGCTTATAAGAGGCAAATAAGGAAAGGTTAGAACACACATGATCAATGGCTCCGAATCTATGATCTAAGAGTTGGAAAACGACTAAAATGAACAAGTTAAAGAAATACCATCTATGAAAATTTTGTTGACAAGAGCAGAGGGCAGAGTTGAAGTGTTTGCTTGAACAAGTGCTAGCAACCTTTGATATTGGTGCAGTGTGAAACTTGTAGGAAGTGTTTGCTACCTAAGTAGAGTTAGTAGCATCTTTACTAAGAATTGGCTTAGATGATATAGCATTAATAGTAGGGTCCGAAACTTAAATCCAGTAGGAAAGCCATGTTTCTTGTAACAAGTGGCTTTAGTATGTCTGGGTTTACCACAATATGTGCATTGCTTAGGAGAACCAGAATAAGCAAAAGAAGACTTTCGTGGAACAGAAGACCGAGGACCCGAGGATTTGGCTAAGAGAGTAATAGGATTAGACATATTATAGCCCATTTCTCATTCTTGTTGTTGCACTAAAGCAAATACACGATTAACAGGTGGAAGCGGATCAATGAGCATTATTTGTGATTTAACAGGGGAGAATTGGTCACTAAGTCCTTTCAAGAATCTAATAACATAGTCTTGTTCTAAATGTTGCTTATAATTCTCAATCGCTCCACAATAACACTTTGGATGACTAGAACAAGAGATAATCGGTCTTAATGCCAAAAATTCATCCCAGTGGATCTTTAATCTTGTAAATAAATCACTCACAGTTTGATCAGCCTGCTTCAAATTCTGGACCTCTTCTTGCAAATCCGCAAATCTGAAAATGTCGTTTTGAGAAAATTGCACACGAAGATCGTCCCAGACATCGCAAGCGTGATCGATCCATAAGATACTTTGAGCAAGAGACAATGAAATTGTTCAACGAACCCTAGCTTACTCTGGGACAACAGAGCCATCTTCATCACGCGGGCCCATGAATGATAATTAGGGCCGGTGAGAATGGGCGATACAAGAATCAGAGAAGGGTTTTCATTCGGATGAGCAAAAAAGAAAGAAACTAAAGAAGATAAAAACTACTATAAATTTTATATACCCAATGAAACGAACAAGAGGTTATCAAAACAGGATTAGTATTACAAAGTTTGTAAGCAGATGAATTTCCCAAGTGTTGTGATGTATACAGATTCCTTGTACGCATTCAACCTCTTGATGAGAGACTGTGTGCTTCATCATTAGATTTAGAGGTGTCTCGTCAGATCAAGTTAGAGAGACATGTTAAATAATAGCTGCTCACTTGCTTTATCACACCACACTTCCAGAAACATTATCAGATGAGTAGATACTTAGCTCAAGAAGGCCACAACGTGGATACTAAAATGATGTTGATTTGAGATGTATTGAATGGTTATTTAGGGATCTTCTTTAGAAGATCAACAACTTGTCTGCTAAGTTCTATATTGCTCTAGGACTTTGTCCTATTGCTTGGAAGCACAAAAAAGTGTTTTTTAAATTATTTTTTCCGCAAGCAAAGACAAAACTCCTCAAACATACTTATTTCTAACATTATAAAATTACTTCTAAAAAGTTATAACAAACGGCTACTTTAGGGAAAACGACAGAAAAATACCACTTGAACTTCAAAATCCTGTTGATAACAAAAGTAATGAGATTAATAAGAAGGATAAAGGTGAAATAATACACATGAAGTTTACCCCCAGGAGCGCTCAGCACCACGAAGTATTTTCAGGAGCAAAAGTACACACGACGTTACGTTTTTGGAGCAAAAATACCACGGGCCGTTAATTGACCGTTAACTTGGATGGAACGCTGACGTGGCGCTTATTTGGACTGACACGCTGACGTGGACGATGACGTGGACGCTGATGGTAAGTAAAAAGAGAAAGTTACCATTTTGCCCTTAGTTTTCAGTAAAAATTACACTTTTGCCCTTAGTTTTAAATAATAAAAAAACTAAAAATACCCCCTCCCCCCGGTCGGCCCCACCACGCCGGCGGTGGGGCCCACCGGAGGGGCTAATTTTTGTAAAAAAACTTAGGGCAAAAGGGTAATTTCAACTAAAACTAAGGGCAAAAGTGTAATTTTACCCGCGTTACTGTTCACTTCCATCCAAGTTAACGGTCAACTAACGGCCCGTGGTATTTTTGCTCCCAAAACATAACGTTGTGTGTACTTTTGCTCCTGAAAAAACTTCGTGGTGTTGAGCGCTCCCGGGGGTAAACTTCATGTGTATTATTGCACCTTTACCCTAATAAGAATAATAAAGTAATTGAAAACTAATTTTGTTGTGACATCACCTATTTAAGATTTTATAGTTCAAGTGGAATTTTCTTAAAATTTTCTCATATTATATCTCAATTCTCAAGCTTTGCTTGCCTTTTATGTTAAACAAATACAAAGAGAGAGAGAAATGAGGATTCTCAGTCTGTCAATCTCATTAGGTATGTCTGAGCAAAAAAAAAATCTCATTAGGTATGGATCCTGAGCCCAAAAAGGCACAACTATTACCGACCCAGCGGCTCTCGCAATATCTCTCTACACAAGTCTAATTTTCCCCTTTGAACCACTTTACTTTTTCTTAAAACCCCATCGACCCCTCGTTCTTGAGCTCAACTAGCAAAGGAGTCGGACACTTTCATCAAAGGGAGGGGGTTCGATCTTAGAGTTAGTTAAGGCGCTAGGAGAGGGATCCTAGATGATGTGAACTTGTAGAAACGCAGGTTGAGGTGGAGGCATGTGTACTCTCAATCCTGTATGCCCTGGGGAGCAAAGTCATAGCGCCCTGCCCTTGGACTGTGGGTGAACCCAATCCCTCTCCTAAAACTTTATTATTAAAAAAAAAAAAAAAAACCCTACCGTCGACCTCAGATTTACATTAATATGATGTCATTGTTTTTTTTTTTTTCCAAAAAACCACTGTTAGGTTATAAAATTTTAATTTCACAATAGTTAGATATTAAATCTTTCTTTACAAAAAAAATGTAAATAAATAATGATAAGTAAATATCAAAATTTTAATTTCATTCGTAAATTATTATAATTTATAAAAGTCAAATGGTTAATTTATAGCTAAATATATTATATTAATAATTTTCCAAATTAACATATAAATTAAATTTTATTATTAATTTTTTTCAATTTTACTGTCATTAAGTTGATTTTTGTATCCGAAGGTAGTCCCCTCTTTTTTTTCCTAGTCATAAGTCGTGCCTGTTTAGATTAACGGAGGCTACTTTTCTATCCTAGCTACTTTTATAATTGTATATGAGATAAGTTTGTGAGAAAAATTTTGGTTTTGAAGTTAAAGATTGTCTATCCGCATCCATTAAAAGCGAAAATAAATAGTGTTTGGCACATTGCCCTGTAAAAGAAAACGAAAATTGATGCTCTTGAGAGTGAGATCACTGAGTTTTTCTGTTTTTTCATGTGTACACAAATATATAATGTCAATGTCTTCCTAGTTGCATGAAAGCTTCCTGTTTTTGTATAAAAAAACATTATTTATGGGCTGATTAACTGCTGGAGCCTGGAGTAATGGAAATCTTGGATTGAAATTCTGATGATCGGTTTGCTCAAGAACATGGCTTTCACGTTAAAATAAACCCATAAAGAACTTAGGTAATGCCATATTACCATGCTCATAATTTCAAAAATAATTCCCACCAAGTTTTTCTCCACCCTCCACCTCGTTTCATTCCTTCCAACCCTCAAATTCTCTTCGCACGCTCTTACAAATCGACAAAAGTTTCTGACCAAAGAAGCTTTCACCACCCTGTTAAAATCATGTTCCTCAAATCCTTATCAGCTGAAACAAATCCATGCCCTCCTCCTCACATCAGGCCTCTCCATCAAGAACAGCCTTCTGACGCATCTTCTCACCTGCTTCATCGTTTTGGGCGATATGTTGTATGTACGTCAACTGTTCGATGAAATGCATAAGCCACGAACTTTCTTGTGGAACACCCTGATCAGAGGTTACATGCAAAATGATCAACCCAATGAAGCTGCCTTCATTTATAAGAGAATGAATCTTCTTGGTGTCCGTCCTGATTCGTTCACATTTCCATTTGTCATCAAGGCTTGTGCTGAGCTCCCTGAATTCAAGGCTGCGGGTCCTGCTGCGCATGCCCAGGTGGTAAAATATGGGATTGAGTTTGTTGCAGTGGTAAGGACTGAGTTGATGATAATGTATGTCAAACTTGGAGAACTAGGTTTAGCTGATTTTTTGTTTAAGACCATGGTTGAAAGAGATTTAGTGGCATGGAATGCTTTCATTGCAGCATGTGCCCAAAATGGATATGGTATGAATGCTCTTGCTTTGTTTCGTGAAATGGGTTCAACTGGAACTCGGCCAGATGCTGTGACTTTGGTGAGTGCGCTTTCAGTTTGTGGCCAATTAGGGTGCTCGGATACTGGGGAGGAAATTTATCGTATTGCAAGAGAGGAAGGGATTGATTGCAACATAATTGTTGAAAATGCACGGCTAGACATGCATATGAAGTGTGGTAATATTGATTTTGCTACTGAATTGTTTGAGAAAATTCCTCGTGGGAATGTAATTTCATGGAGTACTATGATTTCAGGATATGCCATTAATGGGGAAAGTGAAAAGGCACTATCCTTGTTTTCTAGGATGCAGAGAGAGGGATTGCGAAAAAATTATGTTACGTATCTAGGGGTTTTGTCAGCTTGTAGCCATGCAGGACTAGTGAGCCAAGGCTGGAGATATTTTAATCTGATGTCTCGTTCAGATGATGAAAGCATCAAACCAAGGAAAGAACATTATGCTTGCATGGTTGACCTTCTTGGCCGATCAGGCCGTCTTGAAGAAGCATATAACTTCATCAGAAGCATGCCTATTGAACCAGACTCGGGCGTATGGGGGGCTCTATTGGGTGCTTGTGTTGTACACCAAAACGTGGAATTAGGCCAACTCGCCGCGCATCGTCTTTCTGAACTAGCTCCTGATGTTGCATCATACCAGGTTCTAATGTCAAATATTTATGCATCTGCCGGGAGGTGGGATTTTGTTAAGAAAGTGAGGCAGCGGATGAGGAAGAAGGGTGTCAGAAAATTTGCTGCTTATAGCTCAGTTGAATATAATGGTGAGTTACATTTTTTCCATGGGGGAGATAGGTCACATCCACAGTCAGAGATTATATATGAAAAGTTGGATTGTTTGATTAAACAAATGAAGAGTATGGGTTACAGTTCAAAGACCAATTCTGTGTTCCATGATGTGGACTTGGAAGAGAAGGAATCAATTATCAGCACTCATAGTGAAAAACTCGCCATCGCTTTTGCTTTGATTAATGTAGGGCCTGATCGCCCCATTAGAGTGATCAAGAATTTGAGAATATGTGATGACTGCCATACTTTCTCGAAATTTGTCTCCCAAATTTCATTGAGAGAGATAATTATGAGAGATAAAATTCGGTTTCATCATTTCAGGAATGGAGTTTGTTCGTGTAAGGATTTCTGGTAATTGGCTATAAGCAAGAAAGAATTCGTATCAAGGACATAAAAGATGGCCAAAGAATTGCATGTTACTAGAAATTGCGATGTTTAGTAGCTCTTAGAAAGCATACCAGGTGATATTTCGCCTCGGCAGCTTGAGTTCCTATGGACTGGAAAATCATCGTAGTCATAGTCACAGTTGAGATGGTTTAAGTTTAAGAGAGAGGTTGAGGAAATTATTGAGATGGTTTAAACTACTTGATAATAGCCATAGCCACTGCTGTAAGCAACGTGTCCACTGTTGAATATAATTATAGGTTACTCTTGTATCATTGCCAACAAACAAAACCCTGGAGTTGGACGGTGACAAAAATCTATTATTTTAATAAATTTCTGGGCTGCATTCTGTTCTTTGATTTTTTATGATTGATCGATCAACGTTGAAGAAGTCAGCATTCTGTATTCTTATGTTTCAGACACTAGTCAGTACTCAGAATTTTAAGTGTTTGGGGCTTTTCTGTGACTAGCAGGAGTTGAACTTAAGGGTGTCCATGGTTTGAGGGAGAGGGAGGGGGAGACCTTTTACCCCCTCTTTACCAAAAAGCCAATGGAAACTTTTCAATATTCTAAAAATATACTCTCAACAAAAAGGAATATTCCCTTCATTGATGGCAATTTGGTCATTTTCCTACTTTCCACTCCCTTCCCTCTCACTCTCTCCCCTCAAACCAAACACACCCTAAGGAAACGTCAGCTCTATCAAGCACTAGAGGTCATGATGCTTGTTAT
The DNA here is from genome assembly GCA_025563575.1 of Acacia pycnantha. Taxonomy (NCBI): domain Eukaryota; kingdom Viridiplantae; phylum Streptophyta; class Magnoliopsida; order Fabales; family Fabaceae; genus Acacia; species Acacia pycnantha. The sequence goes on from JAMWYP010000217.1 coordinate 360,181, forward strand.
TTGGTCACATAATGAGGAGAAGCTGGTGCTGCTATCCTGCTAGAACGAGAGCTTAATTTGTTTAGTGGACTGATTATTGCAATAAAATGAAAGAAAGCACACCCCTTGGGTTGTGCTTATTCTTTTTTCTCATTGTTATACTGCTTTCACTTGGCTAAATGTTTCAACTTTTGTTTATTTTTAAGTTCTGCTCTTTTCAATTTTACTTTGTCTAAAACCATAGATAGTGCTCGCTTCACGTTGGCAAATCTCCTTTCGTTGTTCACTGAATTTCAGACGTTGTTTTTCTGTGCAAGTTTTTCACTCTGCATATTGAACAGGAAAAATCTGAAATATTATTGCCTGATTGAGATAAATACAACAATAATCGTAAGATCATTTAGGTTTACTACTTCTTCGATGTTTCTTTCTTACCACTGATGGTCTAGCAATTGGCCCAATGGTTCCATGTTTTGTATCTACCATTGAGTATTGACATATTGCGTGATACAAACGAACACACAGGAACATTTTGCAGTGGGATAAATTTTATGCACAAGATGGCTTGTTAATGACTAAGCTCAGCGATTCTGTCTTCATGAAGTAAAATTTCATGTCAGAGACTGCTCAAGAAGATATGAAATTATTTCTTACAAAGTATTCTAAGTTTAACAACAATTAAATACATGAATTAATAGATTTTAGTTTTACCCTCATCATCAAGAAATAGGTTGAGTGCGTTGTGTTCATATTGGATACAGTCTAAAATTTTTGCCCAGTTTTTCAAGCAGGATAGTTGAATCACGGCCTCGTTTGAGACTGATTTAGGTCCTGCAATTTCTAACTAATCTCTTTATATTACTTGTAGATATGAACTCTTTTGCAGTCTGTCAAGTGCCTTCAGAAATGGGAATTCTAAGTTTCTTTTCAGTTCATCCATTTGTTTTGGTGGTTCCCACAGGCCAGGATGGAGGTAACAAGTTTCAACCTCTCTATTCATATTCATAACAATTTAGTTCTTGTTTCTATTTTCCTATAGTAGATCATTAATGTTGCTTCATAAAACCATGTAGACCTCGTTAAATAGCATCTCACCAACCTGTATGGATCTGTACATGGATTGATCCAAAGAACATAATCCAAATCAAATATGGTTTAAAGATTATCAATATATTATTCTTAGTCAAATATGAATGTTCAGCTGTAAAACCAATAGTAATAACTTCATTAAACAAGAAACACATGCCCAGTCTAGTAAAAAAAACCAGGATTTTCAAGCTCATTTACCTCTTTTAAGGAGCAAGTCATGATGGAATATCTTAATTTTTTCTAATATGTCCCTTCATTTGCAAATTCTAATATTACGGTTCTTGAAACATATAGTTCCTCCAGACAAGATGATATCAGCTATGCTCAGTTCCTTTTCAAGTGATCAAATATTTGAATGAGTGCAGAGACAGCATATTTACTCCTTGTCTGTGACTTTGATATGTTCATTAGACTTCTTTGAGTGTGTTTGCGCTCTTCTTCTTTTTTTTAATCTTCAAATTGTGGAAGTCGAGTATCAATAAGAACCCCGTGCAAGCCTTGTCTGTGACTTGAATAATTGCCTCCACTTCCTTTGAAATTTTGAACCCCTTAACTCATTTTCAAATTTCTTTTATAATTTTTTTTTACACTTTATACAATTTATGCGCCCACTAGCCTAGGGTCTTACGTCCGCCACCATGCAAGTATTGTCTTCCCAACAAACGACAATAGTAATTATGACAACAATGATAAAGGCTCTTTTATTTTTTGACTAAGTATTGCCTTGCATGTCAATTTACTAAAAGTAGCATTTTATGGTGAGACACTTAAATCTGAGGAAGCTGATATAGAGGCAGGCAGATTGAAGAACGTTCAGGTTCAACTTGTGGACAGTTCAGAGAATGCAAGTCTGTGAACGTAAGAAATGGAAAATAATGCAGCAATAATGAGTTTTGTGAGACATGGTGGGGGGACATGGGTACACTAATGTATTATTGAATCAGATAAATATCAGGTTTGAGAGAGACACAAAATGAGCTTTTGGAGGAGGCGAGATTAGTGTTTAGGGACAGCTCTTATTCATTATTGTGCACGTGAGACTTGTGTCTCTGTTGTTTCTACTCTCTGTACCTTGTTGCTTTACATTGATTATTATGCATGCGGAAGTAAGCATAGTACCTCTCTATTATGCTCTACACATAAAGCTACTTTTATGACTCTCCAAAATGGCACGGCAGGTTGACGAACTCTGTTTTTTTGGTCAACTCTCTAGCTATTATCATGTATGTAAACATTTCTCTTTTTTTCCTTAACAGATTAGTAAACAGTGCAGATAGGGATAGATTTCAAGTTCTTAAGAAATTGTTTGCCGAGATGATCTAGAGCTTAATGCATGTGAAAGTGCATATCCATTCATCCATGGTTCAAATTATAAATTGCATGAGAAATTTGTATAAAAAATGCTGCGACTTTTCAAGCTATGTGTTTGTCTACAGATGTTATCTGTCCTTTGTCGATGTCGATGCAATTAATGCTTCTTGATAACTTGTGAGGATGATCCTCTGTTATACTTTATGGTTAACAGGAAATACATTGTATGATGTGAGATTTGAACCAAGTTGTTGGGAATGATCACATTTTCATTGATCCATATTAAGAACTAGTTTAATCTGTGACAAATTATTAACATTAATGTTAAATTACTGTTGAAGTGTCATAATCCAGATCTATGATTTCAAATCTAACTAACAAAAAACATTCAGAAAAGAAAGAGGAACTTGTAGTGATAACTAATCCACATTTGTTGAGCTTCTAATTAATTATCATAATTAAGAAGCACTTACCAAGACAGAGGGATAGCCTGATAGGATAGGAGTGTACATTCTTTTTCCAAGCTTAGGTGTTAAAAAGTTAAAAGTTACTACGTCACAAAGCATTTTTCAAGCTCACAGTAACATCAACTGTGTAGTACAGAGCATATCCAATCCATGCCCCCCAAAAAAAGCACATACACTAATAGTAACAGTCTCTCTTTGAGGGGCTCATTGAGATATGCCCCTAGAACACCGATAGATTGAAATCTCAAATATTTATGCAAACATACGTACTGAAAAGAAAGAAAGATAGAGAGGGAGGGAGAGGGGGGGAGGAACTCACTAGGGGCACTTTTGTTGAAAGTGCAACTGTAACCATAAATTATTTGTTGGCGTAAAAATAACCATAAATTTTTAAAATTGGAGCAAAACTGTTAAACTCAACTAGCTTCTATCTATTATAATATGAAAGTACTGAAATAGCCCCACTTAACAAAAAACTGTGGCTGCTGTGCTATTGGTGATTTTCATCTCCCTTCCTCTAGAGTTCCTTTCATCGTCTCTTTCTCACTCTCATATTCTCCACTCTTCATCTTCATCACCACACCACCACCACCATCTACCATTTTAAAAAATAGTTTATAATTATTGTTACACTTTTGATAAAAGTTAAAGGTTATTTTAACAACTTAACCCTTTTAGTATTTGTGTGTGTTGTGTACCAGAGAGGTATTTACGAAGAGACGGTGCAATTACCTTTTCTTGTGTGTGTGAGACACTGAGTTTTGTTGAGGCCCTTTTTTTGGCTCTGGATAATAATTTAAAGAGTCTATCTATCTGATACAATCAAAATTGCAATCCCTATAAAAAAAAGATGTCGTCACAGATCTTTTATTACTACTAGCTAACTGATCTGAAGATGCGACAACTTTTGATTAACACATCATATGGTCATCATAATGGTCTTGTCATTTTGTACAGCTTGACCCTCGACAACTCTCAGTTCCACGCTTCTATTGATCTCTCTCTCTCTCTCTCTCTCGTGATTTGAACATTTGGTTTCTATACCATGAAATGATGGAGTGGTCAACTAACTTTTCGTTTCTTGCTGCTCCACCTAAAGCTTTTACTACGACGTTTTCTGTTCCTACAAATACCACCCTTAGCTTCTTCCTCCCTCCAACTTCATCTCCATCATTCACTTTCACTCTCCATATTTCTCTATCTTCTCTCTGCATTTCATTCCAAACCCAATTATTTCCTTACACCAAAAAGCAAATATCTTTCATACCAACATATATATATATATAACACTGACCTTTTAGGCAGCTGTAGTGATCTTGTTCTTAAGAAAATATGTCTGATTCATTCAAGGTTCAGCCTCTCACGACTACAAATTCCACCCTTAATTCTCATGCACCTCCCAATATCATACCTTTCTGTATTTGCACCCACTGCACCAATCTCATCTCTTTGAATCATCCTCTGGGTAAGCCAAAAAAAACTCCCTTTTATAGGGGTGGTGGTGGGTTCGGTCCCCACACCTTTCCAACTAAAGAAAAAAAGAAAAAAGAAAAAGGAAGAAAGAAAGAAACGCTGCATCATATCAATTAAAAAATATACTGCAAATATATGTGACTGTATAGTGAACTAACAAACACCAGTTAAAGTAGGTGTTTTGCAGGTATATATTTTATAAGAAACTGTAAGATTTCATTTTTGAAGTTGAAGGATTGATATCTTTTTGTTCAGGAGAAGAAGGATTGAAATCTCAGCAAAGCACGAGCAGGTGGAGTCCAACGCCGGCACAGTTACTGGTGCTTGAAGAACTGTACAGACAAGGTACAAAGACGCCAACGGCCGAACAAATACAGCAAATAGCTTCACAGCTACGTCGTTTTGGCAAGATCGAAGGCAAGAACGTGTTCTACTGGTTCCAGAATCATAAAGCTAGAGAGCGCCAGAAACGACGTCGCCGGGAAATGGAGGAGGGAGCTACTGCTTCTGATTCAGCACAACACAAGCAACTGTACGTTGTTAATGTGAGAAGCTCAGAGGAAAAGCAAGACTCAACAACAGGTACGTACCCCTACTAGCGACAAGTTGTACTCACTTGATATTTCCATGATTTCTGTATGGACGAGAATTTCGTTTACGATTTTGATAATGTACCGACAAATATACTACTGATAAATATAAATATACATAACATATACTATAATTAAATAATTTATTCAACTTCTTTTCATATATAAAAATAAGTATTGAGGAGGTGCATAGTACATACAAAGTCATACTTTTGTATTTTTCTTAAAGCATAATTGAAAAGAAAAGATTTTGTGTGTGTGTATCAACTATATTGAGTCTTAAAAATCAAATTAAGTGTAAATAAGCGCATAGCTATGGTAAGGAAATAGTTGACATATAAGAGTAATTTTTTTTATTTAATTTACAAATTTCCCTTTTAAGAATTTCTCTTCTACATGTTTGGATCTTTTTTGTGGGCATAAGATGCTAATGTCTCCATACCCTAGACTGATGATTACAAAAGTGAGCATGAGAGAGAGAGAGGGTTATGAATGATAGATATATGAAGTACGAAAGAGTTGAGGTTCTGAAGGAGAGCTGAGTTATTTTTGGATTTTGGGTGCAGGGTTGAGAGGGACAGGTTATCAAGTTAAAGAGACCAAGAAGTGGGCATCTTCAAACTGTAGTGCCCTTTCACAGGTCTGTACATGTTTCTTCTGGCTATGTTCACTTTACCCATTTTGCATCATCTCTTTCTACCTTCTTATCCATACATACCCTCTCACAGCCATTTATTTACATGTGATATTCTTTTCTGTAACTTCATGTTTCTTATTTTAAGGTTAATCCACTGTTTTCACTTACTTTCACTTTAGGCCTCGTTTTCATTTCCTTAATCATTGCTTCTTCTTCTTCTTTTTTCTGTCAAGTTACATCAGCAGTAATTTAAATATACTCATATTAGTAAAATGTACTTGAAAATCAGCAACCACTCTTCATAAAAAGAAGTCTTGGTGCAAGTGAGCTCAAGACTTTAACCAATAAGTTGTTGGTTGAGGTGGTAGCAACCTCACCCTTATAAGGAGGAAAATACAGATTTGAATCTTGGGAAGCATAATTCTTGGGAGAGGCAAAAACCCTTTCACGGGTTTCAAGCCTCGAAAATGATTAGTCTCGAGCCCGAAGTAGTTTGGGGACACCTTGGTAACTCACAAAAAAAAAGGCTTTATATATGCATCCCAGTTCATCTTATTTTTCATGCTCCAGTTCTTAGTTGTTCACAAATCACACGGTCAAATAAAAGATCAAGCCAGATTTTTTCCTGAAAATTTACAAAAGAAAACGATTTTTTTTTTTTTTGGATAAAGCAACAAGGGCTTTTGCATGTTGGATAAAGAGAGGTTTCAAAAGCTGTTTCCTTTTTACATTCAGTTGGGGCTGTTTTGTGCTGAAGTTCAAAACCCTTCTCTATCTCTATCTCTCAATAACACCCTAATTTTTCACTCCTTCATTTTCAACATATTTCAGGAAATAGCAGATATTCGACCAAAAGGGTGGACTCAGCTTGAAGAGAAAAGAACACAAGTTTTGAAACCAGAGCAAACAACACCTCTCTCACGAAACTTTTCCTCTCAAAATCATAATGTACCATTTATAATCTACAGAGAAAACTGCACCTACTGTGATGAAGAAGAATATTCAAACACAAGAACCCTTGAGCTTTTTCCTCTTAAGAAAGGTGACCAACATGGCATGTCTCTTAATGACATGAAATCTAGGCTATGTGCATCAACTTCTCTTGGCACAGAAATTGCCACCTCAAGCCAGTTTTTTGAGTTCCTTCCTTTGAAAGACTGAACCAAAAACTGGTGCCAGCCATGTGGTTACAGAATAGTGGAAAAGTTTAGGACTAGTTTGTTTGTTATCAGATTTTTTCAATAGAATTATGACATAAGAAGTAACTTTTCTTAGAAAATAAACTTTCGTTATTGAAAAAAATTGATAGCAAACATAATTCTTGTACTTTAATATATATGTTGTTGTCGAACTGATTTGCTTTTACTTTTGTTATGCATGTATATGTTTCAAGAGGGGCTTCAAATCTAAGGTTCTCTCTCTCCGTTTTTTTTTTTTTGGTGCATACAAATCTTGAGGCATATATATGGTTTTGTCTTGTTCAATTCTGGGGTACGACGTGATCAGGTTTTGAATAGTCATTGTTTGAAAATGCAGATAAGTATAGCTGTCAGACTGAAATTACAAGCATGGAGAGATAATAAAACTCATATACTGCAACGGTAACATTAAGGGAAGTGATAGGAAAATGTGATTTGAAGTCCCTAAACAGTTATAAGAAAACTCATTTTCAAGGGTTAGAGAAGATAGTGTTCACAGACTGAATTGTGGTTTGTGAAATTCAGTACTATCTTTTAGTCACTGTGTGATACTGTTTTGGAGATTACCAAGAGCACAATGAAACACCAGAGGAATGCTCAACAGAAAATTACAGAGTTAGTGAGAAGAAGTAAAAAAGTACCTCCAGCCAAAATTACAGAGTTGGTGAGAAGAAGTAAAAAAAGTACTTCCAGCCATATAATAAGTAATATTGCGCGTAAAAACAAACAGAGTGGTACATCACATAAAAGAAAAGTTTTAAAAGGGAAAGATGGTCATTTTCATTTATATGCAAATGAGTCTGTGATAATTGAGGAGTGAAAGAGAGAAGAGGGTTTGTCTATGATTTTGCAAAACTGCTAGCTGCAAGATTCTCATCACTGAAATAATATCTGCAGAGATAACGTATGAGTGTGTGTGTGAGAGAGAGAGAGAGGTAAGCAAAGCAAGAAACAGCCTACAAATGCAGTATGAACATCTCACCTTAATTAATTGGTCTCTCAGAAAAGTTGGGAGCATATGCTGCTTGTGTCTGCCAAGCCAGTGTCCTTTTCCAACTCTCTTTTTTTTTGGCCTACTACCCCACCTCATTAACACACCACTCAATACTCAAAAAGATTTATCTTTCTCTGAAAAGAAATTACCTTGGTACTTACTCTTATGACCATTGATTAGATAATCATGTTTTAGTCAGTATTAAATATTAATGTACTCAACTTTTTATGTAGTGCTTTAAGTAAGTGTTCGTTTGGGATGCACAAAAAAGTGTTCTTTTAAACACTTTTCTGTAAATTAAGATAAAATTCTTTTTATATATTTATCTCAAACTCTGTAAAAAATACTTCTAAAAGGCTTTAAAAAAACAGACACTAAAGAGAGGTACTTTTGGATACAAATGTGGAATTATTAGAATTGTGTGACAAAACAATTCAAAAAGAATAATTAGTTTGAGGTTTTGAGTCCTATTGATCCTTAATATAAAACATATTTGTAGAATTGATCTTGATCCTAAATATAAAATAAAATTGTTTCATATTTGTCAATATTTTCCAAATTTACATCTATTGATGCTCCATCAACAATAATTAAGGAGGAAAGGGAATGGAAGAATTAAGAAATATGACTATGGTGTTTTAAAAAATATACGTCATATTAACTAATTAATTAACTTCTTTAATTTAATTAAATTAGGTAAATATATATTATAATAAGGACTAGAAGAAGTAATTTAAATAATATGGAATTTATGTAGTACTAACTCCAGCATGTATGTTTAAAGATAAAAAAGATAAATGAAGTGTGTTAAAGATAAGAAAGGGTATCTTCACTAACTCCTCTTTCCACTTCCTCCGTAATTAACCTATTTACCATTTGATTAACTTTTAATAGTTGAAATTTTTGTAAATATATTATTATCATTTAATATTTAATATTGCAATAATAATTATAATATTGTATAAAATTTCAACGATTAAAAGTCAATCCAATTGTAGATAAATAAAGCAAAGAGAAAGTGGAGATAGAGGTAAGCAGAGTAATGCTTTCCTGTTAGAGGCAGGTTATGTGTCAGTAGGACGCCTTAAATTTGCTCTGTCACTCAGTAAATGAGCTACCATGGTCATACCCATATAATTTTACGTACACTTAACATGCTTGAGAACAAGATTATGTTTACTTTCACAAGAATGGTGTATTTTGTCTTCGTTAGCTTTATGATCTTACCAAACATAAACCTTAAATGCAATATGATCCATCAATTATATTAAGAACTGGAAATGCCTGGAAGCTAAGAGAAATGAGAAATCTATGACTGCCATCATATGAAGATAGCGGAAAGAGAATAGCAACCCGCTTTGGGCGAAAGAAACGAGTGAAAATAGGAGATGGGTTAACTTTATTTTTTTTAAACATATTAAGGTTATCGGCCGATCAAACCTATGACCTCTAGTTACGAGAAAACTTCTATACCATTATACTATTAGTATAGGGACAAGTATCATTTTTGTCTCGGGAGTTTCAGTTTTGGCTGAGGAGCACTAGGTACTTAGAAGTTTTTTTTGGAGCAAAATTGCCCGGAAATTAATATAACGTAGCAATTTTGCCCATGCGTTAATTTTTTACTATTAAGTTTAACTGATCTGCACATGTGGCACCAATGATTGCCACCTCATCAGTCAAAATATGTTTAAGTATCATTTTTGCCTTAGAAGTTTTAGATGATGAAGAGTAGTGGATATCCAGAAGTTTTTTTTAAGAGCAATTTTGCCCCGGAAGTTTACAAAATGTATCAATTCCAGCGATTTAGAGGAGGGTAGCCTAGATCAATCTATATAAAAGTAAATACTATCACTATTGATTTGTCTTACTTAACCAATTTGGGACAATTCATATCTCATTTTGCGTTTCATTTGCTTAAATCATAAGTGATACTTCCTCTAGGTTTTGCAACAGACATTTCAATCCCTTTGACCGGCTTCAAAAATTCCGGTCGCCTTGAGCTCAACATCTCAATGATCTCCCTCTCCAACAGGGGCGGAGCCAGGAATTGCAATTACGGGGGGCGAAAATTATAGAATAAAACCTAGGTATTGATGAAATTGCATCTAGGACCTATAAACATTTCAAAATGTTCATTTTAGTCTCTCCATAAAACTTTTAGTATGGACTAAAGTGAAACAATTGAAATTTTTGTAAGACTAAAATGCAATTTCTTACAAATTTGGGTCCTTTTTTGTAATTTAGGAGGGGCGGGGGCCACCCCTAGCCCTCCCCTCCCTCCGCCCCTGCTCTCCAACTCCAAGTTTAACCTTTCCAAGTTAGACTTCTTCCTCTACACCCTCAACTCTTGGCTCTATGTCCTTCAGTAACTCAAAAAAGACAAGATTTCCTGCATTGTTCAGTTCGATCTTATTGAGTCTGTTTATCCCTTTAATTCCCTCAATAAATGATTCCTTCAATAAGACGAGATTAATATATTTTTGTATTTATTTCTTTATGTTCGCTGTAGTGGGCTAAGTGATGCCCTTAATACCGATAGTTCATTCAACAAGAAAGAGATGACAAGGTGTAATGCCATGTCATATTGGGTTAAGTGTTGTGGATGATAAGGTGGTATGACATGTGGGTTCTTTGACTAATTTAACAGTCAAATTTACTATTGGAGAGTAAACTTCAGTCCTAAATATAAAACCTATTTTTTATATGTATCAATCTTTTTATAATTTACTTCTATTGATGCTCCCTTAACAATAATTAAGGAAGAGAAGAAATGAGATAATTAAGGAAAATAACTAGAGTGTTTTAGAAAATACATGTTATATTAACTAACTTAATTTACTTTTTTAATTTAATCAAATTAGGTAAATGTCTTATATTTAGGACTAGAGGGATTACAAAGGAAATGGTTGTTTGGTTTATTCAAGCTCCTGCAGAAACATAACTGAAGAATCCCAATTATATAGTGGATTCTTATTTCATATCTTGAGTTTTTAGCACTTTGTCTTAATTCATTTGAGTTAATTGTGCTTGATTATATCCCAGGATTATACAAGGATTAAGTACTTATTTTGTGTTGATTTGATTGAACTTTAACTGAATTTTAATTACCAATATTTTTTTCCTTGGAACACATGATACTACATTGGCTTAATTCATTTTGCAGAAAATATTTGGATTAAAAAAGACAGCAATCGGATGCCACTACATTTGACCAAAGTGCCTTGCCACCAGGAACATGAATCTGTAAAATTGTAGTGTTACCATTGTCAACACTCAACACATATGGGATGAACACATTATTACTTCAACAATCGAAAAGAATCCTCCAATCAAAGAGTTTTAAAGTCAATATATCCATATAAAATTTATTGGTAGCCCAACATTGTGCATAAACAATGAACACTACAATACAATTTTAACCTCAATGCAGCGTACAGGACCTACATCAAGTTGTGATTAAACAAGTCAACTGGAACCATTAGTTTTATTTATTTGCTCTTCATCTGCAGATTCTTGATTATGGCACTAGCCATTGGTGCACGGTAAGCTTCAACTTTGGCTCACATAGAGCGGCTCCGGCTCCACTTTCAGTCTGATCCTGAAGGAAGAATTGACAGACGAAAAAAAGTGTTTAGCAAAATCCTATTCACATCAACAAAATACCCAGAAGCTGACACAGTCATGATATAGCTGAACGGTACTTGGAGCCATTTGGTACACAGTTACTTTTTGACATATAAAGTACTCCCTTTAGTCTTTAATATAAGACATATTTACCTAATTTAATTAGATTAAGAAAGTTAGTTAAGTTAGTTAATATAACATATATTTTCTAAAACACTCTAATCATCTTCGTTAATTCCCTCTTTTCCTCTCCTATTGTTGAGGGAGCATCAATAGGGATAAGTTAGGTAAAGATTGACAAATATAATAAATATATCTTATATTTAAGACTAAGATCAACTCTTCAGAAATGTCTTATTTTAAGAACCGGAGGGAGGGAGTATATGATATTATGATATTCAATACTCCCATGGTTAAAATAACTAAACCGTTGTAGAAAGGATGCAATTGACATTTATTAAAGAGAAAAATGCAAATACAACCCTTCAATTTTGGGTCATTTAGAAAAACCTCCCACAATTTTTAAAACTGAAAATTACCCTATAAACTTCTATTCTTCATTGTTTAAAACCTCTTGTCCGTTTACTGTTTTATGTAATAAACAAATATGCCACTTTGCATTCTTATGATCTGCACTCACCAATTTTCAGGTGCCCATGTGCAGCCATCAGTGTCCACTATGTGCAGGCTGTAGGCATGCCTTGATTTTGGGGACTGGTTTTCAAAACTGTCATCCATATACAACAATGAACAAGAGAAAACTGGAGAAAATCAACTTCAAGAGAAATTACTTCATGATGCAAATCAACTATAAAGGGCTGGTAAAATGAACCTTTGATGGATAAGATCGCCATGGATGACAACCAAAGAACCAGCTTTTACTTCAAGGGGCACAAAATCTTTTTGATCATAAGATGGTGATGGCCGGTCAAATTTAACACCATTTTCATCTCTTAAGAACCTTCTAACAAGCCCATCTAAAACAAAGTGGGAAAGAGGACAAAAAAACAGGATTTTATCAGGTTACATAAAGCATAAATGATGACATGATATAAAATAAAATATAATGCAAGAAGTAGCCACTTTTGTGTGATCCTGGAATTGCCCAGAGGCAACCATTTGTTATGTTTGCGTCTTCTAGAGCCAACCAGAGTCCTGTACATGTTGGTGGTTCAGTATATAAAAATGAATTATCCTGGTGAGGGACCACTTCACCCCCAATGCCTGGTTGCTGCCAACAAAGTTTCCATGAATAAGGTTAAAATAATGACCATGATAATAAATGGCAGCTGTTTAAACAACCATATACATTAAAAACCAAAGATTCAAATATTAAACATTAGCACCAATTACAGCAGCTACTAAGCGCAAAAGAACTATTTCAGGCATAGCCTAAACATGTTCAACTAATTTGAGTCACTAAAGAAGTTCCTGATCCCTCATTTTAATGAATTTGAGGACCAGTGACTATTAGTTGGGAGCATAATATGATGAAATAATCATTCAAGCATGATTGATATAAAGAAAATCAGTTGAATGTAATTGTAATTCATAAACTAAGAATTAAAAACAGAGGTGAGATCTGATGTAGAATGCTTAAGAGACACAAATTATACCCATAACTTAATTTCAAGATTCATGGTAATTCTATTCAAAATCTTTAACGAAACACTAATTCTTAAACTCACATGATTGTTTGAAGGGGAATTATCAAGAGAACATGCAAAACACCAAATCTGTCAGTGAAAAGACTTAAACTGTTGTAAAATGGACTAGACTTGTGAAGAAGAACCCCAAGTGCAACAACAAAACCCATGCATTCATAATGTGTCCGGAGACATTCATCACTGATATGCAATAAATAGACAAAATGCAAACCAGGGATATAGTTGCTGACAAGTCAGCAGATTAGTTATTTAACATGTTTCCAGATAAAACACATTTTAAGGAGGAATTTATCAGTATCACCAAGCAAGCTTTCAGCAAGTTGGTCCAAATTAGCATCACTGGCAACTGGCACAAAACCGGTCCAGAGAACAGAACAGTTGTGGATTAAATTAATCCCGTGTTAGGATTTTCATTTTTATTTAAATCTAAGTGACTTTCACCTTCATAAATTCTTAATGAATTATGGTAAGTACATATAAGTAATGACTAATGCTTTTTCAGATCTTAGTTTCAACTATAAAAAAAATCCCTATTTAGAGTCTTTACAACTCCTGGTCCTGGATATCTGTATAAAGAAATGCACAATTAAACAGTATATATGATATGGACCACATCCATGGTTAACCCAACAGAACAAAAACATATATTAGAACTGGGGGGAGTGCAATTATAATTATAAGTAAGCATAGCCAAAAGCAAGAAATTCAAACATTTTATATACTCATTCAGTCACAATTCACTATCCTTTATTCGATCATATAATCAGAAATTGAATGTGTTGAAAGCCAGAAAATCTTAAGCTACCTTAAATATGTACATGGACTGCATAATCACCGGTCTCTTGTATCCCAACGAGGACATCAAACTTGAAAGTTTCTCGGAACAAGAAAACTTTTTGAATGCAGGCTCAAGCTCATGAAGCGCTGTACGAAATCATACCCAACCCAATAAAAATAGATTCAAAGGAATCCTAACGATGGAGTTGTAGTGTCAACATTACTCTTACGCATTTACATTTACAGGGAGATACGCCCCTTTGCATAAAATAACTGATTCATTGCTACGATAAAACAAGAGAGTTTTTCACACATACCATGACCAACTTTATTAATGGAGAGTTGCTTTGGCTGCTTTAATTTTCCGTCATCCCCAAACGCTTTCTCTGCCAAATGAGTAACAAAGAAGATAAGTAACACACACCGATCAATGCCTTCAACTTATTAAACTCAGATACTAGAAAGATTAAGGAGCAATCGATTTGATACCCTCGAAAAAACACGAAACTTTCTCCACGCTCTCATAAAAGTAATCGTCAGTCCGCTTTTGCTGGGGAAAAAGAAGAGAAGAAGAAAAGAATGAAAAATAAATTCCTATGATTATTACAACATTAATTTAAGATGAAAAACCAAGTCTATGAGGAAAAAAGGCTACAAAATCCAATCATATCTGATCAAGTAACCTGATTCTTAGTGGAGAAAATAGAGGCGGTGGAGGAGCAATCAAATTCATCCAGTATCTGCTCCATTCTCTTCATCATTGCGTCAATATCATCGGAACTCGCGAACGATTCAATGACAAGATAACCTATGAAAACAAGAACGAATTGATTCTTGAACAATTTGTGCTTTCGCGAAACATACCTACAGAGGAGAAAAAGATAAAAGGATTTTGCTTGATAGAGCCAGCAGGGGCTAGTTACCTTGAGAGTTGAAGAATTGGAGCTGATCCGGAGTAAGGTTTCCTACGACTCCCATGGCGTTTGTCTTTGTTCTCCCTCGTCCTGCTCACTACTCTTGTCAGGTCAGAGGCAAAATAGCAAGGTGGTCCAGATTCAAAACTGCCTGTCAAAATAAAAAATTCAACTAACTTTAAATATAAGTCACAATTAATTTTTGGGAAAATATCACTAAGGTCACAAGAAACATAAAAAAAATCAAAAAAATCCCAACTCAAAATCACATATCAAAATAGTCCCTAGGAAAAAAAAATTATATTAGTTATATTGACAACATGAATGCTATATTGACAACAAAATTTAAAAACTTAGAGTCATTTTGAATCTCAAATCACGTACAAAGGTCATTCACAATAGAAAAAGACATACTGACAACAGGAAGTGCTATATTGACAACAAAATATAAAAATTTGGCCATTTTGAAACTCAAGCCCCTAAACGTACATAGGTCATTCACAACAGAAAAATCCATATTAACAACGGGAAGTGCTATATTGACAACAAAATATAAAAACCTGACCATTTTGAAACTCAAGTCTCTAAACGCACAAAGTCTATTCACAACAGAAAAAGCTATATTAACAACAGGAAGTGCTATATTAATAACAAAATTTAAAAACCTGGAGCCATTTTGAATCTCAAGTCTTTAAACGCATAGAGGTCATTCACAACAACAAAAAGCTAGATTGACTAGGAAATGCAATTTTGACAATAATTTTTTTTAACCTGGAGCCATTTTGATATTGTGGTATATTAATTGTCACCAAACTCACAGAGGCCTTTAACAAAAGTAAAAGCTATTTTGACAACAACATTTTCAAACCTGGAGCCATTTTGAAACTATGGTATATTGATTGTCCCTAAATGCACAAAAGGTGTTAACAACAGCAAAAGCTATTTTGGCAACAGGAAAAGATATTTTGACAACATCTTCTAAGAATTTTGACAACTATATCAGGCTAGGTTGAGAACTGAATCTCATATCAAAATATTAAGTTATATGAGTAAGTGACTATTTGAATCTACTCATTTAACTTAATATCCAAGTGTATGCTGTAATTACAACAACTTGTCCACCCATCAAAATATAAAAAGGTGTTACAAGAAGTCACTAATATTAGGTGTATATAGACAAAATGACTAAACAATTAACTTTCAAAAGCATGTACATCTTGTTTTCAGTTGGGATTTGGATTTTTGCATGTCTTCACTATGTATCCAGCCTCATGCTTTTGTCAAAATGGCTCTAGGTATTTAATTTTTGTTGTCAACATAGCACTTCCTGTTGTCAATATAGCTTTTTCTGTTGTGAATGGCATCTGTGCGTTTAGGGACTTTAGTTACAAAATGGCTCCAGGTTTTTATAGTTTGTTGTCAATATAACATTTTCTGTTGTCAAAATAGCTTTTTTTGTTGTGAATGCATGGTCTCTGTGCATTTAAGGACTTGAGTTTCAAAATGGCCAAGTTTTTATATTTTGTTGTCAATATAGCACTTCTTGTTGTCAATATGGTTTTTTCTGTTGTGAATGACCTCTATACGTTTACGGACTTGAGTTTTAAAATAGCTCCAGGTTTTTATATTTTGTTGTCAATATAACACTTCATGTTATCAATATAGCTTTTTATGTTGTAAATAGCCTTTGTGCGTTTAGGGACTTGAGTTTCAAAATGGTCAGGTTTTTATATTTTGTTGTCAATATAGTACCTCTTATTGTCAATATGGCTTTTTCTGTTGTGAATGGTCTCTATACGTTTAGGGACTTGAGATTCAAAATAACTCCAAGTTTTTAAATTTTGTTGTCAATATAACACTTCATGTTGTCAATACAACTAATATCAAAAAAGTCCTAGGGACTTTTTGATATTTTTTTCCTTGGGACGTAAGTGATATTTTCCTTAATTTTTTTGGAGAGACTAGAAAAGCTAAAAAATTAATTAAAAAATTTACAATAATTTAATTAACTTTCTTAATTTTTTTTATAAAAAAAATTCAATCCGTCTTATATTTAAAATGAGAGTTGATACTCCAAAAAATTAAGTATACTGCAGAGGATTAGGAGAATGACAATAAAAGTCGCCAAATAAGTTTTTTTTCAATAGCAAAAGAAAATACTCTTTCCGTCTTAATTATAAGATCTAGTTGACTTTTTGAAGAGATTAAAGAAGCTAATTAAATTATTTTAAAGTATTTTTTATTTATTTATTAAGACCGGAGATAGTACATTTTCTGGCGCATCATATTAGAAGGTCGTCTTCTCTTGCCATCTATTAGGAGGTTAGGGTGAGGTCAAGTAATTACGTTACCCATTCAAACATGCTTTCCTATACTAATGAAAGTGTACACAGTATCTTAAAATTAGATGCAAAAAAAAACAATTTATGTTGGGATTTTGGCCCAAAAAATTTGCTGGTGGATACTCTTACGTGGATAATTATGTTGGCAGAGGCGTTTGATTTTGGGGAACGTATTCATTTTGATTGGAAGAATCTCAATTATCCACCTCAGCTGAGAATCTTTCACAAGACATCGAGGCTAAAATAATGAAGTTTATCAAAACGAGAGAGCCGTTTATATTTGCGAGCTACGTAAAACTCATGGTGTAGCTAACTAAATTCACTGAAATGAAATCATCATTCATCACCCAAAAAAAAAAATGGGGCACTATTGTGAATGAATAACAAATATAATCAATGGTATACAAAAATACAGCTAAAAATGGGACCTTCAATCTGAAGGCAAGCAAATTACAAAATTGGAAGCAAAAACCAAACCTAACAACAAAGCGCCAAAATGACCCTGAAATTTATAAATGTACAACACAGCCACAATCTGTTGCTACTTCTTTGAAAAAGTGGTTGTTGATGATAAGGTAATGTACAGGCAGGTGTGAAGGAATGTTAGATACAGAAGCTGCTAATCAAATGCTTGGTCAACGTCAATGCTCTGAGAGAGATTGGTGCCGAGGAACAAATTTGAACTCTGTACTCAGTTGGCACCATATGTGAGAAAAAAGATGTCACTCCCTCAAAATCCAATCCCATGAAATAATCTGATCAATGTGACCTCCAACAAAATCCTTTAACCTCTCTGAAAACTGAATGTATATATGCCCTCTCAGCCATGAGGAAAGGGGAAAGAATGAAGAAATCCAAATTCTAGATAAACACAGTCAGCAAGTAAGGCATGCTCAGACTTATAGGTAAGACAAACAGCTATCAAATTCTCTGTGGATGGATCAAGTTGCTGGTGGAGATTTTGAACCATCAGTTTTATTTGCACGGCACATGCAATCCGGGCACGGAAAGCTATATATCGAGTCAGTTGGTCTTTTGAGCTCAAATCCTTTTGAATCACTGTGTGATCTCATACCCAGCAGGTGACGCTTGAGACTTCTCCATCTGAAAAGTAATCATATAGCAACTCTTGAGATATTTTCTACTAAGATAAAACTCTCATCGTCTCCCAATAACACATACCAACCTCCCTGAAGAACTCTAAATGATGCAATCATTCCTCAGAAGTTAAAAAGCATCATTAACAAGATACAAAGTCCTCAAAAGGAAAAGTTTAGAACCGTTCAAATATTTAACGTTTTTAAAGGTTAATGCTAGTTGTAAAATTAGTATAATGGGCTCTAACAATTTAGGTGGCACAACTAAAACTTTTCCCTCTCAAACTCAAGAAGCGTTTCCTTACACAGTTGTAATCGTCACCGTTGTTTAAGTGGAGTTATACTTACTTAGAGAAGATATTTCTTTCAGGGGTCCAAAAAGAGAAGACATTTTTTGGACTAGACCCTATATCCACAGTAGCCCAGTTATTTAAGAGGTTTAAGAGAGTCATACATATGAACATCCTGCTGATATAATAATAATTGCAGATATTTTTTTCAGACACAAACATATTAACAAACCATCTCCTATTGATATCATTTTCATATGACTTGTAAATAGTGTCACTCTTCCACCAATTTCTGAGAAAAATATAAGGGCCACTTTATCTTCTAATTGAAGAAAGAAAAATAGAAAATGCATTCTTAATTATCCCTTCCATTAAAAAATTAAATGAAAAATCTCAAGTAACACGCTACATACCCAATATTGGGGTTATAGAAGAGTACTGCTAATTTCCTTTTGTCAGGCCTAATTGTCCGAGAGTGTCCGCCATACAAGTATCTCCTGTGGCCCAGCAAAAAGTGAGGGAAGTTACCACCTTGAGTTGTGACAAACACCTCACTATGAAGACAAACAGTGTAATCTATTGCGGCCATCCTGGAAGAATAATTCTAGAAAAAATAGCTCAAGTCAACATCATGACACAATGACAATTAAGCAAGCATAAAGTAAATGTGTAAGAGCACAAACTCCAACCTTAAACGGAGCAAGTTCCTCTTCAGATGCCAGAGTTTCCTTAGTTTGCAAATTAGGAAACATTTCCAGAAGTGGGGCCATTGTTTTCTCAGCATTATATATTTTTCCAGATGCCAAATAGATAGATGTGTTCTTAGTGAAACCCATTCCTCTAAGCATCAGGCCAACCTGAAGAGATAGAAGAAAGCATAGACCACAATTTAATTATAGCATAGTTCGGGGGAAATATATAACATTTGATGCGCATGAAAATGGTAAGTGACATAAAGCTCATGAAGCAAAATAGAACAAAGGACCAGCTAGACTAATAAATTCCTACACGTAAAGAAGTGTTGCCAGAAACATTCTTCCTCTTCTTACACACTAAGATCACTAGAAATTTAAGGAGGGAATCACCTCCAAAGGAGTCAGGGGGCACTTTCCATTGATCCTGATTGCTCCAGGACGTATAACTCGTCCAGGCCTTGTAAATTTCCCTTTCCAACCTCTTTCTCTTGCTGCAATCATGTCTTCTCTCTCCTGTTTTCCACCATCAAAAACACAACAAGAAAAAGCAACCATATCCTGCACATGGAAAATATGTGACAAAAGTTGAAGCTAAGATCAACATGTAAAGTACAAAAATAGAAGTTAAGCATCAAAATTCATATATGATCTAAGCCAACCTCTTCAAAACGAAGATGTATGGAGACATATTTGCCACCATTGTTTTTGCTACGCTCTCTCATTCTTGCAACCAAAGATTCACCCATGGTCAATATAGGACTAGAAAATCGTAAAGCCTCATAATTTGCTAAGCATCTAAGCCGCTGGACAGCTGGAGGAGCATCAAATGACAATCTATTTGCAAAAGGAGAAATCCTTATCAACCTGCATCATTTAACAGGCAAAATTTTAAACCGATGTAACAAATATGATATTCACCCCCCCCCTCCCCCATCCAAACCATAACCATGGAATCATGACCCACATATATGTATATATATGAATATAATTCCATGATAAGAGAACAACAACCATCCTAACATAAAAAGTCCATCAGAAAATCAAATAATATCCAACAAGAGCAAACAGTGACAATGAATGAATGACCTGTCAATTAAATACCAAGTATTCATATAATACAATGAATTGAGTCCTTGTACATCCGTAAAAAGCATGTGACCATGTTAAGACCCAAGGTAGGTCACTGTAGAATATAGTAAATGAGAATGGGAAAGTCAAATAAACTCTGATCCTAGAGAAATAGCAAGAATCTCACTACTTCAATAAGAACAGCCAATCTCTGATCTTATTAGATAAGATCAGCCAACTCTATAATAATTAGGAATTCCACTAATTACCAAAGTCCAGGAGAACACTCCGATCAATTTACTCTCTGAAATATTCGATGCTTTATTGATGAGGCACTAGGCCTATTTATAAGAATTTACAGAGAGAGACTCTGTCCAAAAAGATAAATACTAAATCCATAAATATATCTAAATCTAATATTTAGATAACTAATAATAACTCTTAAAGATAGAAGATTATATCTAATAAGATATTCCTCTTATTTCCTAATTCCTAAAGATATTAATAAAGATAATAAAAGATAAAACAGACTAACTAAAAATCCTAACAACTATATCTTATCTAATAAGATATTCCTAAAAATAATATAATTAAAACAGACTCGATAAAAGATAATCAAAACATAAATTAAAGCATAGAGAGTTGGATCTCTATCAGACCATGATGGGCATATCATTAATTTCAAGCCATTAGACAAGTCAAAAAGTGTCACTAGACATAGTTTCAAGATGAAAAAATATCTACAAGACACAGCATTTATACATGTGTACATATGTGTGAGGGTGTGTCCTGTATCATTCTGTTCAAGCTACAACAAAAAGGCCACAGCTCCACAGGCTTTGCACTCCTTTCTTCTTCCAAAACTATTAAAACTAATAGAGAAGAACTACTCAATAATAAGAAGCAAACGCTTGAAAATCCCAATAACACTTTCCTGTCCAGCATTGGGCCATGCATTGACCTTTTCCTTTGAGGAATATGAATAACTGTATATTTTTCAAATACCAAGGTCAAATTCCAAGAATCCAAAATGTCTAATACAAAATTAGAGATCGAGAACAATAAGCAATTCATTCATAGAACAAATATTACACTCACTTCTCTTCAAGTAACTTTGGGAGTACCACATCTTTGTAATACTGAATAGATGACCATGCCTTAATCCTGAAATTGTAAACATTTGACATGTTGCTTCCGAATCTTTCCATTAGGTACTCAGGAATCTTATCAACGATCTGTACATCGTTTTTCAAGGTGTTGATAAAATATTCCTGATCATAAATGTCGCTGAATTTGCTGGACAAGTAAAACATAATGAATCAATACCTATTATAATTCTAAAGAGGAATGTGAGTGCTCTGAATTAAGACAGTCATCAGATCCCCCACCGGGGGGATGCCTAGATTCAATCACCAATGAAGGATGTCGAATAAAAGAAATTGACTTAACAATAGTCACAGTAACATATGTTGTATATACATATACAGTCATCGTTGAATCTAAAGCCAGACAGTATATATACTATGCCAAGGGCCAATATCAGTCAGTGACTCACAAAACTATCATTAAAAGATAGAAAACTGACAGACCTGGGATCTTTCCAGATACTGTGATAATGGAAGTTGGGGATCAGAAGTGTAGCATTGAGATAGCCAGCCACAGCAACAGCATTGCATATCTATGAGGCATATACAGCATTCATGAAAAGGATAAGTCAAGCAGTCCCAAAGCAAGAAATCTAGAGTCAAGCAACAATCACAATAACCATCAATGAAACTTTAAACAAGAAGGAATGAAAAGAAAACACTAACCGATGTCCTTTGCTGATTTAAGCCACCATTAGCCTCCACATATATGTAACCATTTGATTCTGGTAGACCTAAAATCCATAAAAGAAATATGGATTAAAATGTGACAGAATACAATACGCTAGCCAAAAATATAAATGTAGGTTACATTATTAAAATTAAGTTAGACAAATAAACAGCAGTAAGCTCAATTAAAGGTACTCAATGAGGAATGAGTGAAAAGCTCACACCGTTAATGCTTTCAGCTACCCACCAAATCAAAACAAAAGGGCCAAAACAAGAAAATTAGAAGAGATTATATCATAAACTTGTGTATATATAGCAAAAACGTTTCCAGAAAACAAGCCAATACTCCAGTCCAACAACTTCATTGTTTTAGAGAAGATCCTTTGTATTTGTCCATTTAAGCAGTGAAAGGAAAGTTTAGAACTTAGTTTATATCCACCACATTCTTTGTCCCTGAGATTAAGAGGAGATTCATCCCTCTGCAATAAGAAACAACTAGGAAAATAGGATACAAGAGAAGTATAGAGAGGAAGTTTTCCAATCCGGTTATTCCTTAACATCCAAATTATTTCCCAGTCAATGCAGACTTAAACGGCAAGTCATATTCATTTCCACACAAGTGAATTTTCTGAGGGGCAATAAAGAACAGCTCACACCCACTCTAGACACCCAAGAGATAGAAAATGTCTAAGAAAAGACGACTATATTGTATCTGAACAGCGAATAATGGACAACAGTAAGCTGCTTGTTTTGATCTTTTACCCCAACAAGATGCAACCTCTTGTAAGGTATTATATTACGAGGGTGGCATAAAAATTACAAATCTCCTATGACAAATCATTCTCCATGATACCAAAAGCAAGCAAGTAACCATAAAAAGAAAAGAGATTGAAGATAAGGGTGGAAAACTGTTTTCATTAGTGGTGTATCATGACTAAACATATCGTACCTTCTGAAGATCTGTCAACACATGGCTTCCACTCACCACCTTTATGGGAACTCTTCCATATTGTTGATATCTGAAAAGAAGTTTCAATTAAAAGTGACCAATTGAACCAAAAACCAAAATCAAAGCATCAAGATCTAGAATTAACTTATAAGAGAGCAACAAAAGACTCAATAATTTAAAAGAAGAACAACAATATAAAAGGAAAATAGACTCAATAATTTAAAAGAATAACAATATAAAAGGAAAATATTAATCCAACTAAAAGGGATGAGACAGGTTTATCAATTCCTACTTGTCCCAATTACATGCTTGATGGTAAGGAAGAAAATTCTTCCACAAGCACCACAATCAGCTCCAAGCTTCCTTATTTAGCATCTAATTTTCTTTTCTTCGCCAGAAAATTTATAATTAAGTTGCTAGTAGCCAAGGGGGCATCATAGAATAAACAGGATGTCCTGGCTTGGCATCAGTTTCCTCCATCAGAAATCTGTTATTGAACAGTTTAAAGAGCTTCACCAGTGATTTAGTTCCTTCTCAGTAGATGTTCAGTCAATTAATTCAGACCGGATAGAAAATAACTCCTCATCCTTTAGGAAGTCAAAGAAACTCTACCAGAAGACTTATAGTCATGATCAAGAACAGATGTAGCATGCCATGGTTCAAGCTACATGCGAATTCTACGTTAAAGCTATGTAAAACAAAGATATAATCGAAACATTCGGACATACAATGCAAGAAAACTAAAAGTATCGTCTGAACCTTCCCGTTCTTAGCCTCAAAACTTTCCAAAACAAATGAAATTGAATATAGGACTTAAAATAAGATCCCAGTTACTAGATCGACAAGATATCAAGAAATCCTTACGATTCTTTGACCGCTCATAAAGAATCCAAGAAAACATAAAAGAAAAGCAGTCAAAATTTCCATCATGCATCATAAACAAAAGCCATTACAGAAGAAAAAAAAAACAGCAAATCAAATCTACTAAGACCAACCGCATCGGCAGAAGAATTATCTGCTTCCATCTCGTGACGGAGTTTCGCATACAGCTCCGGGCTGCGGTACACAGACCCAGGAGCTGGACGGTGCTTGATAATCGGAACGACATCGAATGAGACAGTGCCCATGTATAGAAGCATGCCGGAGATATAAATAAGAGGAGCAAAGAGGAAAACCCCCTGACGGCGTAGTAGGGCGGAAAGAAAAGTCCAGGCGAGACGTTGGGCAAGATTACGGCCAGCAGGCTGTCCCGGAGAAAACCGACCAGTTTTAGAGCGGCTGTAGCGGAACCTCGGAGACCGACGTGGCGACTGCGGCGGCGACGGCGTGGAGTGGCCACTACTGGGCAGCCGGTTGTAAGGTTGCATTTGGTATCAAACTCTCTACATCACATCACATAATTACGTCCATTTGAACGCACATCTCTCTCTCCCACCCCTTCACCCAAGAATACAGAAGGTGAATCCTGAGAGACACTCAGACAATGGCAGCGTTTGGAAGTATTGCAATGGAAAAGACAGACGAGAACTTCGCGCCTTGTTCTGGGAAGAGAGAGATTGCACGTGCTGGGCACTGTGGGGATGATGGGTTCAAGTTTTGGCTAGCTGGGCATGTTTTCTGGTGGACTCTGAAGAAAAGTATTTCCTTTTGATTGATTAAGAGGGAAAAGCACCTCTTTCTTTTACATTTCTTCTCTCCCTTTCCTTTCTTTTATCCCTGACTTTTGTTACAAGCTGTGAAGCTGCGTGGAGAAATAATTGAATAAAGAATCCGTGTCCTCCAGCGATTTGTGATTGAGAGTATAGAAGAAAACACCATCAGGGTTTGGAATTTCTTTGAGATTATGCTTGCCATTTTTTTTTTTCAATTCAGGTTTGATGGGTCAAATCCACCGTGAAGATGATCTTTTCAAGGATTTCTTCTCCTCCATAATAATTATGTGTTTGAGTAAATTTCCTCATTCCATTATTTAAGAAATTCCAAAATCAAATATGTTGTTAACTTGACTAAAGTTGCCATGTGCGAGAAATTTAGAAAAACTCAAATTAAGAAAAATGCATACCAATGTTTTTTTTTTTTTTTGGGTAAAAGCATACCAGTGTTTCTTATAATTATTTCCCAAGTATTTGCTTATGTAATGGGCTTTTTTTCTAATGTGCCCCTAATTAAATAACTATTTACTAAAATGCCCCTGTTTGAAAACTATTTCTCAATATGCCCCTGTCAGAAAACTATTTCTCAATGTGCCCCTGTGTTAGTCGACTAAATCCATGGTTTAGTCGACTAAAACGCGGGGCCAATTTTTTTTTTTTGAAAACCCCCGAAATTTAGTCGACTAAACCATAAGTTTTAGTCGACTAAATAAGTCGAGGCCTTTTTTTAAAAACCCAAACCTGACATTTAGTCGACTAAACCGTAAGGCTTAGTCGACTAAATGTCGGCAGAGGGGTTTTTTAAAACCCCAAATCGCGCCTATTCGAACCCCACGAACCCTAATCGACTAAATCCTCTCCCCAAACCTCTACCCCTCAGTTTTTTGCCCCAAATCCTTGTTGAATCCGTTGGTGGGTAGCGAATAAAACTTCATTCTAGTGTCATTTGCGTCAATTTTGGTATGTTCTCATCTCCATTTCGAATTTCGACGGTTGTTCTTGCGTTTTTCTGTTTTGTACTTTCATTTGGTGATTTTGTTGTGTATCTTTGATTGGTTTGAGTATTTCATTCGTATTTATAGATGAAAATGACGAATTTACATGTAAAAGTGGAAAGATTTACATCGGTTGAGAATTTTTTATTTTATTTTTGGACGAATTTCACTTCGGTGTTTTACAATTGTTGTTGTTGTTGATTGTGTTTTGTGTATATTTTTGATTGGTTTGAGTATTTCATTCGTATTTATGGATGAAAATGACGAATTTACATGTGAAAGTGGAAAGATTTACATCGGTTGAGAATTTTTTTATTTTTGGACGAATTTCACTTCGGTTTTTTACAATTTTGTTGTTGTTAATTGTGTTTTGTGTATATTTGATGCTGATTTGAGTATTTCATTTGTAGTTATGGATGAAAATGAAAGTTTGTTGTTAATTTGAGGATTTCATTTTGATTTGTTTGTTGTTGATTTGAATATTTCTTGTTTATGTTGATTGTGTTTGTTGTTGATTTTAAGTTATTGGTTTGTGAAAATAATGAATGTATATGGGAAAGTGAAAACGATGAATGTTTCGGGTTTTGTTGATGGTTTATATTGTCCCTTTGTAGGTTGTTGTTGTCATCATGCCTCATAGAGAAGGTTCTTCTAACACCGGCAACGAGCGTGGGAGGCGGGTTAAACAACGGGCGAGCCGCGAGGCATCCTCCTCTAGGGCACAGCAGCCTGAGCCCGTTGTGGATCTCCCTTACGGTTATCTGTTTGATAACAATGTAGAAGAGCACGAACAATTCGTGGTCAATTTCGCCACGAGACCCATCTGCAAGCCAAAGTCTCTGGACCTAGCATTCTTTGCTGGTGAGGGATTTGAGATAGTGCCGACGTTGGATAATGCCCATCTGAGAGGCTTGGCAGATATGAGTTGTCCCTATTCTGAGGTTATGGTGAAGCTTTCTACCATAACATGAGCTACATTGATGGTGATCTTCGATCTCGCGTCTGCGGGATTGACATATTGGTGGATTACACTGGCCGGAGGATGTTACTGGGATATAATTTTGATGGAGTGCGGACTTATCGGTATGATGGGGATTCTAGCTCTGTACCCTTCACGGGTTATCATCGGGATGATGCTGTGTGTGAGGCTAGGAGGCCAGTACCTCATAGACCTGTAGTTTTTTGTGGGCCAGCTGACTATTGATGCCCGCATTCTATATTATGTCATGACCACATTTTGTTCCCTCGGGCTTACAATCATTCAAGGGTGTTGGAGGGTGACATTCCTGTCATGTGGGCTATTCGTCATGCCATTAATGTCAATTGGAGGCACTACATTTGCTGGATGATGTCTAAGGCCAAACAGAAGGCTGGAGCTGCACTCCCATATGCCTATCTGGTTCAGAGGATGTTGGAGTATTTTGGTGTTCCTATGGACAATGAGCAAATGGTGACTCACAAAACGTGGAATGCTAGATTTGGTCAGCGTTTGTTGGAGCAGTGCAAGATCTCCAAGGGGGAAAATGGTATGTGGCATTTCACCAATGTGCCTGAGGAGGTACCTGATGTTGGGCCAGCTCCACCTATTGTTCCTCCTGAGGTCCATGATGAGGATGATGAGGATGTTCATATGGAGGAGATAGTTGAGCCGGAAGGTGGATTCTCCTTGGAGCCGATGATGAGGAGGGTGAGGAGGCGGCTGGCACATCTGAAGAGGAAGATTAGATTTATTTGTTTTGCCATTGTTGTTTTTAGATTTCAAATTTCATTTGACTTGATTTTGCTTTTGTCTTGATGTAAGGGTGTCCTCATGTAAGGGCGTCCTCTACTATGTTTCCTTTGATCGAACAAATGAATGGATGTTTGATTCAGTATAATGGTTTTTACTTAATTTGTGAATGAAGTGTTAAATTTCATAATTGAATTCCACTGGTACTTTCTGATTCTCAGTATATTTATTTATGTACATTGTATTGTGCTGGCATTGTGTTTGGGGACTCTCATCACATTTTGGTATGAACTTTTAAGAAGAAAATGGTTTACTTTATGACATTTGTCTGGTCTAGTCGACTAAACCAGATGGTTTAGTCGAGTACGACCATCCAGAGGCGGGTGATGTAGCCTCTGGATGGTCGTAGTCGACTAGACCATAACCATATGGTCTAGTCGACTAAACCATATGGTCTAGTCGACTACGACCATCCAGAGGCTACATCACCCGCCTCTGGATGGTCGTAATGCCCCCTCCACAATTGGTTTTGCTTTCCATCATGCACAACAACATTTGTATATCTCTTTTACATATCAGTGTGACGTGGGGAATGTATTTTGAGCATCAATTAATGGCACCACACATAGGATTGAACCGATAATGTTACAACAAAACAAAGTTTGAAGTTTGAAGCCATTAGCAAAACAAATCATCGTAAACTCAATACAAAACACGTTACATAGAATTCAAGCTTGTCTAATCCTCGTTGGACATGTACGTGCATTATGACCGACTTGGTTACAACTCCTACATCTTTGCTGACTGCTTGAGGGTTGAGACTCCACCCAATCCATCTCATTTTGTATCCTTGTAGACTTTGGCCTTCCCTTTGTGCGTGACAAATTTGCGTCCGGGATAACGGTTGGGCCTGCTCCTTGTTCAATCAACAATTCACTGCCTATCGGATACTAGTGTGCGGCATACACCTGACTAATGTATGGGATAGTGATCACCGGGTCAACATAATCGTAATGGTTCAAATTTTCCGCCTTGCATACTGCTAATACGTGGCTGCAAGGATACCTTCTAGCTGTGAACCTCCCACATTGGCATTTGTGATTGATCAAGTCAACCCTCATAATGTCACTGGCCTCATGTGTAGATTGGTTGTATGCGTTCTCAACCTCAAATAACTGTAAATCTCTGTCATAGAGTCGCACACGGTATGTGATTGTCAAATGGTCCATCTTTTGTATCGCGTCTTCTACCGTTTTTGCGACTATCCTGCCTACAGCCATTTGTTTGCTAATTTGAACACGCCTCGTGACGAAATAGTCGACAAGTCTACTACAAGTCATCTTCACCAAAGCCGTTATCGGTAGATTACGAGCACCCCTGAGGACCTTGTTGACACACTCGGCTAAGTTAGTTGTCATGTGACCAAACCTCAGTCTGTCTTCATCGTAGGACCTGCACCATTTCTCCTTTGGAAGCCGATCAAACCAGGAGGCAACATGTGGGTTTGCATCAACAAACTCTTGAAACCTCATTTCTCCTGTATGATGAGACTTCATGCAATATAATTTCACGGCATATTGCATTTCAGACTTAGAAGAAAAATGATGAGACACATATAATGGATCACCTAAATGCCAACCACCTTGCTCATCATCATCACCATACAACATCTCCATCTCATCATCACATTGCGTCCAATCAATGAACGAATAGTGCAGGCTTTCGTTCTAAAATGGCGCTACATTTGTCAAAATGTTCTTTTTGTCATAACCACTAAATCAAAATTACAAATACAAATACAAGTTTACTAACTTACCACTGCTAACTGGTTGAACATTCATCGGTGGCATTGTTGCAGTAGTCGGGTTTACAGGGTCCGTGCGAGTATCAAAATCATCCTCCACATCAGTATTTGAGCTTCCACCTAGTGAAATAAACCTCTCATATTCATCCTCCTCATCGTTGTCCATATTCTCATCTTCCTCATCCTCGTCTTCCTCATTCTCCTCTTCTTGCGTCAATATTATCTCACTTAAGCCTTGTGAAGGTGCAGATACAGGTACAGGTGTTTCTTCTTGATCAAAATACTGTGGAGATCTTGTATGCATGGGTACAGATGATGATTCACCAGATTCAAGCTCAACATATATCTCAATAAAATTTTGTGATTTCCGACTAGCAAATGCATCTATGATACACTCTACATCTTCATCATCACATATATCGCTACTAATGTAGTATACACTATCCTTACCAACTATAGTCTCCACTTTGGCCATTATCCGATGAATGCACCGCGTTTGATTTTCATCATTTTCGTTTTTCCTTCAAATTGAACACCATCGGGACCTTAAAAATGCCTCCCACTATAGTAGATTATAGTAACGAGCGTGTTTGAACTTGAACTCATCATTCACATCACAATTTCAAGCTGCAGAAGGGAGAGTTTTAGATTACAAACAAAAACAAAAGCTTAACAAAGTGAAACTACAAAGATTACACAACAATTATACCTTCAACAACGGATTCAACAAGGATTTGGGGCAAAAAACTGAGGGGGAGAGGTTTGGGGAGAGGATTTAGTCGATTAGGGTTCGTGGGGTTCGAATAGGCGCGATTTGGGGTTTTAAAAAACCCCTCTGCCGACATTTAGTCGACTAAGCCTTACGGTTTAGTTGACTAAATGTCGGGTTTGGGCTTTTAAAAAAAGGCCCCGACTTATTTAGTCGACTAAAACTTATGGTTTAGTCGACTAAATTTCGGGGGTTTTCAAAAAAAAATTTGGCCCCGCGTTTTAGTCGACGAAACCATGGATTTAGTCGACTAACACAGGGGCACATTGGGAAATAGTTTTCTGACAGGGGCATATTGGGAAATAGTTTCCAAACAGGGGCATTTTGGTAAATAGTTATTTAATTAGGGGCACATTGGGAAAAAAGCCTATGTCATGTGACAGAAACTTTAAAAATGTGAAAAAGATAAAAAGGTATTTTAAATATTCATAATCTCATAAAGATATTTGACTTAATTTAGCTTTTGAAAATTAAAAACAAAAGAGAAATTTGCCCTTACATTATTTTTTTTATTTAAAACAAATTTTCCCCACCATTCACAGCCAGAGCTCTGGCCTGAATATGCCCTAAGGAATAAATATTCCTAGAGTGGTGGTGATTGTACAAAATGTTGGTGACTATTAAGTCACCAATGCCTTTCAATATAAATCATACAAACAAAATATATATATATATATATATATATTAACATTTGATCTTTAACACAAACCTATTAACGGGTTCATATAAAGAATTGACAGGTTTAGATAAGGAATTCGTAATTTTTGTTTTTTAAGTAAAAAAAGTCACTTACTCTCTCAAGTCATTCATAGGTTAAGATGAAGAATTCAAAAGTTTAGATAAGGAATTCACAACTTTTGTTTCAGTAAATAACTCACTCTCTCAAGTCATTCACAAATTTAGATAAAAAATTTACAAATTTATCTAAGAAATTCACAAGTTTTGATAACGAATTCGCAATTTTTTGTTTTTAAAGTGAAAAATTAACTTACATGCTCGAGTCATTCATAAGTTTGGATAATGGGATCACAAATTTAGATAAGGAATTCACAACTTTCGTTTTTAAGTAAGAAATTCACTTACTCTTTCTGATCATTCAAACTTTAAATAAGGAATCCATAAGTTCAAATAAGAACTGTATATCCAACACCTGCTTCCAACTTGATTTCAAGCGCCAACTATCATCAACAACTTTCCCCACAATACTAAGCCATCTCAATTTCCAAATATAAACAATTGAATCACTATTTTTTTTCTATATAAAAAAACCTTCAAAAAAAAATATATATATATATATAAGTATTCAATATATATTTGATTATAGTAAAAGTCTACCATTAATCCACTTGTTTCCTTTAGCACACACGTAAATAGCCAAATTCCTTGTATGTGTTGTCTCCACATATCAGATAAATTTTGGCAAAAAACATACAAGATAAATTCTGGAAAATATATGCATACAAAATCAAAATGAAGAACATTGTGGCTTAGCTATTTATACAATTCATACCCTTTTTTTGGGGGAAATCATCTCATTTCTCTTTCAAATTAAATGCTTTGATCCTTTTTTTTTAATATTCTAGAGAATCAGAATAAAATCAAAAATCAAGTTGGAACGACGGGCGTTGAATTTGCAGTCCTTTTCTAAATTTGTTAATTGCTTATCTAAACTTATGAATGACCTGAGAGAGTAAGTGTGTAACACCCCCAATTTCTAACAGTTACGATAACATAAAATTTCGAAGATTTATATAAATAATCACTGAAATTCGAGATAAACAACTTTGGGAAGTGTTACCGCCGCACTTGTACTGGGACAAGTGCAAGGCTACTTTTTACAATAATGTAAATTCAAACTTAAGCAAAAATGTATTTTATTCTAAACAAAATAAAATGTAACAGAATTAGCTGAAGGTGCTTCCTCATTTCTCACTGTTAGCCCCAACCCTTTGCACATGTTTCACTGAAATTCTGCTCCCCCGAAGG
Organism: Acacia pycnantha; assembly: GCA_025563575.1. Taxonomy (NCBI): domain Eukaryota; kingdom Viridiplantae; phylum Streptophyta; class Magnoliopsida; order Fabales; family Fabaceae; genus Acacia; species Acacia pycnantha. The sequence goes on from JAMWYP010000217.1 coordinate 392,095, forward strand.
ATCATCGCAGCCCATGAACACAAACATCAGCAATTGCTGGTAATCATAATAAAACACAATTTAACTGGCACAAATATATTATTCAAAGCAAACATACATAATCATGTGGTAATTGCATCAAACGTTATTCATTATCTTTTCAAATTTATTTAGACCTGGGAAGCCCTGCTAGTCTATTTAGTGGGAAGAGAACCATGGTAGACCCGGGAAACCCTACCAGTCACAATTAATCAATTTGGTCATAAAGTATTTCTTCCTAGTGTGCACACCTCTTCCCAAAGTTGCTACTAGTGTCCCGGGAAACCCTGCCAGACACCACCTTGGGAAGAACGAATATCATCGGTTCACATCAAATAACATATCGAGGGCATAAAGCCCGATTGTATTCATCACTTTGGGAGGTATCATCCCAAAGCTACCTCCCACTGTTAAATTATTTTAAAAATACACTCATAATAAAATTTCTAAATTATTTCTATGCACTATAGTGCCTAAATTGAATTTATTAATATTGTATACTTATTTAATTATCTTTCATACACTTTTCTATTATTTAATTAAATATAAGATAAAAGGATATTTTATATATAATCTATTTATATCCTATTTTATTGTGAGGAGATATTATATAAAGAAAGAATAAATAAAAGAAATATCAAATAATATAGCATCAGACACAACAAGTATAATATAGTATATTATAGGGTTAAGGTGCAAAAATAGACAAATGCTTTTCTCAAAAGAGCGTCCAGTGGCAAATACTTTTTTTTGGCGCAAAAGTAGACACGTGGTTACAAAGTGGAGCAAAATTAGCGTTTGACCGTTAGTTGACTTTTTTGTACTGAAAATGATGATGTGGATGATGACGTGGATGATGACGTGGATGTTGATGGTCTCGGGTTGTTATAAATTACGGTTTAGCCCCAGCACACATTTGAGATAATTTCAAGTTAGTCCCTCCATGAACTTTTAAAAGTTTCAAGTTAGTCCCTCCAGATAATTTGATTTTGACCTTCTTCCCCAAAGCTTGCCCTCCACGATGAGAAGCATGAAATCAGAGAAGCGTAAGCGCGTAATCTAATTCAAACAAAAAGATCCTTAATAGTACTCATGTTTGATGCCTTTGAGGTTTCCACGCCGGATCGGAAGTTCCGGATCTTACCTTTTATCAGCGGGGAAGATGATGCTGATGCAACCCCCGGTTTCAACTACTCTGGACTTCAACCCGTATCCTGGAGACAAATTTTATTGGGGGAAAATTCAGGAGACGAGGGACTTCAATTCCAAGATTCAATCTTTTCCCCCAATCCCAAACTAAAAGCAACCTAAGAGATTAACTTGCTGATGAACTTGGATCAGACACAGCCAAATAATCATTCGAAGTTCGTTTCTTTGTTTGAACAAAATACAGATTAAAGCTCATTCAACCAAAAAGAATTTGTCCACGCAGATTATATAGGTAAACCCGAAAAATGGAAGACAAGAAATGGGTCTGATTACTAGGAAAGTTCGAGCTTTGAAGGGAGTCATAATGAATTCAACCAAAAATTGGACTTCCGTTTCCGTTTCCCAACAACCCATCAACGCTACTTCCACCCCCGAAAACACTAAACCCCCACCCCCTCATCTCCGCCGCCCCCCCACACAAATGTAATAGCCAAAGATAACAACCATAATCGAACCAAGAAAAGGTTGGATCAAAAGAGAGAATTAGGTGTGTGGAATCCGAACCTTGAAGGCAAGAATTTCGCCCTCCAACGCACTCAAATCCACCAATTTTCTATCGCCTCTGTCATCGCTGCCACTTCCGGCGCCGATTCCCTCTTCTCCGTCAAGTCCCAGCCGAACTCCCTCACCCCTGGCTCTCCCAGTCTTTCTCACCCAGAAATTGCCCTAACGACTGACTTTCCCTCGCCTCCGGCACCGCCTTCAACGATTCCCTCTTCTCCGTCAACTCTCTCAATCGCCAGCTAAAAGTGCAGCCGGAGGGAGATTGGGGGGGTAGCGGATCGAGATTGGGGGGTGGCAGATCGTGGAGGTGGGGGGCAGCGGTCGATCGTGGAGGGGGGTGGTCTGCGAGTGGGTGACTCTTAGGAAGAAGAAGGTCTGACGGGGAAGGAAGAATAAAGGAAGGAAGGAAGAAATTTTGCTGAGTAAGATAGGTGTGGAATTTTTTTTTATTTCTTCTTTCTTTTTGCACTGCCAAGTAGGAAAAAATTTGCTGAGTCAGCATCCAGGTTAATGTTTTTGATCAAACTAACGGTCAACTAACGGTCAAACGCTAATTTTGCTCCACTTTGTAACCACGTGTCTACTTTTGCGCCAAAAAAAAGTATTTGCTACTGGACGCTCTTTTGAGAAAATCATTTGTCTATTTTTGCACCTTAACCCTATATTATATTATCATGATATATTGCAATTAATGAAAAGAAAGTCCGGACTCCACATGAAACAATTGTCGTGGATGTTAGTTATGGAAGAGGTATTATTGTGATAATGTAATATCTAATAAAAGAGGGATTGGTGCCGCAAGCTACACGCACAAGACGGAACAGTCACAATTAAGTGAATTGAAAGATGCAGTCGGACGCACAAACAGAGTGGTGACTTTGCAAAAAAAAGCTACTCCAAAAGAAATATATATTATTCAATTACCAAAGGCCAAAATACCAAAAGCCAAAACGTACAGGGATCTTATGTTGAATGGTATGTGACTTTTACAAAAAGTTACTCACGCAAAATGAGAACAAGCAATATATGTATGTTCAATTGCCAAAGACTGAAACACCAAGGCCAAAAAGGCACCTAATCAATAATTAAGGCTAATCGAGATCAACCAGAATCATATCATAAGAAGAAAACAACTTTCTCATAGAGGAAGGCAAACACAAAATTCATGTACTAAATGAAAATCACGAGAAAGAACGAGACGACAATTTTGTGGATTTAAAAAGAATTATGCCATGTAGCAATGGATTCCTATTGTTTTAGGGATTATGATTACCTGTCAAAATTCATATAAAATTAACCTAAGACTCATGAGATTAGGATTACCTACCAAGATTCATATAAAATTAACCTAAGACTCATGGGATTGGGATTACCTACCAAGATTCATATAAAATTAACTTAAGACTCATGGGATTGGGATTACCTACCAAGATTCATATAAAATTAACCTAAGACTCATGGGATTAGGATTATTTATCAAGATTCGTATAAAATTAACCTAAGACTCATGGGATTAGGATTACCTGATCTCCGTTTTTGCTAGCCTTCTAGAAAAATGCTTTGATGAGAGTACGGGAGGAGGATGCAGTAGCGGAGAAGAAAAGTGTCGAGCGTTTTCTAGGTTTAGACGGCTAGACCTAAGTTTATAATTAAAATCTAAGGTTTTAGCTATGGGCTGGGCTCTTTAATTATTGTCAATTAATAAATTAACACTACAAACATTATTAATCTCTAGATTTGATATATTATTTTTATTATTTTATTATTTTAATCTATTATTATTATTATTATCATCATCATTTCTATTATTAATCAGGGGTATTACAAAGTGAATTTGTTTTTTAAAAAACGAGAGTTGCGAATTCTTTATCTAAACTTGTCAAGTCCTTATCAAAATTTGTGATCTCCTCATTTAAAGTTGTTATGGAATAAATATTAGGCCCACATCCCATATATGGCCCAACCAGGAGCATATTGCATATCGGGATCTGCCTGTCATAAAGGAGGATCCAATCATAGTAAAGAGGCCGATATGGTTAGAGCACACACACCACCCCCTTGGCTAAACGCCTCCAGTAATCCTCGAACTACGTGGACTTTGATCCCTCCTCAGGGTACGTAGGCCCTAGGTATCGCACCTAGGTCAAGTCCCTGTGCTTTGTGATCTCCGTTCCTTGCTTGGGGGAGAGCTATTTGATCCTACATCCACATCCTAGCCCACCTAGGGTTAGGGTTTATGTTCTATGACGGAACATTGGCGCCGACCGTGGGGAACCGTAAATTTCGATTCCCGTGACCAAAGATGGTCTATGATTTCAATTCCGTTTAAGAATATGTTCTCTCCAATTCTTTCAAATCTTGTTTATTTATATGTAATTGTTCATTGCATATTTCATGCTAAGATTTGCAAGAAAGAAGAAAAGAGGGAGTGCATAAATCCGAGGTAACCAAACCCGTCTTCGAAAATCATGTCCAGTTTAAACATGTAGGAGTATGAGGTAAATAAACCCGGTTTCGAAAATCATGTTCAAGTTAAACATGTATGAATTCTGGTAAAGAAACTCGTTTTCAAAAATCATGTCCAGTTAAACATGTAGGAGTATGAGGTACATAAACCGGTTCCAAAAATCATGTTCAAATTAAACATGTATGAATTCTGAGTAAAGAAACCCGTCTTCGAAAATCATGTCAAAGCTAAACATGTAGGAATCTGAGGTACAGAAACCCGTCTTCGAAAATCATGTCAAATCTAAACATGTATGAAGTCATGGTAAAGAAACCCGTCTTTGAAAATCATATCTAATTTATATTCATGCGTGAATCTGAGGTGCATAAACCCGTTCTGAAAATCATGTTCAAATTAAACATGTATGAATTCTGAGTAAAGAAACCCGTCTTCAAAAATCATGTCACAGCTAAACATGTAGGAATCCGAGGTACAGAAACCCGTCTTCGAAAATCATGTCAAATCTAAACATGTATGAAGTTATGGTAAAGAAACCCGTCTTCGAAAATCATGTCAAATCTAAACATGTATGAAGTCATGGTAAAGAAACTCGTCTTCAAAAATCATGTCAAGTCTGTTTTATACAATTAAATCCATGCTCCTTAATTGGATCTCGGATAGATTGTGGAGTCCGTCCTTACGAAAGGGATGAAGGCGGACCCCAGCTTAGCTTAATCTGGTTAAAATCCGGGATCCGTAGAAATAACGGTTAAAACATGCTTCATTTGGGACACGGTAAAACCGAGATAAGTTCTGTTAAGGTTTTGCAGGAAACAAAGACAGAAGGCGGACCCAATTTAAACTGAATCTAGTTTAAAATCGAGGATCCCGGTTAAGCACGCACGGAATCCCAACAATGACGAACACCTTGTCGGATTTGGAAAGTAGCACATCCTGGCAGCTCAGAAACCTGAACTACCAGGCTGGGGGGCAACAGAGTGGACAACGATTTGTTGAATGGAAGAGCGTACTATCAATAACCGACATTAATGAAAACCAGAAAGTTTAATGCAAGCTCGGATGAGTATCCGAAATGAGCACGTTGAATGATTTGCACAACAGTAAGTATTTTCCATTTATTGTGATTTGCTTACATGTTATTAAATGCAGGAATATAAACCAGACAATTAGCCCGGGAAAATTGCTATGAAAGCAAAGTCGGATTCGGGGATCTCGGATAGCGATCGGTTAATCTCGGCGGCTCAAAGACCTAAACTACCGAGCTTGGGGGCAAGCTGTTATGGAATAAATATTAGGCCCATATCCCATATATGGCCCAACAATGAGCATATTGCATATCGGGATCTCGCTTGTCATAAAGGAGGATCCAATCATATCAATCATAGTAAAGAGGCCGATATGGTTGTTGGGATATGCCGCCGAGGTTAATGAGACCGATATGATCGATCTCGAATCAATCATATTAATGAGGCCGATACGATTCCACCTAAGGTACACTCTATAAATAGGAGTTAAACCCTAAAGGTACACATCATCTTCTAAGCTCTCTCTCAATTGCATATATTGCACACAGAGCACACACACCACCCCCCTTGGCTAAACGCCTCCGGTAAACCTTGAACTACGTGGACTTTGATCCCTCCTCAGGGTACGTAGGCCCTAGGTATCGCACCTAGGTCAAGTCCCTGTGCTTTGTGATCTCCGATCCTCTCAAGTATCTAATCCATGGATGCTTGGGAGAGAGCTATTTGATCCTACATCGACATCCTAGCCCACCTAGGGCTAGAGATTTATGTTCTATGAAGGAACAAAAGTTGTGAATTTCTTATCTAAATTTGTAAATGACTTGAAAGAGTTAGTGAGATTTTTACTTAAACGAAAGTTGTGAATTCCTTATCTGATATGAACTTGTGAATGACCTAAAAAAGTGAGTGAATTTTTTACTTAAAAAATGAAAGTTCAAAATTCTTTATCTAAACTTATAAATTCTTTATCTGAGCTTGTTAATGGGTTTAAGTTAAAGATCAAAGATGTGCGCGCTCACACATATATTGTTTACATAATTTATATTGAATGACATCGGTGGTCTAATGGCCAACAATATAATTTTTTGTGCAAACAAAGTGGTGGGGGTTCGAATTTCGAACCACACCCCCACCACTTAAGGCTAGACTATTCCTGCCAGAGCTCTGGCGGCGGCGGAGGCCGTGGGGTAACTTTTTATTTTAAATAAAAAAATATGTAAGGCAAATTGATATTTTGTTTTTAATTTTTAAAAATACAAATTGAACCTAACATATCTTTAGGGGAAAGCACCAATATAAGAACTTTTTACAAAAATTGTATCCAATTAGAGCAGTTAGAAAAAGTTTTACCGATCTAATGCAGTCAAAGGCGTGGGTTGACTGACGCCACTGTAGAGTGGCGTCAGAACTCTGACGCCACTGGTGGCGTCAGTTAACTGACACCTTTGACTGCATTAGATCGGTAAAACTTTTCTCAACTGCTCTAATTGAGTACAATTTTTTTTTTTAAAGTTGCTATTTTGGTGTTTTTCCCCGTCTCTTTAAGATTATGAATATTTGAAGCATATTTTTGTTTTGTTAACATTTTTTTAGTTATTTGTTAGGATTTTTCCTTTGTATAAATGTTTACAGGTTTTCTATCCTCGTATAGCTCCCCGGTTCAAAATGTTGACTGAAAATATCCTCAATTTTCAAGATCCCTTCCAATCAAAGAAAAGCCCTCGTTTTAATGAAACATTAGCACCATTACTTGTAATGACTGAACACTTTAATTTTGAAATAAATGCACTGGCTAATTTGCCCCACACAATTATGCTCTTCCCTATTTTTTATTTTATTTAACAAATATCTAGTTTGAATTTTTGGGGGAATATGACCTCAGATTTCAAAGCACACCCAAACAAAGAAAATGTTTCATTTGTGACTATTATTGTTATAGGTTATATGTAATCCAAAAAATAAGAAAATTTAGTTACTTAAACTTATTATTTAATATATCATTTACCAAATTAGAATAAATAGATTTAAAACGAAAAAGTTTAAGTACATTAATGACAATGGCTAGTTAAGGAGTAAATTATGAATAAGATAATATGCGCGTGTGTCATACTTTGATTATAAAATATATCTCCTTATATTAGATTTGGTATAAAATTTTAAAATAATGAAAATATGCATAGTTTAACAAAAAAAAATATTTATTTATGAAATATCATTCTATGGTATGTTTGAAACTACTTTAATTCTCATGGTAAGAAAAATATTTTGATTTACTTCATTACAAATGTATGGGCTAATTGAAGAACTTATTTTAATACAAAAATATAAGATATTAATCTGCTATCATAAATTTATGATTTTTTAAATAATTTTATTAAGTACACAAATTAAGAGAGATTTTCATCAATAAGGATAGGTTTTAATATAAATAATTAGAATATTTTTGTAAGAAAATTAACAAATATTTATTATAAATAACTAATTTGAGTAACTTCTTTCGCTTCTGTAATTATGTACCTTCTAACCGCGCTAAATTGTTTTTTTTTTTTATAAAAAAAAAAGATGGTGGCAAGTGTGCAACCACTTCGGGTTTTGCAGTGGCAATGACAACCCTCCCAACCGTGGTAGCTCCATACAAAGCCGAATACGAGTAGTTTTACCGCAGCTTGAACCCTAGACCTCTTAAGAGAATTCAGCGCCACATTCCGCTGGACCAACCAGATACCCACTAAACTCTTAATCCGTCTTTTTTATGCCAATTCGAAGAAAACGGCGATTTGATACGGGTCGCGCACTATAGACAGCCCGACCCGGGTACGAAGAGAAGAATGAAGAATCGAAGGAGGAAGGGTATTTGAGTATTCTAATAATCCCTTCTTCCACAAGATCCAGAGAAAGAGGCGCTGTGATTTAGCTCTCGTGAGAGGGAGGGACAGCTTCCCCTAGGGTTCCATTCAATTCAAACGCTACGCTTAAACCCAACGATTTCTCTTCATGGGAACTCCAGAGACTTCTCGGGAACCCTGTCCCGATCGTATTCTCGATGACATCGGCGGCGCTTTTGGCATGGGAGCCGTTGGTGGCTCCGCCTTTCACTTTCTCAAAGGACTCTACAACTCTCCCAAGGGATCGCGGCTCATCGGCGGCTCTCAAGCCGTTCGCCTCAACGCGCCGCGTGTTGGAGGTAGCTTCGCTGTCTGGGGCGGCCTGTTCTCCACTTTCGACTGTACCATGGTCTATCTTCGTCAGAAGGAGGACCCCTGGAACTCCATCATCGCTGGTGCTGCTACCGGTGGCTTTCTCTCTATGAGGCAGGGTCTTGGGGCTTCTGCTCGCTCGGCTGCATTTGGCGGCGTCTTGTTGGCCATGATTGAAGGAGCTGGGATCATGCTCAACAAGTTCCTCAGCGCACAGCAACAGATGCCTATAATGATTGAAGAACCTATGCCTGGGTACCCTAACCCTTCCAATAATAGATTACCGGTCCCAACCGTACCTCAAGAGATGACGTCACCGACTGCACCTTCCGATTCGGGTTCGGAAAGTAAATCTTGGGTAGGGGGATGGTTTGGTGGAGGCAAGAAGGATGAACCCAGCACGAGTGGGGGAAGCGAGACCAAGGTTTTGGAGAGTTTTGATGCTCCTCCAGTGCCGAATTTCGAATATAAGTGAGCTGGGGTTTGAGGCAGTGGTCATGTTTTGTGGGGGTAGTTGGTAACGATAAAAGGAAGGGTTTTCAATCGTAAAGTTTTTTAAATTTATCGTTAGGAGGTTCGAGTTGAACCAAACTTAACGATTGATTGTCACGTATCAGACCTGTATTCTCTTTTGGCTGTCTTGTTTTCTGACTTAAGTTTCTTGAAATATGAGATAGTGAATAGTCTTGCAAAATAATGCTATTCATTAGGATTCTGGCCCATTCGTTCGGAATACAGCCATCTCACAGCTATATTTTGATTCTTGATGTATGAGTAAGCAAATTTTGCAGGTTTATATAGTATTTACTAAATACATGTGTTGGCTTTGAGTCCTTGCTTCAGTTCATTAGAATGACAAGAATTTTGTTATTGGTAAGAGCAGAATTTTCCATCAAATCCATTAGGCACGTATAGCATTGAATTCTGTTACCGTTGTGTTCAGGAACCTTCTGTACATAGTATGTCCTCAATGTATACTCAATGGAAATATTTTCTTTTATTTATTTGTCGGATTATGCTAGTCATTTTCCTGATAAAAGGATTGCAAGGCCCTCGCATATTGTCACGGTTAGAATTCTCAAGCCAAGTATTAATCCGTGTTAGATCTAATGTCATAGCCTGTTTTCTATGTTATGGTGTGTTTACGTGTAATATTACTCAGACTTGCTACACTTTTACATGCTGCTTGGTATTCGAACTCATAGTTCTACCGGGTGGGAAGGAATGATTTGCTGACCTTAACTGTGGAAGTCCTTATATGTCAATTGAACTTATACCTTCGCCCAACGATTTGAAATTACACAATGGCGAGAATGTTTACCAGATCTAACAAGTACAATGTAGTGATTCTAGCCTGTGGGTCTTTGGTCTTGTAGTTATGGGGATGCCTATTATGCCGCCAAAAGTTGTGTTATATAAGTGACTCTTTTTCTCTTAGCTCACGTTGGCTTCTTGAATTCTCGTGCATAAATTTACCATGTTCATTTTGAGTACTCCTGGATACGTGTATTTCTGCTTTTGTGCGTGTCTCCATTTTTAGCTGGAGAACAAGCATTGTTGACTTGTGAGTTAGCAAAAGTCTTGGTGTCCGTGGAGTTTATGCATGTGCAGTTGACTGGAAAAATGACCAATCTGGACGGTCTCTAAAGATGCTGAAATTTTCTGTGTCAAATTATAATATATATGCTGATGTTAAACTTTCCAACACAGAAATTTCATCCATCCCAACTTAACCTTTTATGCTTGAATTTTCAGCCAGCTATTAAGAAACAATTGCCGTTCTCATTCAATAGTCATGCCCATAGATACTTTAAAAATGCGTACATATTTCCCTTTAGATTCCACGGATAAACACTGACCAGCAGGCCTCTATAGTGAAAACCATTTAACTTAGAACCTCCCCTACCTCCTCAGGTTTCAGTAAATAGGTTTCTCCTTTTCTATGATGGGTTCGGAACTTGTTATCTCTGCGCTTTCTGGAAGAGAGAAAAACGCAACTGAGGTTAGGATATCTGCGAGTCTCCTCAGCATCCGTTACGTAACATATATGGATTCACGAACTCTGGTGGTTGTTTTATGATTTAGTAGTAATGAAGTCGTTGGCTCTATACAATTGAGGGGACTGCAATGCAGACCTTGATCTCAATCTGCCTGTCCTTATTTGCTTGTATGGATATTAGCTTGTGTTTGTCATGACTCATGACAAAGGTCTTTGGATATGATTAGATCAGAACTTAAACAATGCTAAATGGGCATAGATATGAATAATGTCGAGGTTAGCTTTGTATGGTACGAGCACGTCAACGTCTTTGCAACTGATAAGCATTATCTCCACCAGTAAAAACCATACACATCAGTCATCATATCATTAGGGCGTATGTAGTCTTGCCATATGATTCCCTTGCCAATAAAAGCTTATTTCAATTTAAATGGTCACTGAACTCCATGGTCTGTTAGAGTGCTAAATTTTCCCTTTTAGACCTGATATAATTTGATGAGAAGTACCAAGTCACACCATTAAAAAGTGGTGCATTATAGGTATTTCCAACATTCATCAACAAAAAATGGTCCTGGCTCTATTCGGTATATCTAAATTCAAATTTGGCTCCTTGCACTAAAAATTGAGGGCTATTTTTCTTTCATTATAAAGATGACGATGCATCCGTTTTCCTTAGTTCATTTCTCTAAGGGTTGGTATGATAATAACTGGTTCAACATATGACCTAACCAAGTAACAAGAAACGTAGAATTTGATTTACATTAGGATAATTGCTAGAACAATTGTTGAGGATTTTTACCAGTTATTTACGTAAATCAAGATAAAACTCCTCTTACATACTTATGTCATAAATCACAATCGGACCCATTACACGGAATGGGGTTTAACTAGGGGTTTAACTATTTGACTACGCATCGCAGTATATTCCTACCGACTCGAATGACATGATAAGAGCTTGATGGCCCCCAAAAAATACCAAAGGCATACTAAGGTTCAGGTAAACGAAAAATAAAATAAAAATAAAAGCAGATTAAGCTAAAAGCTATGACGCAGTAGCATTGAACAGGTTCAATAGAAATGGCCACTATGAAATCAAAGAAGCACAATTGGCATTGTCATTTTTCAGAATGTAATCAAGCATAACATTGAAGGTAAAAGTCTCTCCATAATTCTGCCAAGTTACATCCACTTGAAACCGCTATATTCTATCAATCGCAATCCCCAATTTAGAAAGCCTCCAATTCATCAATCATGCAGGGTGCCCAAAATATCCTCTTCCCTGAACAAATGAAACCTGCAATAGAAGAAGCCGGTTGGAATATTTTGAGATAGCGATTAACAACCTACATTATCATAATTCAAATAACTTACAATTATGACGTTCTTAGAATCTACAAATATCTTCTACATTCAAGTCATATACTGAATTCCTCTACTCTAAATTTTCATAACCATATCTTTAGCATTGAAAGTATGTACTATGCTCAGCATAACACTATCGGTGCTCGGACAGCGTTTAAGAACATAAACGAGAAGTTCTATTGGGAGTGTGAATTGAAGTTCCAAAATATTTCAATTAGTGAATATAATTATTTACTGAATCGAATGGAACGAAGTTCAGGTAGCATACTCTTTGTCCTCGAGCTTAACTTGGGTGCCACCATACTCGGGCAACAGCACAGTGTCGCCCTCTTTCAGGGACACCGGCATCAAGTTCCCTGTCTTGTCGCGCGTTCCAGGTCCAACAGCTACCACCTTCCCTGAATTGAGCTGTTTTCGAAAAAGCCAACTTCAGCCAAATAATCCAGAAATTCAGAACAAGATGGACTAAAACCAAGAGATATATATATGAAGCAGCTCCTGGAATAACTTAGATACCAAAAAATGCACGACTCAAACAAGCAAGTTGAGCCATAAGGAAGAATAAAAAAAATCAAACCAACGCAAGCATTGGTCAAGAGAGCGATATAAAACCTTGGAGGACTTCTCCGGGAGGAGAATCCCGGCCGTGGTCTTTGAAGGAGGAACTATTTTCTCGATGAGGACTCGGTTCAGGGTAGGAATCAAACGTCTTGCCATCTCCGAGAAGCTAGAAAATAGGGTTTGTCTGAAAATCCACTGGAGATCAATACAGCGTGGATAGAATGACCTAGATCGCTTTTTAAATCAAAGGAGAGAGTAATGGAGCGTCAAGCGAAGGATCTCTGGATGGGAGTGGAAGGTTCTAGGCCTTAGGGTTTTACGGAGGTGGTGAGGGTTTAACAAATATTTTTTTTTGCTACATGGGTTTAACAAATATGAAACCAGAGGGTTGTCTTTCGCTTGCTTAGCAAGCCGGTGGGCTAATCGTTTGTTTATTTTGGGGAAAATGGGCCGGGAGAGCAATGGAATCTTTCAGAGGTTTTTTGTCCAGATTTAGGGCTTGCTTTGACCAAAACAAATATTTGGGCTTGTAGGCCTCTAGTTTTTTAGAAGTGCAAGAAAAGTTTTTTTCTATATGCCAAAAAAAGGAAAGATAATAAAAGCTGCGTTCATTTTTTTTGTCAACAAAGCCACGTTCATGGGTCTAGAGAACTTTCCAATTTTTAACATGCATTTAATTTGATTAAGGATTTGCTTTCTCACCACCACGTCCTCGGTTCGAGGCGTGAGAATGAAAAAAATGGTATTGGGAGCTCTTCTCCCACGACCGTGGGCTCGACGTGGAGCGAAATCTGGATTAGTCAAAGACTGAAGGTTTCTGTGAACCGTTTGGGATAAAAAAAAAAGGTTAAGGCTTCTGTATTTTTTTAATAAAACTATAATTAATATGTGTATTATTTTTTATGAAAACTTAACATGACTCAAATCCTTAAGTAAGATTTTGGAAAAAATATAAGAAAATACCACTTAAACTTCAAAATCATAAATAAGTGATTTCCTACTAAGAGGAGCAGTTAATTGTCATACTCTTGGAGTTAATACCAATACTCTTGTAAACAATAAAACTGATTTGAGATTTTTGATGTTTAAATGATAATTTTTATTTTTATTTTTTCCCCTAAAATTTAATATTCTTTTATATATATATAGAAACGATTTTATATTCAAATAATGTGAATAAATAAATAAACATTCGACACATGTGCTTATGATGTATTATTCAAACAATCTGGTAACAAGTACATTATTTTTATTTTTTGATACAAAAAAGTTTAGGTGGGGTAGACACCGGTACCCTATCAAGGTCAGGGCATGCCTCCAGGCTCAAAGAGCGCTTACAAAGGTACTTACAGATCACCCACCAATGATGCCATCACATCGACCAGTGGATATCGAACCTTCTCCCTTTTGGGGTGAAAACCGATACCTTAGCCAACTATGTCAATTTTCATTGGCTAACAAGTACATTAAAACAAACATAAATTTTGTTACGGTCTTACAAGGGTTAAGGGAACTATGTGAACCTTTATATTATTAAATTCGATAGCCCAGAATGAAAATTCAAAGGGAGGGCAAACCAATAATAAAATAAACAACAAAATATGCAGATGGAATCATACATTCTTGGGTGCACATGGACATGGTAATTAAATATAATATGAGGTGCATGTGTTTCATATATTAAAGTGGTACATGCACGCGAACCTTTAGTTGAGACAGGTCATAAAAAGACAAGACTTTTCTAATAATGTTTTTTTTTTTTGGATGTTGTTGTCACATTATCCTATAAAAGTTTTTTTTTTAAAAAAAAGTCAAGAAAAATATTTAAAATATATAATGGAGTAATACGTAGTCATGAATCATACTTCAATTCATAGATACATAATTAAAATGTTTTCCCCCTAGCTGGTAATATCACTGACATATTTAACTCTTCAATAAAATATCTACTTTTAAAACCTTTCCTTTATATATGCAGACGGAGTGACAGGTCAATATACACTCAATTTGGTTCTTATTATAATAATATGTCAATAATTAATAAGGGTAGTGGGTAAGAATAATCATTAATATAATATTCCTACGATCTTTATTATAAAAAGCACTAACAATTCTCATAAACCAAGAAAAATAGTTAAAGTCAATAAAGTTGTCTACAATTTAAGTAACTTCCAATATTACCTCTACTAACAATATTCATTCTTAGCTATATCCAGAAACCAAATGGAGAAACAGAAAGGTTACTATTTTGAATAATGGGGAGAATGAATTTTGATTATTTTATTTTCAAAGTGTGATGTAAAATATGATGATAGATATATGGGAGCAGAGGTGGAACTAGAAATATAATTTGGGGGAAAAAATTGTATAATAGAACCCATATTTTCATGCAAATACATTTCAGCCCAACAAATTTAATTATTATTTTTATCCCTTCATGAAACTTTTAGTAGGAACTAAAATGAAATATTAAAATTATTTATGAGATTAAAATATAATTTTCTAAAAATCTGGATTCGATTATGTAATTCCCCCCAACCAAACCACAAAGGTCCGCCCCGTGTGTATGGGAGATGAAATGAAATGAAAATGAAGAGAAAAGGGAGCATGAAAGGGACAAGCACGTTGAAAAGAGAGATAGACATTGTTATCTTCTTATAGGTCTCTTTTCGCAGCTTCTTTTTGAATTTTATACGCATTTATATGCCTCACGTTATTCTATTTGGACCACTTCTCCATCACATACCTTCTCTTCATATTTGAGGCCCAAATCTCCCTACATCACTCCAAACTACAAATTGCACTTTCTTATCTCCTCTCCTCTCACCTATCATCAAAGCCACTCTTCTACCCTTGGTCCTCAGGACTTAGCGGTAAAGAGTCGGATCTCTCCATGAAATGAAATGAAGTTCGATCACTGGAGTTGATAGTCAAGGCAGTGGCAAGGCATCCTACGTGATGTGACTTGTAGAAACGCGGGTGAGGTGGAAGCGTGTGCTACCGATCCTGTATGCTCTAGGGAGCAAAGTCATAGTGCACTGCCCTTCGATTGTGGGTGAACCCAACCCCTTCCTTAAAATTTTTATAGCAAAAAAAAGAAAAACAAAACAAAGCCACTCTTCTAATATACTCATTCCTTCTTAATTATTAGTCTCTAGTTAACTTACCTTGCGTAAGTTTTTTTTATTTTAAAAAAGTTAGTTTAAATTAGTTATTTCTTATAAAATCTCAAAATTATCCTCAAGAGTGTCATTGACTTAAGGAATTTAATAACTAATTAGTTATAAGGCTTTATAGTTGGTAAGGGGTTCTGGATAAACACAACTAATTAATGCTTTTAACGAAACCACTCTATATCTTTTTATAATTGTTTGTAGGGAGAATATATACACGCCTTTTTATAAATAACGGTAAATATTAAAAAAATGTCTTCCTAATAATTATAAAGACACGGTTGACTTAGCTTTGGAGAGATTAAGGAAACTAAATAAGTTATTTAATCATTTTATAAGTTGTGTATCTTTAGATTATATATTAGTTTATTAGTCAAACTAATTACTTTGAAGAAAAAAATAAAAATAAAAATACTCTAAAGTAATTTAATCGACTTCCTTAATTTCTGCAAAAAAAGTCAATTGTGTCTTATAATTAGGGCTAGGAGGAGTATCTATTTAATGATTTTCTTGGTTTGGAAGAATGAGGTACAAGTGACTTATTATAAAGAAATAAAGTGGTACTACTTTGGTCTTATTTATAAGTCTTTTAGACCAAAAAACTTGGTTCTATTTATAACTCGATTTTAGGGTAGTAAATGAGATTGTGACAATTTTGCGTATATTAATTGTACCAATGAAAATAGAAGGAAGAAAGAGTTGAAAAATCTGCATTAATAAATGAGGATAAAGTTAAAAATTTACCTTATAATCATTGAGTTGACTACCTCTATTTTGATACGTGTGATTTAGTTTAAATATGACTTATAAATAAGATCAGTGTTATATGTTAAAATATACTAATACATGCCTCCAATATTTAATATAGGAACTAATCAACTAATTATGGTAAATTAAAAAATAAAATAAATTAGTTAGTTATAACAAGTGTGACATAATTTCTCTTAAAATATTCCCATCGACATAATATTATATATCACTTTTTAAGTTAGGTATATACGTTAGTATATGGAAAAAAATGATAAATATGGAAAATAAAGTGGATTAATGTCTTATATTTAGGACTAAATCTAGCGCTACGATTAACTCCTATATTAATAGGTTGTTTGTTATGAGGATTTGGAGAACTCCTATATTAATAGGTTGTTTGTTATGAGGGATTTGGAGGGCAGGGTGGAAAAATTAGGCAATTTAAAAGAGAGTTTGAGATAAAAAAAGTAACAAAAACTTATTAAAAACTTTTAACCTTGTTACTCTAATTTTTTAAATTTTAACCAATAAAAATTTTCTCACCTCTCCCCATCCTTTGTACGAAAAAAGCCCCTAAGGATACGATAGGAAGGAGTAAATATAAAATATATATGAAGAGTTGATCTTAGTCTTAAATATGAGACATATTTGTCAATATTTTCTTAATTTACCCTTATTAATGCTCCTTTAATCAAGGAGTAAAAGAATGAGAGAATTAAGGAAGATGATTATAGTATTTTAGAAAAATATATATCATATTAATTAACTTGACTAACGTTTTTAATTAAATTAAATTAAATAAATATCTCTTATATTAAAAAGTGAAAAAGTATTTAGTTTCTTAAAAGCATTAAGCTAAAGTAGCTTTTGAGGTGGCCGGAGAAGA
Source organism: Acacia pycnantha (assembly GCA_025563575.1). Lineage (NCBI taxonomy): Eukaryota > Viridiplantae > Streptophyta > Magnoliopsida > Fabales > Fabaceae > Acacia > Acacia pycnantha. Next base: position 409,246 of record JAMWYP010000217.1, read on the forward strand.
ATTCCCACCTATGAAATTAATCTATGAGGAATCTGAGAAACGACAATGAACTTAAAGTCGATGCTGCATGAAATGACATATTGAGAATAGCCTCATTTTGATTTAGCCATAGGAGTTGCTTCAAAGGAAGCGGAAAACGACAATAATGATTAAGTTGGAGAAATTATCTTGGCTAAGTGGGGCAATTTGATCATTACATTGACTTTAAAGTAATCAGAGATATATATTGACCACACATACTCCTACAGAATGGAGCATTGAACTTTGATCATGAGCTTCTTTTGTTGGTGCATTGTGCATGGAATCTATAAATCCAGCAATTTGGTTTTCCTTTATTGGTATATTCGTGGGGCCGTATAATTATACTCCATTTTCTCTAACTGGTCCTATTATTGCTGCCACTAGCTCCTTTGATTGACTTATACCTCAACTTTAATGTTTCTGAAATATTAAAACTCGCAACAATAAAGTTATATATGCTCAGTTTGTTTTTAAAACACTCTGATTATAGTAAATTAAAGCATGCTTGTTAATTATATTGGCATTAATTTAGCTCTGTTCTTGCATATATCAATCAATACTTATAGCTTTTAATTTCTTTCATCCTTCACTATTGAAAGAAATAACTCATCACTCATACTCAAGAGCACCTCTAGTTAGATTATAAAGTTGGCGAAGTGAGTTTAAATCCCATTTTGTTAAAAAACATAGGAAGAGAGTATACCATTTGCAAAGCCTTGATTCGAATTACTTCTTGTGGTTTTTAATATAAAATATATTTATATAATTTGATTAATTATATTAAGGAAGTTGGTTAAGTTAGTTAATTAATATGACATGTATTTTTCAAAACAATTTAGTCACATCTCTTAATTCTCTCATTCCGTAATACTAGGATATTTATACGGAATATTATAAATAAAAGTTGGATATTTCTGATAAGTGAAATTTCAATCTCCGGTCTTGTATAAATACAGTCTATTTTCTAAGTAGAATTTCTGTAAGAAATTAGGGAGTTTAAGGGCCAAAGTGCCAAAATGACCAAAATGCCCATAGAAAGGGTAATTAACTTAGAAAATTTATGGAAAAATCCTAAAAAACAGTTAAATGACCAAGTGAGTTAGGAGAGTATATAATCTCTAATTATTGTAATTTTATAAATTATGAAATTGGAGAAATTGTTGGAAAATACTCAAAAAAAAGTAAAAGACCAAAATACCCTTGTAATTATGGAATAATGCAAGAGGCATGAAAATACTAATGTTAATACAAGTGTATGAAGGTAATGAGGCATAGTAATTAAGAAAATTATCAACAAGTGATAATGAAGTAATTAAGTAATATTGGGCTAATTACTTAAGCATAAGCAAAGGAAATTCAGTAATAATTATGTGAAGCTCAAAAATTAGTGGAAATTAGTGGAATATTAGTAAAAATGTATTTACTAATTAATTGGAAATTTCTATGAAAAATCATTGAGTTTAGGTATTTTTAAGCCTAAATACAAGAATGGACCAATTAGATAATTTTGTGGAAATTTTTGGAAAAATTAAATAAATAAATCATTAAATAATTAATTAAATAAAAAATAAATATTTATTAAAATAAAAAGAAGGCCAGCCGAAATTTAAGGCCAAATAAAAAGAAAAAAAAAATATAAAAATGATATAAGATGCAAGTGGTCAAGTGGATATTAAAATAATAATATAATTAATTAAAGTAGAAAATTGTGAATAGTAATTTATAAATTAGGAAACGGATCCTATCTAGAGATCTAGGAATAGGAATCCCAAGGTCAAGGTAAAATATTGATCGGTGAGTTTTTACCTTTAAGTGACCTCTTAGGAAGTTAATTAGAAGTAGTTTGTGCATTTTCCTAATAAAACAAAATAGGGAAAAATGCATATAGGCATAATTTTGGAAAAGAGGAAAATAAATTCTAACTCAACATTTAGGAATGGGTTTGAATTTATTTAGACATATTTGGAATCAGTGAATTATTTCCAAGAGATTGATATCTCCGAAAACGAATTCTTCAAGCTGGAGTATTGGAGGCCTATATGGAATCAAAATTTAGGTTAACTTGGACATTTCTACTAAGTGAGAACATGTCTTGAGTTGTAAATCCAGAATTTTGAGATTTCTCCGAAATCACGCGAATCGGAGTGCGTCGGGGAAAAACTAGTGAATAGGGCATAAAGTAACAATTTTGGAAATTCCCACCTTGTCCCTTCAAAACCCTATAAATACCCCCTCCTTCATAATTCTCACACCTTTTCTTCCTTCTCTTGGCGAAATTTTTGGTTGAGAAAGAAGAAAAGGAGCTCTGGGGGTGTGCGTGAAGCCCAATAGAATTGTCAGGAAAGTCTTCAACGGGTAAGTCTTTCGGTCTTTAGTTTTTAGTTTAGTAGTTAGTAGAATTGTTAGTTAGATTTAGAAAGTAGGTGACAAGATTCCTACAAATGTTTTAGAGCCTTGTTTGCGTTGAAAAAATATGCGAGGTGTAAACATAGTAGGGATCAGTGTTTGAAAAGTTGAAGTTTTGCGAGTTCTTTTAAAAGTAAGGGTAGAATTTGTTAGAATAGCCTTTAAATTTCAAGTATGATTGGGTATCATATGGGAGGGCTATTTTAGTCATTATTTTCGAAAAACATAATGGCGTCGAAGTTCTGGCAAAATTTCGGGAAGAAAATTTGTCAGAGTAGTAGAAATCTGGCGAAATTCAGCCGATTAGGGGTAGAAGGGCAAAATGGTAATTTTTACCTAAAATGCCGATTATAGTGTCAAATCACTAATGGAAGTGACATTATTCTCATAGGATATCTGAAACGTTGATTCTGCTGAATTCCCCTTTTGCTTTGACGTCGTGCATTGTAGGATTCTTGCACGTTTCTCCGTAAAGTACGTTTTCCGCGGTAGTACCTAACGTTGCCAACGAAGGTACGGACGCGTCTTGTAACACTAATCTTGTGCTTCTTAAATGCATATATGTCAATGATATGTTCGTAGGCAGTTATACGACGAGTTATACGGGTTATAGTTTTGATAACACCGTTTGTTTTCCTAGCGGCGAGGACACGACTAATTATCGTGGCTTTGGTGAATAGTGCAAGTTATTGTTGTTATTTACCTTATGGGGCTTTACATATTGCTCTGTGCTTATGTTTTGTCGGCATAATGATCATGCATCTCTAGTATGCTTATGATATCTTGTTGTATTAGCTCTAGAATATACATTGTCCGTATCTTGTATTGTTTGGGTATGAGGTTACTTAGTTACGAGATTCAATCGTTGAATTGAATCTCATTTGTAGCTCGAGTCGGGAGGACCACGGTTCGTGGATCGAGGCAAATACCAGAGTAGGCGTGCGGTGAAGATCTATCTATCTTATCGCTTTACTGTTTCTTTGTTATTTCCTTTCTAAACCTTAGGATTCTGTAATCATTACAATGTTACACAATGGTTGATGTTTTGGCTAAGAATCCAAATGATCTTTCGCTCTATTGCTCTACTCTGATTGTTTGTTTGAAAAAAAAAAATTTCCGCATTTCAAACATGGGATGTTACATTTTATGGTATCAGAGCAAAACTTTCTGGCAAGTATTTAACTATGTTACCACGGACGAGTTTGGTGCGAAGGCAAGGCTAGTCTACGTGGGTGTGCCATAAGTCACTTTGCTAACCGGTGAGGCCCCATGGTAGACACTTACACAGCCATTACATTCGGATAACGGAGTTAGGTTCTTAAGCCTTTTGACTTTGAGCACTTTTTGAAAATGAGTGCGATACGACCATTGGTGTAATGTGTAGAGATGGACGAGAGACGAAAACCCCGTCTTAGGATACTATCACAACCTCCTTATCAATCCAAATTTCTACGTTGAACAAGCTGGAGGAGCCGGAGCTCGAAGACCAGCCGAGCCGGGGAGCCTGCCGGGTCAACCCATTCCTCGGTATGGGGACAATTTCGATTATCCACGAAATCCAAAACCTAGGCGATGCGGAGGCCAACTTTGGCGATTACGTTACATCACGAATGACAATGCGGCACTAACACGGCAGTTAGGGTCATATTATCAGCGATCGAGGACTACACCACCACTACGAGAAATACACGATGTTCCTAAGCCTTGTCAAAACTCACTGAAAACGTCTATGGCGAGTCGCTCGGCGGGGACTGGATTAGATCCACCCTGTACTACTTCCTCAAACCCAACGCCAGGCGGGAATTATCAATAAAGCGTTAGACGACGGGCTATTCGAGTGTTCGTATCTATCTGCGATACACGAAGAGTATGGTTAAATCTGTACATGTGAAAGGAAAAGCATCGGTACAAGGAAGGTGTGGATTGTAGAAACTAGGAAGTTTGGGTTGTATCTCCAAGTACCTTGGAATATTGTAAATACGTTTGAATAAGGAGATTGTACGGTAAGACTTGTATTAGGATTAGAATGACCAATATGTATTAACCTTATGAAATGAATATATGTGAATATATGTTTGGTGTGCAAATTGTTGTGCCATTTCTAATGTTTACATATTTTGTCATAATTATTTAAAGGAAAAAGAATAACACATGGCAATACTAAGAGGTGCCGAGAAAATGAAGAAGAAAATAACTACAATGATGAAGAAGAATATGATGACAATGATGAAGAGCACAAGAAGGGTCAGAGAGTCCCAATCACCACCGAGCACGGACAAAGAGAAAGGACTGCGAAAGCCGGGTAAGCCGGTTACGCAAGTTGAAACCACTGGTTTAGGGAGGAGCGAGCTAGGCGAGTTGGCTTCGAGTCTTGAGAAGATTTTGAAGTCATGGAATGCCACTGGAAATCGGATGGCGGTTAGCAATTTACAAGCTTGAGGAGATGCTCGCGGATGGTGGAAAAGCGTTTCCACAACTACGCCCGATCACATTACGTGGGAGATGTTCCTTGGCGATTCAATGAACAGTACTTTCCTCCATCAACACAGGTAATTAAAGAAGAAGAATTCCTGCGAGATCAAGCAAGGGTGAGGAGTCTTTTGGCGACTACTTCGCCCGTTTACCAACTGTCGCGGTATTCATCATGCACGAAAATCTACAAGAATGAGAAGTGGAAGGCTAGGCGAAGTGTGCTTAGGAAATGAAATATGATATAAGGGCAAGGTTAGTGTCTCGGCAATTTCGAAGATGGCCAAGCGGTGGAATCTGCAGGGTGACGGAGCGCAACTTGAAGGAAGCTGCGCAAATCCCGAAGCCGGGACGGAAATAATGCAAGTCGCGGTGGTTCCAACCGCGGAGGTTCCTCAGAAGAGGAAGGCACCTTGGAACAACAACCGGGGTGGAAACAAGAGACCACCAACGGGGCAACAAAATTACCCCCAGGCAGTAGGGATCCCAGACGTGTCCTAAATGCAAGAAGTACCATCCAGGAGCCAACTGCGATGGGAAACAAGTTTGTTTCAAGTGTCAGAAGCACTGGACACATTAGCGGGATTGCCAGAAGACTACGGGCGAGACCTCAGAAACTTTGGCCGGATCTTTGCGTTGACAAACACGAGAGCCAAGAAGTCCCCGAGAGATGGTTCAAGGTACCATCTATCTCAATGGAAATCTACTTGAAGCATTGTATGACTCGGGTGCTAGTCACTCGTTTATTTCCTATGATTGTGCAAGTCGTTTAGGATTGCATGCACGTAGATTACCATTTGATCTTGTAGTATCTACACCGTTGGGTGTAAAGTCTTTAACTTCGATGCATGTATGAATTATGCGCTAACGTGGATGGACGAGTTTCTAAAGTGGATCTTATCCGTCTACCTCTTCACGGCATCGACGTCATATTCGGTCGAGGCGGTTAACGGCCAACGGTGCGATGATCGATGCGTGGCAAAAGGAGATATCATTTGCCGGAGACAAGGTTGAAGTGAGCTGAACTTTCTCTCCGCTATATGAAGGCGATCGGTGCGTGAAGCAAGGATGTCATGCTTTCATGGTATTCTTTTCGAGTCAAAGCGAAGTGACCTTTCACTTGGAGGACATTCTGTGGTGAATGATTTTCTGATGTATTTCGGAGGATCTTAGAGTTACCTCCTATCAGAAGTGGAGTTCAACATTGACTTGATGCAGCAGCGGAGATCAATATCAAAGCGCCGTATCGAATGGCTCCTAACGAGATGCGGGAGTTGAAGAAGCGATTGGAAGAGCTTTTGAAGAAGGGTTCATTCGACCTAGCGTTTCACCGTGGGAGCCCGGTGCTTTGTAAAGAAGAAAGATGGAAGTTTCAGACTACGCATCGACTACAGCGAACTCAACAAGGTATTGGTAAAAACAAGTACCCACTTCCCGGATTGATGATCTTTTGGATCAGTTATGCAGTTCCACGGTCTTTTCAAAGATTGATTTGCGTTCGGGATACCATCGGTTGCGAGTTAAGGATGGCGATGTTCCCAAGACGGCTTTGAGAACCGAGATATGGGCATTATGAATTCCTTGTGATGCCTTCGGATTAACAAATGCACTGCGGTATTCATGGATTACATGAACCGTATCTTAGACAACACCTAGACCAATTTGTGGTGGTGTTCATCGACGACATCTTGATATATTCTAAGAGCAAAGAAGAGCACGAAGAACATCTGCGAAAGGTGTTAAGCATACTCAGGGAGAAGCAACTATATGCTAAGTGAGCAAATGCGAATTTTAGGCTGCGGAAGTGAAATTTACAGGCCATGTTATATCTAGCGGCGGAGTTGCAGTTGATCCTAGCAAAGTAGAAGCGGTTACGGGTGGAAACGGCCGAGATCATGTGCGGAGATCCGTAGTTTTCTTGGTGCAGCGGGATACTACGCTGATTTATACGGGATTTCTCGCGTCTTGCCTACCATTGACAAAGCTTACGAGGAAGAATCAACCCTTTATATGGGGAGATGATTGTGAGGAGAGCTTTCGAGTACGAGGAGAGGTTGACTACGGCCGGTATTGATTATCCCGATCCGAGATGAGACCTATGTTGTCTGATGATGCCGGTGGGCAAGGATTGGGATGTGTCCTAATGCGGCGAGGCGCGGGTGGTGGCCTATGCCTCTCGTCGGTTGAAACCTCACGAGTTAAGGGAGTATGATCTGAGAGATGAAGTGGAGAAAGCTCAGAAGCAAGATGATTGGGCAAAAGAGATACGTGAGAAGATTTCTCGAGGTGAGACCCAAGACTATGACCTATCACTTAGTGGTTTGGTCAGGTATAAGCAGCGAATCTACATACCGCCAGTTGATGAATTAAGGCGGACGATAATGGATGAGGCTCATAGAGTAAGTACACTCTACATCCGAGGCATGGTCAAGATGTACAGTATGAAATCCGAACTTTGGTGGCCGGAATGAAGAAAGACGTGGCAGAATACGTGGCCAAATGTTTGACACATCGAAAGTAAGATTGAACAACCGTCGACCCCTGGTCTTTTGCAAGGACTAGAGTTGCTAGGAATGGAAATGGGAGAACATAACCATGGATTTTGTGGTAGGTGCGCCCAAAATCGAAATCATGATACAATTTGGGTAGTTGTTGTGAGATTAACCAAGTCGGCACACTTTATTCCCATCGGTATCCACTTATTCTCAGGAGCGATTGGCGGAGATTTATATCAAAGAGATAGTGAGATTACATGGTGTTCCTAAGAGCATTGTCTCGATCGTGATACGATTCAAATCCCGTTTCGCAAGCGTTACATGAAGGTATGGGGACTAAGTTGAAGTTCGGTTCGGCTTATCACCTGAGGCCTGACAGTCAATCGAGAGAACCATACGAGCTATTTGGAGGATATCTTTGCGAGCATGTGCCACTGGATTTCAAAGGAAGTTGGGATCAACATCTTTCGCTAGTGAGTTTGCATATAACAACGGTTATCATGCTAGTATACAAATGGCCCGTTCGAGGCATTGTATGGGCGGAAGTGTCAATCACCATTATCTTTAGACAGATTCGTCAGCGATTACTTGGGCGGATATGCTTGAGCGGACCTACTGAGCAGATCGCGTTGATCAAGAAGAGACTCCTAGCGGCACATAGTAGACGAGAAGAGCTATCTTGACAAAAGGAGACCTCTAACGTTTTATGTCGGCGACCATGTATTTCTAAAGTTATCCCCGATGGCGGTGTCGGCGAACGCTTAAGAAAAGCGAGTCCACGATCGTTGGACCATTTGAGATTTTGGCTAAGCGCGAAGTAGCTTATCGGATAGCTTTACCCCGAACTGAGTAATCTCACGACGTTTTCCACGTGTCGCAATTGAAGAAGTACCAACAGACGGTGATCATGTCATCGAGTACGAGGATGTCGAAGTACGGCATGATAATACCTTCATGTCGGCGGGCGAATCATCGATCATGGAGAAAGCGGCTCGAAACAAGACTATTTTGATTGTGAAGGTGGTGCGGAAGGGTTTGTCACCCGAAGAAGCGACTTGGGAAACCGAGAGTGACATGAAGGAGAAGTACCCGAGTTCATGGCCCGAAGTTTAGTTAGTATAGACTAAATTTCGAGGCGAAATTTTGTGTAAGGGGGAGAAATGTAATACCGGATATTTATACGGAATATTATAAATAAAAGTTGGATATTTCGATAAGTGAAATTTCAATCTCCGGTCTTGTATAAATACAGTCTATTTTCTAAGTAGAATTTCGTAAGAAATTAGGGAGTTTAAGGGCCAAAGTGCCAAAATGACCAAAATGCCATAGAAAGGGTAATTAACTTAGAAAATTTATGGAAAAATCCTAAAAGGCAGTTAAATGACCAAGTGAGTTAGGAGAGTATATAATCTCTAATTATTGTAATTTTATAAATTATGAAATTGGAGAAATTGTTGGAAAATACTCAAAAGAAGTAAAAGACCAAAATACCCTTGTAATTATGGAATAATGCAAGAGGCATGAAAATACTAATGTTAATACAAGTGTATGAAGGTAATGAGGCATAGTAATTAAGAAAATTATCAACAAGTGATAATGAAGTAATTAAGTAATATTGGGCTAATTACTTAAGCATAAGCAAAGGAAATTCGGTAATAATTATGTGAAGCTCAAAATTAGTGGAAATTAGTGGAATATTAGTAAAAATGTATTTACTAATTAATTGGAAATTTCTATGAAAAATCATTGAGTTTAGGTATTTTTAAGCCTAAATACAAGAATGGACCAATTAGATAATTTTGTGGAAATTTTGGAAAAATTAAATAAATAAATCATTAAATAATTAATTAAATAAAAAATAAATATTTATTAAAATAAAAAGAAGGCCAGCCGAAATTTAAGGCCAAATAAAAAGAAAAAAAAATATAAAAATGATATAAGATGCAAGTGGTCAAGTGGATATTAAAATAATAATATAATTAATTAAAGTAGAAAATTGTGAATAGTAATTTATAAATTAGGAAACGGATCCTATCTAGAGATCTAGGAATAGGAATCCCAAGGTCAAGGTAAAATATTGATCGGTGAGTTTTTACCTTTAAGTGACCTCTTAGGAAGTTAATTAGAAGTAGTTTGTGCATTTTCCTAATAAAACAAAATAGGGAAAAATGCATATAGGCATAATTTTGGAAAAGGAAAATAAATTCTAACTCAACATTTAGGAATGGGTTTGAATTTGTTTAGACATATTTGGAATCAGTGAATTATTTCGAAGAGATTGATATCTCAGAAAACGAATTAACACCTGGACGCGTTCGGACACGTTTCGAGAAACTTCAATTGGAATTTGTTGGAGGCCTATATGGAATCAAAATTTAGGTTAACTTGGACATTTCTACTAAGTGAGAACATGTCTTGAGTTGTAAATCCAGAATTTTGAGATTTCTCCGAAATCACGCGAATCGGGTGCCGATCGGGAAAAACTAGTGAATAGGGCATAAAGTAACAATTTTGGAAATTCCACCTTGTCCCTTCAAACCCTATAAATACCCCCTCCTTCATAATTCTCACACCTTTTCTTCCTTCTCTTGGCGAAATTTTTGGTTGAGAAAGAAGAGAAAGGAGCTCTGGGGAATCATGCGTCGAAAAGTTGAAGTTTTCGCAGTTCTTTTAAAAGTAAGGGTAGAATTTGTTAGAATAGCCTTTAAATTTCAAGTATGATTGGGTATCATATGGGAGGGCTATTTTAGTCATTATTTTCGAAAATCATAATGGCGTCGAAGTTACGGCAAAATTTCGGGAAGAAAATTTGTCGAAGTAGCGGAAATCTTCTCTCATTCCCTCATCTTCTTAATTGTCGTTGATGGATCATCAATAAGAGTAAATTAGGAAAAGATTGATAAATATGAAAATTTTGTCTTATAATTAGGATTAAGATTAACTCCCTAAATATGTCTTATATTAAGAATCGAAGGAAGTATATTGGTTAATTGTTTGAAAACCTGATAATAGGATATAGAAAAATTATTGGACACCGGGTGGCCAAGAAATTACTTACTCATGACCTATCATACTCAGAGACGATCATCACACTCGCAACATATTGCATGGACCAGGATTTAAGGAGGTGATTGGTCTTAGTTGAAACAAACAGCTCCAACCAAGCAATACTTAATTATATAGTTATACATGCTTTTTATTAAATTACCCAAAAAAACTTCAAGTTAATTACCTGCACTTGGCTCGAAATGATGATAAATGAATGTTCAATATTAGAAGTTTTTGACTATTTTTTTTTTTAACAATGCTTATTAATAAATCAATTATATGTGTTAGAATGTGAAGCCAGATATCGGATAATATTATAAAAAAAAGTTAATCATATGATTTACTCTCTGTTTTTTTTTTTTTTTTTAATTACACACGCCCATCCCTTTCCCATAGGAAGGACTTTCACACGCACACGTACGTAGACGACGCCCGACACTCCATCTGTCTTAGTATTTGGTCTTGCAACCTCTGTTTATTCGAACAACGCATCCAATGCATTGATATAATTAATTGAATGTTATCCTAACATTCTTCTTTGACAATAAATTAGAAAAAAGAACAAAAAAACCTTTCCAACACAGGAATTGATCTTTTTGTAACATCTTTCTGGTCTTCTTAGTTCTTATCCCTTTCATATAATTATCGTTCACACATTTCCAAGGCATTAGGATTCTTTCTCTCTCTTTTTAATCTCCTTTCCTTGTATTTAGTTATGTACTTCCAAAAAGAAAAAGAAAAGTTGATATTATCAGCAACATAATGATTGATTTTGTCCTTTTTCTGAAATGCAAAGAATTATGAGTTTACTTTTACATGCAAGTTGAATTATGGAGCTTTATCGTTTCACTCTCCTCTTTTTGTTTTTGTTTTGTCACCATCGATCTTAATATATGTTGCAGCTTTATTTAATGAGTTATTGGAATTAAATTCTAATTTCCTTCCTCTTTCAAAACATGTATTTGTTTTGAGTTTTTTCTGATCAATAATGGGGACAAATTTTAGTCAACTACGTCATTTCATGATACCCTACACGTCCTACCAAAGTCATGATTTCAGGAATATAGAGAACACGGTTCGTGCTTCTTCAATAATATGACCATACTAGCAATGGTATTGTAATTTAAAAATACAATTAAAAATAGAAAAGATAAATTGATGCTGTCAGTTCATCAAATTTTATGTTAGAATTGAGGTAGGAATATGAGATTTTTAATTATGACTAAATTACTCTGAGTTAAATTGTAAAACATGAAAGTGAAGTCGTTAATGTAAACTTTGATGTTGTTATTAACCCCTTAAACTGATACTCTCAAAATTATCCTTGATTTTTGGGATATGAAGTTGTGAAATATGAAAGTAAAGTTGTTAATGTAAAATATGATATTAATATAGATACAAATATTGTTATTGACCCCCTGAAACTTGTATCCTCAAAATTATCCTTGGTTTTGAGATATGAAGTTGTGAAATATAAAAGTAAAATCGTTAATGCAAAATCTGATGTTATTAATATAAATACAAATATTGTTATTATTGACCTCTGAAACTTGTGCCCTCAAGTTAGGGCATTTTGGTCATTTGGTGAGAATTAGAAATCCCAGATTACTACCTCAGATCTAACTTGTGATTTGATAAATTCACAGCACCAATTTATCTTTTCTCATTTTTAATTGTATTTTTCTGAAATTTTCTCAATGATAATTTGCATGATACACAATATTAAATTGTTATATATAGAATATCTTAAATCGTTCCAAAACTACAAGACTTAAAATTACAACGACAAACAAATACAAGATAAATAATTGTAAGAATATTAAAAAAAACTATTATAGAGGACCAATGAAGAGGACAAGGACCAGAAAACCGATAGTTAGAGGTTGGGATAAAAGGAGCGAAAAATTTCACTACACCCCTCTAGCAAATTATTGTCAAAAAACTCCAAAACTTTTTAAAAATTCTCTAAACCTTTTAGTGTTAAACTAAAATTAAGCTTGTTGATTGAAAAGATATTTATGTTTTTGTCTTATAAATGGCCGAGACGGTTTTATAAATTTTCACATATGTATTGTAAATATACATATTTGACTTATAAATTCTCACATGTATCTTATAAATAACATGTATTATATGAATATGCACATTGTTTTGTGTATACAATGGCCGAAATGGTCTTGTATTTTCACTTATTTATCTTGTAAATTAACATATTTGAATTATAAATTTCCACAATGTCTTGTAAATAATCATATTTGAGTCATAAAGTAAGGGCAAAATTATTTTTTTAATTTAACCTTAGGGAGTATAGTGAAGTTTTAGAAATTTTCAAAACTGTTTGAGAATAATTTGCTAAAGTGGGTGCATTGAAAATTTTCCGAAATAGAATATACAAATGTGGGGGTGGTGCTTTCAGAGAACGGCTTGGCCGGTTTGAAATATAGTGGGTGTGTGTATAAATAAAGAAGCAAATGATCATATGAAAAAAAATAAAAAGAAATAACCACATACATTTCTCATCAATTCATTCTATACCATCTTTCTCTCGATCTCTGTGTGACATTCCTCCATAAAAAATAAGCAATTATTTTGTATTAAAAAAGATTTCATTTGCGATATGATCTTTCGTGCCACTATCCCTCTAGATTTCTCTTTTGCTCCCAACTACATCGAGGAACAAAAATTGTCAAAAATTACAATTTTTTTTTATTGATTCAACTAAATCTGAATATGTTCATTGCGTGCGTCCATCTGAAAATTATTGTCTAAAAATTAAGTTATACTCTCTAAATATCTTCTGAGAGTAATATATACATATGACAAATTTGGAAATTGAAATGTAAAATAAGTTGATCGAGAGAGATAAGAAATATGATAAAGGGAATTAATTAAATTGTAAACAATGACATGTATGTGTATATTTCTTCTTATGTATATGTGTAATTATAGTCATTTCTTTTTTGGTATAAAAACTTGGAAAACAAATCATTTTCCCTTTATGATTATTGGCATAATTCCATTCAAAAACATTTTTGAAAAGCAACTAGAGAATTAATGAAGGGTGTGTACTGAACATGTTCTTAAAACATGGTAGGTGAAATGGATTGAAACAAAGAATAGGTATATATGTATGAGTTATCAAGTAACACTTTACAGAATAAAGTCACATCGATATCGTTGAGACAATATATTACAGATGGATAAGAGTTTGTGGAGTTTCATAAGCCACATGTTCATTATAATTCCCTCTTACACTTCATTATTTCATATCAAAATAAGGCCACACACACCATTCTTTCATGGGAGCAATTAATCTTTCTTCCGTCAAATCAATCCACACAAATTGTATCAGTGCCTAATTATTAGATACGTAATTAATAGCAAATTGACCTTAATTTAATAAAATCTTAAAATCGTCCAATTATAGGCCTACGCGGTTTATCCAATTACATGCACTGCTAAACGCACACACATATTGGTCCATTGATCATGAGCTTTTCTTTTGTTGGTGCATTAGTGCATATGTTTGTTTTCTGCTTTCTTAAAAGATTTGTTACCACAATGGAATCTATAAATCCGTATGTATTCCTGCAATTTGGTTTTCCTTTATTGGTATATTCGTGGGGCCGTATAATTATACTCCATTTTCTCTATCTGGTCCTATCATTGCTGCCACTAGCTCCTTTGATTGACTTATACCTCAACTTTAATGTGTCTGAAATATTAAAACTCGCAACAGTAAAAGTCATATATGCTCAGTTTGTTTTTAAAACACTCTGATTAGAGTAAAGCATGCTTGTTAATTATATGGGCATTAATTTAGCTCTGTTCTTGCATATATCCAATCAATACTTGTAGCTTTTTTTTCATCCTTCACTATTATATTGAAAGAAATAACTCACTCATACTCAAGAGCACCTCTAGTTAGATTACAAAGTAGACGAAGTGAGTTTAAATCTCACTTTGTTAAAAAAGAGAGAAAAACATAGGGAGAGGTATACTAGTCGCAAAGCCTTGATTCGAATTACTTCACCTGGTCCTTAATATAAGATATATTTACCTAATTTGATTAGATTAACGAAATTTGTTAAGTTAGTTAATAAGATATGTATTTTCTAAAATATCATAGTTACATTTTTTAATTCTCTCATTTCCTCTCTTCTTTGATTGTTGTTGAGAGATCATCAATAAAAGTAAATTAGGAAAAGATTGACAAATATGAAAACTTTATCTTATAATTAGAACTAAGATCGACTCCCCAAAGACCGAAGGGAGTATATTAATTAATTGTTTGGAAACCTGATAAAAGGATATAGAAAAAGCATCGGACATCAGGTGGCCCAAGGGTCATAAAAAAAAAAGGAAATTACTTCCTTGTGACCAGAGGCGGATGCAGGTACAAGACTTAGGAGGCACTTGCCCCCCTCAAAAACGACGTCGTTTTTTTAGGGTTAAATGGCATAATTGTATAGAAGCATATCCAGACAGCGACCTTCGGACCTTCGGACCTTCTTCTTCGCGTTCTCCAGCCAGAAATCGACAGCGACAGGGTCTGACTTCGGACCTTCTTCTTCTTTGCGTTCTCCAGCCAGAAATCGACGAGGCTTAATCGTGAATCAGAGGCGGACGCAAGCAGAGGCGGAAAAAATCAGACCTTAGTTCGCCGTTCACGGACCCAACCACGCAGGGTTTTAAAATTGGACCTTCTTCTTCTTCGCCGTTCACGGACGCCGTTCATTGTGCTAGAGTTAGTAAATTCTAGTGAGATTTTGGGTTTATTGTGATTACCAAATGTGAACCCTTGGATATTTGCTGCGATATATTTTTGCTCTACACCTCTAGCCTATTTTCTCTCTATTGAATTACACATTAGCCTCCTGAAATTGGCTTTAGTTATGGCATGTTGTACAATGTAGACATATTACTTCTCCCCCTGTTATGCATTTGGATAACCATCTAATTCTTGGCTCTTGTTGATTGTGTTACTACTCTAACCAACTTCTTCAACTCTGGTTATTGTGGGCAGTTGGGAATCCTTAATTTCCCTCCCCTCCCTTTGCATTGAGATTCTTGGTCTTTTTATTTCCTTTCATGTTTGTCCAATTTTCATTTTTGTGATACTTTAGATCAGGCTAAATTACATCTCAAGTTTAATTTTGTTCTAAATTTGGCCTTGGTTTTTCAATCCGACTCCGGTTTTCTTCTCTCTCCTTGGAGCCATGCATTCAGCTAATTTTTTCTTGGATAAATCATATACTCTTGTATGCATTGGTTACATAAAATTGTTTTTTGATAGGATTGAGTATTTTAATGAAGTAATTTTATTCTATTGCGAATGTGAAGCATCAGCTGATATAGTGAATATTGGGTTTCTCAGTGCTTTAGCAATATTTTTTTTTTGTATAATATTTTCCATGAAATTTGTTTCCCTGGCAGGTGATTCATTGAAAGTATCCCCTTGTTTGATCAAATGTTTCCTTTCCCCCATCTTGGTTGCTATTTTTCTTGGAAGATTCATTTGTTCTTCTTCCTTGCAGGCTTATGCCTCAGCAGAAGCCAGGGGCAATACATGTGTCTATACAGTTTGTGAAGGCCTTGCTCTATCACATGGTTCATACCTTGGGACTGTGACTCTGTGTTCGTTACTAATTTTCTACTATGGCCATTTTATGGCTAATTTTGGAATCCTCATGGGATCAACCGGCAATGGACAAAGCTCACCTGTTTTTTTTTTGGTCAAAACAAAGCTCACCTGTTGGGTCAAACAAAAGATGTTAGCTTTCTTTTCCTTGTTCCCCCTACATGCTTATGCTTTTGATAATATGATTAAATGAGTGTTGCATTAATGTTTGAGACCAATTAATATGGCTGCTCCATGTCGAATTATTTTTTGTGCTTTTGATGACAAGTATAAAAAAAATTTCGGGGGCGTTGCCCCCGAACTCCCGCACCTCCCCCCGGATAATGCCCCCCTTCCGTAAATTTTTGGATCCGCCCCTGCTTGTGACCTATCATACTCACAAATGATCATCACACTCGTAACCTTTTACTTAAACCAGGATATAAGGAGGTGATTTGTCTTAGTTGAATCAAACAGCTCCAACCAAGCAATACTTAATTATATAGTTGTACATGCTTTTTATTATATTACCCAAAAAAACTCCAAAAAAAAATAATCATATGATTTGCTCTTTTTTTAATAACACAAACCCATCCCTTTCCCGGCCATAGGAAGGACTTTCACACACACACACCCTATCCTATCCATCTGTCATAGGATTTGGTCTAGCAACCTCTCTGTTTGTTCGAACAACGCATCATATGCATTGATATAATTAATTGAATGTCATCCTAACATTCTTCCTTGCCAATAAATTAGAAAAAGGCAAAAAAAAACCTTTCCAACACAGGAATTGATCTTTTTGTAACATCTTTCTGGTCTTCTTAGTCTTATCCCTTTCATATAATTATCGTTCACAGATTTACAAGGCATTAAGATTCTCTCTCTCTCTCTCTCTAGTCTCCTTTCCTTGTCGAACATATATATTTAGTTATATACTTCCAAAAAGAAGAAAAAGTTGATATTATCAGCAACATAATGATTGATTTTGTCCTTTAATTTTATCTGAAATGAAAGGAATTATGAGTTTACTTTTACATGCAAGTTGAATTATGGAGCTTTATCATTTCACTCCCCTTCTCTCTTTTTGTGTGACCATCGATCTCGATATATGTTGCACCTTTATTTAATTATTGGAATCAAATTCTAATTTCCTTCTTCTTTCAAGACATGTGTTTGTTTTGAGTTTTTCTGATCAATAATGGGTGCAAATTTTAGTCAACTACGTCATTTCATGATACCATCCACGTCCTATCAAAATCATGATTTCAGGTAATAATGTAGAGAACACGGTTCAGTGTTTCTTCAATAATATGCCCATACTGATAATGGAATTATTTGGGAAAATTTTAGAAAAATATAATTAAAAATGAGAGAAGATAAATTGGTATAGTGAATTTACTAAATCTCAGGTCAAACTTAAGTAGGAATATATGTGATTTTCAATTCTAATCAAATTATCCTAAATTAAGCTGTGAAATATAAAAGTGAAGTTGTTAATGTTTTATCTAATGTTGTTATTGACTCCTGAAACTTATACCTTCAAAATTATCCTTGGTTTTTCATATATGAAATTGTTAAATATGAAAGTATTTTGGGATATGAAGTTATTAAATATAAAAGTAAAGTTGTTAATGTAAAATATGACATTGTTAATATAGATATAGATGTTGTTATTAACCTCTGAAATAATTTCTTTTGAGAGTAAAATAGACATTTCCTAATTCTTTACCAACTACCACCTCTTCATTTTCTTCCTACCAAACAACTCAAGCCATCTTCCCTCATTTTTCAAATCTTTCTTTCCTTTTCTTTCCTTTCCTTTCCCTCCTCTAAAGTTTCTTTTCATCCCTACCAATTCTTTATAACAAACGGGTCCTTAGAGAAAGTTTAAAAACTATTTGAGAATAATAAGTTAAAGAGGGTCCCAAAAAAGAATATACAAATGTGGGGGTGGTGCTGTCAGAGATCGGCTTGGGCGGTTTGAAATATAGTGGGTGTGACTGTGTATAAATAAAGATGCAAATGATCATATGAAAAAATAAATAAAAAGAACCACATATATTTCTCATCAATTCATTCTATACCATCTTTCTCTCTCTCTCTGTGACATTCCTCCATAAAAAATAAGCAATTATTTTGTATTAAAAAAATATTTCATTTGCGATATGATCTTTCGTCCCACTACATATCGAGGAACAAAAATTGTCAAAAATTACATTTTTTTTATTGATTCAACTAAATCTGAATATGTTCATTGCGTGCGTCCATCTGAAAATTATTGTCTATAAAAATTTAAGTTATACTCTCTAAATATCTTCTGAGAGTATATATATATATATATATATATATATATATATATATATATATATATATATATATGACAAATTTGGAAATTGAAATGTAAAATAAGTTGAGAGAGATGAGAAATATGATAAAGGGAATTAATTAAATTGTAAACAATGTCATGTATGTGTATATTTCTTCTTATGTATATGTGTAATTATAGTTATTACTTTGTTTGGTATAAAAAACTTCGAAAACAAATACTTTTCCCCTTTATGATTGACATAATTCTATTCAAAAACATTTTTTGAAAAGCAACTAGAGAATTAATAATGAAGGTTGTGTACTTAACCCCACAAAAAAAGAGAGTAGAGAACATATTCTTAAAACATGGTAGGTGATCGATGAAATGGATTGAAATAGAGAATAGGTATATATGTTTATGAGTTATCGAGTAAGTTTACAAAATAAAGTCACATCGATATCGTTGAGACAATTACAGATCGATCAGAGTTTGTGGAGTTTCATAAGCCACATGTTCATTATAATTCCCTCTTACACTTCATTATTTCATATCAGAATAAGGCCACACACACCTTTCTTTCATGGGATCAATTAGTCTTTAATTTCTTCCGTCAAATTAATTAATCCACACAAATTGTATCAGTGCCTAATTATTATTAGATATGTAATTAATAGCAAATTGACCTTAATTTAATAAAATCTTAAAATCGTCCAATTATAATCACATGCACTGCTACACGCACACACACGCACATATGTATAATTAATAAGTATGTGCGTGCATGTGAGTGTGAGTGTGTGTTTGCATGTGAGTTACTCACAGAGTTTTTGGTTTTGCATACAACATCTGAAACTATGTAATTGTTTCATGGTCAGTTCCAAAAACCTATAAATCTTAATTAGCGAGCTGCATGTCAGCTTTAATTTATCTCCATTTTTTTTTTCCTTATTAATGGATTTGGATCTGTAACATATGCTTCTTCTCGATCATATCTGAAATTTTGTTTCATTCTTTGTCTACTCTTTTTCTCTCTACACATGCATCTATACATATAGCTAGTCATTTGACACATATATAATTTTCTTAATGCTTAATATGGAGTTCGAATACGGAAAAAACATTTCCCCACACACACACACATGTATATGTTTCCTTGGATCCATTTGATTCTAGCTAATTAAGCTCATAATCTTGTGCTCTCGCTCTTACTTTTTTATAATTGCAAGCCGGTATATGTATTGTCCATATATATATATATATAATTCTTCAAAGTGCCATGTGATTAGTTTGTTTTGTTTTTCCTTTCCTTAATCAAAGATGTTTTGGTTATGTCAATATAAGAGAGGTTTCAAGTTATTCATATATATATGTGTGTGTGTGTGTGTGTAAAGGCTCATTATAACAAGTGGGCAATTCTAAGAAGTCACGTTGGAAACAGAATTCTGAACTAATCACCAATAATGTAGGCAATAATCCAAACCCAACTTGGAATATTACCAACATTTCTTGATAACTTTTCAGGGAAGGTTTCAGCATGCAGATATATGTGGACCATGAAAAAAACCCATCTGAAAGCTCGATTTATATCTTTTTCAAGAATTTGAAAGAAAAAAAGATGTTTAATCATCACTTATACGCATGCATTTCATATACAAATAATAGAAGGCAGATGATCGAGATAAAAACAAAGGATGTATATATAGGTAGCGTAAAGAATCTTTTTCTCCTTCTGTCATTATTCTGAATGCGGATCCATGATATTATTGATATTGCTAGCTTGAGACATCGCGATTTCCATTATTGTAGAAAATTATTATATTTATATACTATTCAGGACACGGGATTCAATTCGTCTAGACCTCAATAAACATATATGCCTCCAAGTAGTAATTATTAATTGTATACACACACACATACTAGTACTATACCATCATACATATATTCTCTAGTATTACTACATTAATTAAAAACCTAATTAATTCGTACACAGATTGCCATAGAATGTTTGTTCACGTGGAGTCTGAAACATGAAGTCCATCTATCTATCAAGAGTTACTTTCCATTGCTACCTATCTTATCTTTCTGTGTCATCAGTTGATCAGTCTCGTGGATTCAAATTTTTTCTGGCTAGATATTTATATGTGCTGTATATACGCACCGTTATTGTTCCATTAATATAATCAAACGTCTGTGTACATCAAAAACAATACCTTAAATCTTAAATATATGTCGTGAATATATATTTGGTGTGTATATATATATATATATATATATACTCTCACCAATAGTCTGCCCACCTAATTTAGTCTCATATAATTTAACCAAATTCTGACTTTAATTTCCTCTAATCTAGTTATATACTCCGTATAAGACTTATATATCAAGAAACGACTCATTTTTCCGTATTCATATTTCATGAATATCACAAATTTTATTATTAAATTCTTGGAGCCACTCGATATTTTTAACGATAATTATGATAGAATTAAAAATTTAGAGAAAATTAAATACGTTGAAAGAAATTAAATTGGTCTTTTCTGTTAGTGGAGGGCGCAACACGTACGAATTAAAAGAAAGATACTTTCTTTCCAGCCCTAATAAAAGAGCTACTTCCCGGTAGTTATAAATATAAGACATTGTTAACTTTTTTAGAAAGATTAAAAAAATTAAATAAGTTATTTAATCATATCATACGTTGTGTATCCTTAGATTAAAAAAATGACAAATATAAATATTTTAAAGTAATTTAATTAGTTTCTTTAATCTCTAAAAAGAAATTAATTTTATCTTATATTTAGGACGAGAGGGAGTATTTAACTAGTTTGGACAAATTTGTTATGAACTCCTTAAAATATCTACTGTGTAATATTAAATTATATGTCGGCTTATAAGTAAGATAAATTAATTTAGAAAATTGATCAATATAAAAAATAAAATAAATTGAGATCTTATATTTAAAACCAAATCTAACTCCAAATTAAACTAACTCTGGGAATTGCAGTTAGAATCTTCAAAAAGAAGCTTCTCAATCATGATTTAGAGTATGTAGGTAAGTATATGGGATGAATTTTAATTTGTCCTGGCTTTTTTTTTTTTGGTTGTCCACCCGGTTCACCAGAGCTTCGCCCTGACTAATCCGGATCCGACCCGTGTCGCGCACCTGGCAATGGTGATGGGAGAATCTCCAGCGGAGCTTTTTTGCATTCACAAGACTCAAACTCGAGACCTTGTTTAAGCGATACAAGCCGCTTACCACTTGTGCCAACCTCCGTTGGTTGTCCTGCTTATTATGTGATCCACGTGCTTATAAATCATGATTTGGGGAGGTATTACATGATTTTCATTTGGGCTTAGCTCAACACCAACTAGCTTCTTAAGTGGCTTTTGGTTATGCGATGTGAATGATTCTTACTTATTAGACTGTCCAATCCACACCAACCTCAGATAGTGGGAATGCCAACCTGCACACGTTTCCTTTTTGTGCTTCAAGATTCAAACAACCAAATATGGACCATGTAAATTTCTTCATTATTTCTCTTCTCAAAAATAATAATTTGCCATTGATTTCTTTTCGGTTTATCCACGTTATCTGATTTTAACTGAAATTTCAAAAATAATAATTGTTTCTGGCAAATTAAATTTCAAATTATTGGTAGCCACGATGGCTACCAATAATATTAATGTTAATAAATAATATAAAAAGTTGTTATATATAAATTATATTATTTAGAACTCTATGTTTTAATTTTCAAACCTTTTCGAATGGAGACACATACCCGCCAAATTATAATTAAAACACAATGAAAAGCACACACATATATATATATACATGTGTGTGTAATTAATTACAACAATCGTGACAACTAATTAGCAAGTTATCTTTGGCATTTTCACGTCACTGTACTGCTGGGTGAGCAAATTAAGGGATAATTACCACTCTGAGGTCACACGGAGGACATAATAAAAAAAGGGAAAATCATTTTCAAGGCACTTTTAACATTGACAATTCCAAAAAAAACCTCAAGATTCTGATAATCTCAAAAAAGTCCCCAGGGCCTTTTCTGGGATTTTCAAAATCTTGGGTGAGTTGTTAATGGGGTTGATATAGTCGTTAAAGGGTAGATCTTTAACAACTAAATCAGCCACGTTAACAACACTTTTGCTAACAACTAAATCAATACATTTAACAACTATATCAGCCCCATTAACAACTCACCCAAGATTCTGATTTTTTTTGGAATTATCAGAATCTTGGGCCTTTTTTAGGATTGTCAGTGTTAAAAGGGCCCTAAAAATGATTTTCCCTTTCAGGACTACATTTAGGATTTGATCATACTCCCTCAAATAGTGTTTATTACCTCTAATAGGAAGATGGTTGTGCTTATAAAAAAGAATAAAGCTAAATGGTAAAAAATAAAAATAAAAATAAAAATAATAGGGAAAAATCCCCATTAAAAAGTTTATTAGCGAGAAAGACCTGAATTAGAGTACCAGTATTTTGTGTTATAAATTTTGCATAGTACTTGTGTATAAAAATTTAGGTCGCTTTACCAACGGGGTTGACACAAGTGGTAAGCGGCTTGTGTCGCTTAAACAAGGTCTCGGGTTTGAGCTTTGTGAATGCAAAAAATCCCCGCTAGGAGACTCTTCCACCATAGCCAGGTGTACGACGTGGGTCGGATCCAGATTAGTCAGGGCGAAGTTCTGGTAAACGGGTGGGCAACCAAAAAAAAATTAATTAGGTCGCTTTTCACTAATTAATGAATTTATAATAATGGGCTTTCCCCAATTTTCTCAGAGAATAAACAGTTTTAAAATTAAATCAAGGGAATATTTTGTCTGTCTTTATAAGAGGTCAAATTATTTTGAATATCGCAGTGGTTAAAGTATTTTATTAAATATATTAGACAACAAAAATGTTATAAAAGTAATTTTTTACCAAAACTATGCCGGATCTTGACAGACAATATACTGCCCCGTTGACCCATGATAGGACAATTTCAAATGAAATAGCAATTCAATGGTTTTATGATGATTTCTTTTATGACTATGTGGTAGTGGTCTTCCATTCCAAAAATAAGATAATGTCAGCTAAACCCAAAATCTATTTTCCTATTTTGATAATATATACTATGGGATAGGATATTGTTACTACCATTTTTTATTACTACCAATGTTACTACCACTTTTCCACCGTTAGATCAGAATCTTAATAGGAGAGAGAAATTATAAAGGTAGATGAGATTCTGATCTAACGGTGGAAAAGTGGTAGTAACATTGGTAGTAACAAAAAATGGTAGTAACAATATCCTATCCCATATACTATAGAGTATTTTGCACATCAACTGTTTTTGCCTCAATAGGAAGGTAAATTAATATTGGACA
This sequence comes from Acacia pycnantha, assembly GCA_025563575.1. Taxonomy (NCBI): domain Eukaryota; kingdom Viridiplantae; phylum Streptophyta; class Magnoliopsida; order Fabales; family Fabaceae; genus Acacia; species Acacia pycnantha. Next base: position 433,001 of record JAMWYP010000217.1, read on the forward strand.
GATAATTAAAATTAAAATGATTATTCTCTGTTTTTTTCTTTTTGCCAACCAACATGATTATTCAATGACGCGCGATATCAGGAAGTAGTTTACGTAAATCAATATATCTTCACTAAAAATAAATATATCCCAAAGAAAAATATAAAAATGTTGAAGTTCATTATGAATAATTTTTTCTCATTTAATTTGACGATGAATATAATCTATTTCCTTGTTGATCTATTTAAACTTCTCTGGATTCTTGCTTCCACCAAAAAAAAAATAAGGACTAGATGATTATAAAATATATATCATATTAATTAACTTCCTTAATTAATCTAATCAAATTATGTGAATATCTCTTATATTAAGGACCAGATGATTATATTTTTTTTATAGCTCATAAACATTCTTCTATTGGAGATAAAATTGAAGCACGATCTAGCACTAAATATGAAAATCTTTTCCAACAAACACTCGAAATGAATCTTAATTCGCCTGAGAGGTGACCTCATCTACTATCCAACTTGTGGTTGGTTTTCTTTTTTTGTTATATTATTGATCTTGATTGTGAATATATGATGTGCACTCACATACTATATGGAAATGGAAGTCATCCCGTAAGCATTATGGTCAATGGAGTTGTGCATATATAGATTGGAGATAGTACGGCAAGACTAACTCACTGGCAAACTGCAAGCCTAGCTCCTCTGTTAACTTTGGCATTTTTCATTGTTATTATTAATCCTGAATGGCATTTTTCACTATTTCAATCAACCAATAATAATAAAGATAATTTAAGACATATTTTTAAATGTTTTTATATATCCTTTTGTTCAGTGATGAAGAACCTAGACCGACCTTGGTTGTTTTTTTTTTGGAATAATAAAGGCAAGCCGAAGCTTGAAAGTGAAGAATAGGAGCTAGATTATAAGACTCTAGCCCCTAATACAACAAAAAGAAGATACTAAGGGTGGCAGGATCGTTGATCCATCAAAACCATATCTATGCAACCTCTAGGGATTGTTGGAATCATAACCACATCGACACCAACGGCAACATTATGACCCTCCTTGGCCAAGTAATCAGCACACGAGATGTTTTCTCTTGGAGTGTGATGGAGCTCCACATCCCAGTCTCGGAACAGAAGATCTCTAGTCTCCCCAATAATGTATTTAAGAGGATGGTTTGTAGGGCAATCTCTCATAAGAATATTGACGGCATCGAGAGAATCGGAGTAAATGGCGATTCTCTGTAATCTCATCTGAAGGCCAATTTGTAACCCTATCATAATAGCATAAATTTCAGCTTCGATGACAGAAATAAGGCCAAGGGGTTTGTAGAAACCCATCAACCATTCCCCATGAGTATTTCTTAGTACTCCCCCGCACGCTGCTTGGTGTTGTTGAGTCATCGATCCGTCCACATCGATGCGTACCGTATTCTCAGGAGGAGGTGTCCATGATTTCTCCTCTATGTTGTCCAGCTGGAAAATCTGGTGATGTAGCTTCTGATTTGCTCCATTTTCCATGAGGAGGTAGCTGCACCGGTGAAGCATCTCCCTTGTTCCTGTGTTCTCTCCCTGAAATAGGAATTTACATCCAAAGGATCCAGCACCCCAGACCAAAGATTCTTGTCCATGAGAAATTTTGAAATCTCCCTTTGCCAGGCTTGTGCCTGGTATTCCAGTTAAGCCAAACCTGCAAGCTGCCAGAGAAAAACTGAGAGAAATAGTTAGGTTTTAAAATCGATTTCCAAAAATTTCTAGCTCGCTCACAGTCACGAATTATATGGATCACACTTTCTTCGTTGTTACAATGAAAAGGGCAACCATTGTCATTGGTAATGCCCCTCCTCGCCCGAAGGGAGTTAGTGACGAGTCTCTCGTGGCCAACTTGCCACATAAAAAATTTAACTTTTTCTAGAAGTTGCCATTTCCACACTTGGGCCCAGAAGCTATTAGCGCTTGCTCCTTCGCTGTCAGAGAGAAACTGGTAAGCGGATTTTACAGAGAAAGCCCCATCCTTAGCTGCTCTCCAGGTAACGCAATCCGGGGAATTGATGGAGGGAGGATTCATTTGTAAAATGATGTTTATAATATTTGGAGGGAGAGCTCCAAGCCATCTGTGATAGTTCCACCGTCCATTTGGCGTAAGATGATCCCTAACCGTCTCATCATGGTTGACAGATGAATGAGACCGAATAAAGGATATGATAGGATGATCAAGAGGGAGCCAGAGGTCAGTCCAGAACTTGGTACCTGCCCCATTATTAACCTTTTTACCAACACCACTGAGAAAGTTATCCCAAACTTCAACAATCGCTTTCCAAGCAGAGGATGAATTTCTCTTTTTGGAGATATTAGGCAGGTACAGGTTACCACAGTTGTATTTGGACCACAAACATTGGACCCAGAGGGCATCTTTTTTTGTTAGAAGACTCCAGCACAGTTTCATAATAAATGTTTTGTTCTGACGACGAAGATTTTTGAAACCCAGGCCCCCTTGCTTCTTAGCTTGCGTGATTTTTTCCCAAGCAATAAGGTGCATTTTCCTCACGTCTTCTTCCTGAGACCAGAGAAAATTCCTAGAGATTCGCTCAATTTGTCGAATTGTACAGATTGGGAGGAGAGATGATTGCATGCAATGGCTAGGCAGGGAAGATAGAACAGACTTGATAAGAATTGAACGTCCTGCCATAGTCAAAAATTTGCTCTTCCACGAGGAAAGTTTTTTCCTGGCTCTTTGTACAATAGGGTTAAAGGTGGCATGAAAAACCCTTTTATGAATGATTGGAACACCCAAATATTTACCTAGGTCAGCAGTAATCCCAATTCCAAGAACATGACTTAGCTCGAGAGCCTTGTTGAAGTTAACTTTTTTAGAGCAGAACATGTGAGATTTGTCAAGGTTGATTCTATGCCCCGATACTTCGCAGAAACTTTGAATTACTTTCCGAACTTCAACCATTTGATTACAAGAAGCTTCTGTGAAAAGAAAGAGGTCATCGGCAAAGAACAGGTGGGAGATGCGGGGGCTTCCACGGTTGAAATAAAAGGGTTTCCACCGGTGTCCTTCGCATTCAGCTTTGATTAGATGGCCCAGGCGCTCCATGCAGAGGACAAATATATATGGGCTTAGGGGGTCACCTTGCCGGACACCTCTAGACGGGGTAAACCTTGGGCTTTCGTCTCCATTCCAGAGAATAGACATAGAGGTAGAAGAAATACAGGCCAAAATGATATCAATGAGGTTGCTCTAGACCGACCTTGGTTGTTTAGCACTTAAACGGTTCATAGGGAGGTGTGAGTTGATTAATGGGTTAGAGTTTAATTGTTAGGCCCACAAGCCTCACATAAATACCTTCATTGTCTCAACCCCAACACCACATCATTCATAGTTCTTTCATTAAACAACCTTCTTCTCCATGGAGCCTAATGGCACCTCCTCCACCAAATACAGCAACAAAGATGATGTGCCGTTGCATTGCCTCCAAATAACCACGGAGGAAACTCACAAGGTGGTGGCGCCACCACGCCGGACCACCCTGGAGAAGCTGAGCGCCAAGCTCAAAGAAATGTTCTTCCCTGATGACCCTCTTCGCCAATTCAAGGGTCAGCCATTGAAGAACAAGCTGGTGCTCGCAGCACAGTATTTTTTCCCTATTCTTCAATGGGGTCCCAATTACAGCCTCACCCTCTTCAAATCCGACGTCGTTTCTGGCCTCACCATTGCCAGCTTGGCCATCCCTCAGGTCAGTAACACCAATCCTGATACATCTTACAGAGTCTCAGACACTTCTTTTTGCGTCTGCTTACCAGTGATCTCTGTTTTATATACTCAGGGAATTAGTTATGCTAAGCTAGCAAGCCTTCCTCCGATTGTGGGACTCTGTGAGTGACACTACCGATTATTAGATATTGATTTTTCTGGGATTAATTACTCATACATGTCTCTGCATATTATGTGAGAATCTGGTTTTTGGATTTGTTTCATCACAGATTCGAGCTTTGTGCCTCCTCTGGTTTATGCTGTGCTGGGAAGTTCGAGGGACCTTGCTGTGGGACCCGTGTCTATTGCGTCTCTTGTATTGGGTTCGATGCTGAGGCAAGAGGTGTCTCCAGCTTCAGACCCTGTTCTGTTTCTTGAGCTGGCTTTCACTTCTACCTTCTTTGCTGGTCTCTTTCAAGCGTCTCTTGGAATCCTAAGGTTATTGATTCATTCACTTGCATGGTTTTTGGAAGGAGAAATTAAGTAATTAATCAATTAATTTATGACGACTTGTTGTTGCAGGCTAGGCTTCATCATTGACTTCTTATCAAAGGCCATTCTGATTGGGTTTATGGCAGGAGCAGCCATTATTGTGTCTCTGCAACAACTAAAAAGCTTACTGGGAATCACACATTTCACTCCCCAGATGGGCCTAATCCCTGTGATGACCTCAGTTTTTCACAATATCCATGAGGTTGTTCTCTCTTCTTCTTCTTTTTCACTTCAATCCAACATTTAATTTCCCATCACTAAAAAGGACTGAGATTCATGTGGATGTGGGCGTGCCTAGATATATACATACAGTCTTGTTCATCTTCTTGTGTGTAAATATCACACACTGCACGTAAAAACTGCTTCATAAAAAGACATTCTTGATGACTTGACTCAACCACCATCTGGAGCTACCTTATTTGATTTCAAAGTTAAACCAGGAGATTGATGATTTTTTTTTAATGGTCCCGTATAGCAGGTGATCAGTTCTTTTTTGCAGCTTTAAATCTCTTCCTTTTTAATTTATTTCAGAAATGGTGATGATAATTTGTTGGTTTCTTAAAAACTGTGTAGTGGAAGCTTTGGTTTGTGTAATTGAGAAACTTGATAATTGGTGGATTTTGGTGTGCAGTGGTCATGGCAAACGATAGTGATGGGGCTTTGCTTCTTGGTGTTACTTCTGCTGGCAAGATACGTTGTATGTTATGTTCCTGATCTCTCTCTCTCTCACTCTGCTCCTTTTTGTTGCATTTACCATTTTTATTTGGCTTTTTCCTTCAATAACCAACAAGAATTCCATCGAAATACAGTTTACTTTAAATACTATAAGAAGTAACATCATGACAGTATTAAATGGGCACAATCTTTAGTTGTTCATATTTAAAAGTGTTTTTCTAAGTTTAATCTTATTTTATAATTTCTACTAGTTGTACATTTTTTTTTACCATTTATTAATAGAATGCCATTTCATTTGAAAAAAAAAAAGGTGACAATCTCTGTTTTGGCCTGGTCAAGCACCTGGATCAAACATCAGGAAACTTAAACATTTCTTACACTTTTTATTGACACCATTGAACCAGACGTTCTGTCCTTTATCACTTGAAAGGATAAATAATAATGAATGACTTATATTTAAATTATAACATATTTTTTAATAAAAAATGCTATAACTTTAGTACAACTATAAAAAGATTATAATTTTATTACATGCTAAATCTGCTGCATTTTCCTCATTCTAAATAGGCATTCTTTTTTGAAAAATTTCACAAATTTATTTCAAACGAATTTAAAGAATTATGAAATTTCATTGTACTCTCTTAAACTAAAATAAAACTGAGTTATGTGATAAAACTATAATGAATTTTGAAATTTTACAAATGAAAATTTTAGCGAATTTAATTTAAAAGAAATGGAAAAGTTGAGTTATAAAATTTTAATAAAAAAAATTTGTAAGATTAAAAGCAACTGATTTTCTTAAATCAAGCTCATTAAAATTTTTCCTTCCCTCTTTATACCAAACAAATCTAACGCTTTGTAGTGATTCTTCCTACTCTATATGTTAATCACAATTTTGTTTATTAAACTTAATTAGAATTAGGCCCATTGATTACAAATAGGATTAAGAATTTTAATTCAACTTTTAGTCTAATGGCCCAAAAGTTTGACTTTTTGCTATGTTGGAAAATGCTTTTTAGTGAGCACACTTGCGTAAGCTGCTTCTATTATCCCGTGAAGACAGTTCGGCGTCATCACTCACACCTTGCTTCACTCTTACAGTTTGTATTCGGAGAATGAAAAACTGAGAAAGGGTCAATTCTGAATAAGGCATAACAACTGGAAAACTAATAAGCCTAGTTAAGTAAGAGGCTCCATTTTATTTTGGTGAGGTTGAAGTTGGACCCTGAATTTAGAATCCCTGTTTTGGTTTCATCGTTCTTTTCTTCTTAACCTGTAAAGCAATGATCTGATACTGATAAAGCATAAGTGAGTACAGATAAAGAACAAACGTGACACCAACATTCCTAGAAGCATTCCACTTTATCCTAATACCCTTTCCCACAATACTGAATCTTAGAAAAAAAGACGCTATATATATATATATGTGGTCTTTTAGTTATTCTTTGGGGGAACTTAAAGAAATATAATGCACTTGAAATCTGCAGGTGTTTTAGTTGCTAGATTTTGGGTCAAGATTGAATAGATATTGCACATATATATAGATTTCTATAGTTAATACCTAAGCAGAATGTCTGTTTTCCTTGTAATGTATATGTGTAGAGCATGAGGAAACCAAAGCTTTTCTGGGTCTCGGCTGGTGCTCCTCTTGTGTCTGTCATAATCTCTACCCTTCTGGTATTTGCAATAAAGGCTCAGAGTCATGGAATCAGTGTCGTATGTATCAGTCACTCAAACTTCTCCATTACTTGTTTCACTTCATTTGTACTCTTTTTTTTGGGCCAAATATCACTTTTTGTCTTATTACTAACCATATGTTCTGCTGATGTGTTTGTTAGATAGGAAAATTGCAAGAAGGCCTAAATCCTCCTTCATGGAATATGCTGCGCTTTCATGGAACTCATCTGGGTCTCGTAATCAAAACTGGGCTTATCACTGGCATTCTGTCCCTCACTGTTAAGTTTTACTTTTCTCTATCCCCTTTTTAACTTTTTTGTTTCTTTGTATGTTAAAATAACCTAATTCAACTCTGTAGTTTCAATCAATATTAAGATTTGTTAACCTCACTTATTAGGTACCGTCCTGGTACATAGGAGGGTACCATTAAACATTGTAGCATTCATGTTGTATCTTTAAGATTTATCCTCATTAAATATTATGGGACTTTCTCAAACAGGAAGGTATTGCAGTAGGAAGGACTTTTGCAGCTCTCAAGAACTACAAAGTGGATGGAAATAAGGAGATGATGGCCATCGGCCTCATGAATGTGGTTGGCTCCTTCACTTCTTGCTATGTTACTACAGGTACATGTTAGATTTGAAGAGTCCTATAATGTCTGATACAACAATAAAATAACCTGTTAGATATTAGACATGATCATAATTTAACTATGAATTTCAGGTGCTTTCTCTAGATCAGCCGTCAATAACAATGCAGGAGCAAAATCAGCTGTGTCAAACATAGTAATGTCTATGACAGTTATGGTGACACTTTTGTTTCTTATGCCACTATTTCAATACACTCCGAACGTTGTACTAGGAGCAATCATAGTCACAGCAGTGATTGGTCTCATTGACATCCCTGCTGCTTATTTCATTTGGAAGTTAGACAAATATGACTTTATTGTGATGCTCACTGCATTCTTTGGCGTCATCTTTATTTCTGTTCAAGAAGGCCTTGCCCTTGCGGTAAGTTACATGTTTCACTATTTCTTACTTACAAGGCTTCTAGGTATTCCTCAAGAACAGGCAAAGTAAAAGGTGCTATTATTTGATCAGGTTGGATTGTCAATTTTGAAGATTCTTCTGCAAGTTACAAGGCCTAAGACAGTGATGTTGGGAAACATACCAGGTACTGATATATATCGAAATGTTGATCATTACGAGGAAGCTGTGAAGTTGCCAGGTTTTCTCATTTTAAGCATTGAAGCTCCCATCAATTTCGCAAACATTACATATCTCAACGAGAGGTTGGGTTTCGACTTTCACAAAATGTCAATTTTATCAATGACTGAGTGGTCTTTTTCTTTGTTATTAAACCACTGGCTTTTGTTTTATCCAGGATCTTACGATGGATTGAAGAATATGAAGAGGAAGATAACAAAAAGAAGATCTCAAGTCTTCGTTATGTGATTCTGGAAATGTCAGGTAAAACTGATTAATTTTGAAATAGGAATTTAGTACTCTATTCAAATGAAAGGAACATTGAACCATGAGAAATCTTTCAGCTGTGAGCAACGTAGACACAAGTGGAGTGTCACTTTTCAGAGAACTGAAACAGGCAATGAACAATAAGGGCGTTGAGGCAAGAATATCTCTTATGCTTTTAGTGGTTTTGCTACTTTATTTACTTATGACAAAAAGTGCTCAATCTAAACCTTGAGTGTGACAGATTGTGCTGGTGAATCCTCTGGCTGAGGTTATGGAGAAGTTGAAGAAAGCAGATGAAGGCAATAATGATTTGATAAGAGAAGATAATCTTTTCTTAACAGTTGGGGAGGCTGTGGCTTCGCTTTCATCGATGACGAAAGGCCAAGCATCAAATATGGAAGAAGGGGCACAAACAATTCCTCACATCTGATAAAACTATACAAGCAAGATTGCAGACTGAAGAAGCTGCAAGAAATGAAGCAAATTGTATATTTCTTTAATCTAAAGCAAATATGGCATTTAACATTTTGTCATGTATGCGTGACTCTACTAAGCCTGCTTGTTGAAAAGGTAAGTGTATATGATAAAAAAAATTAACCGGTTCATAACAAACACAATAATTGAACAAAAACAAAAAATTATTTTCTAATAATTTATTTTTGGAACTTTGGAATAAAGTTGAAAAATGTACTTATACATCTTTGTTATAAATTTCAGCTTTCACTCGAAAAGTTATAATGGTCTTCTTTTTTATTATTTGTTTATAGAAGTTTTGATACCATAATATATAAAGGTTAATTTTGACACAAGCATAAAATGTACACTTTCATAAATCATATCATTGTAGCAACAACATAAGTATTTAATTAGTATAAATACAAATTAACTTTAAGTACTTGGTGTAATATAATAGTGGAAGGTGATAAATTCCTTGGTGAATATCTTGAATTGGCTTAAATGGGGATCAATCCTGAAAAAATAAATGAGATCATATGAATGAATCCAAACAATTTGAGCTCAATATCAACTACTACCTCTATTGCTTAATATAAAATCTTATTCGTAGTGCCAACGAACAATAATGGACAATATTTTATGTCAAGGAGCGGGGTAGTAATTTGTATAACTTGAAAAAGAAATTCTATACATAATTATTTTGTTTATTGGAAAAGATGTTAGAAGAGGTTTGAAAGTTAAATTGCAACCAAACCTTCTATTCACTCCATAGTTTTTTTTTAACAATTCTAAAGATAATTTCAAACAAAATTTACAAGACATAAGGAATTGTAGAGAACTTACCTTAATAAACAGGTAGCTGATGTTCTCCCATGCCCATGAGGAACCATTGTACTCTGTCAGAAAAATCAGACGACATGTGTATTGTAACGCCATTATCCAAAGCATCATAAAGTCCAATCACCTTCAAACCCTGCAACTTCTCAAGACACCCAATAGGATCTTCCTTAAGTTTTGTACCCACTAGCCTCAACACGTTCAACTTCTTCAGACAGCACAACCAACTTGGTAACTTATCCATTTCACCAACCAAACACAGCCTTTCAAGAAGTTCAGGTGGGGTCCTCACATCTTCCAACTCAAATTTTCCACTTGTATTAAGAGACAGAGAACGTAGATTCCTCATTTTTGAGATGGATGAACACAGAGCACTCCATTGATGATTTTGCAGATTAACCAAACACAGTCTTCTTAGTTGGGTCAACATCCCCAACCCTTTCTCAAAGAAGTCATTTTGTTCTTCGTTTGGCACTTCAACTATGCTTAGCTTCTGCAATGAAACCAGACAACCTATTGCAGATGTTGCTTTGAAACCTTGTACACGAAATACGTCCAATTTCGTGACATGGATTTGGTTGTTGTGGTAGTGTTTCCACTTTATTCCACAATTTGCTGCGTCTTGAGGGATACGAGACCCTGTTTGGTGACCCTTGTGTTGAGATATCAAAACATGGTGGAGCTTGTAGAGCTTATATGTCTCAGAAGGTATGGCAGTGACACGTGTCAGCTTCAGATCTAATGTCTCTAGATGATGCAGATTCCCAATTGATGCAGGAAGATCAGAGATTCCTGTATTTCTCAAGCTCAAATACCTCAATAGGAACAGTTTGGTGATGGCTTCAGGAAATTCTTTCAGTGGGGTCCCATTCAAATCCAACACATTCATCAACTTAAATTTGCCATCTTTTAAGTTCGACAATATCAAGGAATGTGTCTGAAACATAAACAAAGAACGAAGTCGAGACAACGAGGTTTCCTTAATTTCAGGGAGAACTACATTTCCCTCGTGTATGGATAATCTTCTTGCTCTTTCAGGCCAACTTCTTGAATTTTCCTTGCTTGTGATTAATTCAGCGAAACTTATTGTTCTTGATTTGAGGACAAGAGTTTCGCGTACCAGGTCATGGATGCGAAAACACATGATCCTTTCATCAAGTGAGTACTTTGCTACTTGTATCAAATTTCTATTGAGAAGTTCGTACAAATAGCTTTCTGCTACTTCCTCTGTGAGCTTACTATCATTTACATCTGAGACCCATAATCGAACTAGCTTCATGGGCTCGATCATGTGGTTCTGAGGAAACACACTCATGAGCAAGAAAGATGACTTGAGATGACGATGAGGTAAATCGTCAAAAGCCATCGAAAGTATTTTGTTCAAATAAGGAGAATTACTGTCTTCTCTTTGCTCAACGTTGTTAAGAACACGTTGAGCCATGACCCATTCTTCAACATTGTTCTTGTTTTTAGTACTCAATAGACCACTGAGCACTGACATGGCAAGGGGAAGCCCTTCACATTTTTCCACCATTAGTCTGCAAATGGGTTCTAAATGAGAAGGACAAGAAGAAGAGAATGTTTTCTTACAGAATAGTTCCCACGATTCACTTTCAGACAAACGTTGTAGGTGAAACATGTTGTCTTCTTCGTAGGTTGTCGCGTATCTTGCCAAGTCTTCGTTACGAGTAGTGATCAAGATTCTGCTGGCAGAATCATGATTGGGAAGTGCGAGTTTCAAAAGATCCCAATGCTCTGTTTCCCACACGTCATCAAGCACAATGAAATATCTTGTAAAGTGAATCAAATCCTTCACTTTTTCTTGCAGTTCATGGGTTTTCATTGTGTGAACTGGGATTTTCTGGGAATCGCCACCTGGGCAGAGCTGATGAATCATTTCAATCAGAAGCTCATGTTCGTTTAACGATTGAGAAAGCGTGAAAAATACAATCTTTTCAAAGCATTTTCTGATATAAGCTTCTTGATGGATTAAACGTGCCAGGGTGGTTTTTCCCGTGCCTCCTTCTCCAACAATTGCTATTACTTTATTCATGGCAGAATCTTTATCATCCTCATAGAGACAACCATTTAGAGCCTCTCTGATCTTACCAAGACCAACGCCAACCAGTTGGTCTTCGTGCACTGAGTTATACAAACTGCTCTGTAACTGATGACTCGTCGTTTTGCTACTTGAAACGAAAACATCGTACTTCCTTGGCTTGTCGGGAATTGCCTTGAGTTTGGCTTTGATGGCTCGCAATTTACACGCGATTTGGCAGTTGGTTTTGCAGTCTCTGACGAAGGAACAGGACGGTGAGGGGTGTGGACGATGATGATCGTCTTCGTCGTCGTCATCCCAACGATGTTGGAAAATGTGGAGCAAGAACTCGTCAACGACGTCTTCGATTTCATGAGCAACATATCTCACATTGTCGATCCATGACTCGAGACTTGGGTCTTGGAACTCTAATTTGTTGTCATCAATTTGGCTTAAGAAGGCCCTTATGGATTCTACTTTGCGTTTGATGCTCGCCATGTCTTGTTGAGCTCCTCTCTTCAATTGGAACTCCTCATTCAGGACTTGGAACAGCTCATTCAATCGAAATTCCACTACTTTTTTAGCCATGGCCCCTTGAACGATCGATGTGTTTTCAGAGAAATTAAGGGGGCAAGACCTTTTCCTTTTACTTACATGTTTATATATATATAGATATATAAACATGTAAGTAAACGTTGCCTTAGTTGTGTTTGAAACCTTTCCTGATGGATAATTATGCTTTTATTCCATGAAGGAGAAACTCCATTACTGGTTAAAGCATCAAGAGAACTATTCTTTGTCCAATGTTCAAATTGCTGTGATTTTGTCCTTAACCTATTGTTTAAATCGTAGTTATGCTTTCTTTATTGGCCATACAAAGTGATTCCTTTCTGATCAAGCTGTAACTCCAAGAGTAGAATTATACCTTCAATTTATCATCATCCATACAAATGAATTTTGTTTTGTTGGATTTTAGAGGTGCGCACTATCATATATTATATGTTTATATATTTTATTTAAACTCCGATTTAATGATACTCAATTATGGTTGGCAAAACTAAAAAATTAATTATATAAATTTTTTATACAATTAAATAAATATGAAGTTTTGAGACAAAATTATAGATCAAATCCCTATTGTTATAATATGTCAAATGCATATGATAGGAAAAAAAGAGCCTCAAACTTTGAATCAGGTACCAAATGATAATAAATAAATAAATAGATAGCCTCAGGCAAAAGGAAAAAGAGAGCTTCTAACTCACAAAAAGCCATGAACTTGGGGAAATTTAATTATCTTCTATATTCCAAATATTATATTCCCTGCATGTCGAAATAGAATAATTAGCTGAATGGGCAATTTGTCTTACATTCCTTCATCTTCTTCTGTGTCCATTGGAACCATTTTTTGGCATGCATTCCTTCCAAGGGTTGTATCAGGGGGACTCTAACCTTTTAATTAATAGTGTAGTTTTATGATATTCCATACATACTATCAGGTTATATCCAAGTACTGTCAAATCCAATTAAAAATTGCTCTAATATAATTATATGATACTAGTACTATTACATTAATTATATTTAAGCACTGCGAACTTCAGTTGATAGTAGCTGGTTTATATATATATATAGACATCACAGTACATAAGGTACTGAAAGAGATTTGCCGTGTCCCTCAAAATAACCAGATTCAGTAAAAGATTTGCAGTAATAGGGAACCTGGATCATTTTCCCAACGAACTTGCAGCAGGTTTGATATAGGCAGTAACAACGAAACAGAACATTAAAATGGGGGGTTTGGTTCAACAGATTAAAAACGAAATAACAGAAACAAAATGAAATAAACATAGATTAAACAAATAAACAGAAGATTAACCCAGGATTTCGAATTCCACCACTTTCCTTCCTAGGACGAAAACAGATTTTGAAACGAACTCGCGATTGATTCTGGATGAACCGAAATCTCTGCGTTCATCCAGAAAATCCCTCAACTAGACGATCGCCTAACGTTTATCCGAACAGTAGCGTGTCACTGTGCGATCGCACAACAAACACTTAAACCTAGTTCGAATTTGATCCTTGAGATATCTCAATCTGGGCGTTAAATCTAACACCCAATCCGAAAGTAAATCGAATCTGAAATTACAAAACAGAAACGAATTTGTTACCGTTAAGAACGAGTCCTCTGAATAGTGGAATCCTCAATCCGTGGGCTAATCACCGAAGCTTAGCCCATCATGGCTATGCAGAACAAAGATGGAACATAAATGAAGAAGTTCATCATGAACATGAAGAACAGATGAAGAACAGTTGAGAGAATTTAAAAACTTCTATTTTGATCCACTAAATAACAAAAACGTGAATGAATAATTGTTTTTGGCTGCCAACTAACTTAAAGTTAACCTAAAATGGAAATGGGCTCCAATGGTTCAGCCCAAAACAGAAATAAAATAAAAGTGGCTTTAAATTACAAAATTCGAGCCCAAATAAAATCCAGAGTTGTACATCTGACTTTGGCTCCAAAATTGACCGCTCTCTTGTCCGAATTTGCTCTTTATGTCTTCATAACAATTGTAGCTCTCTGAATCATCTAAAATATGAGACAAAAATGAGGCAAATTCGATGTCTGGTTCAAGAGTTATGGTAAAAATAGTGAAGCAATGTAAAACTGGAATTTTATTATTAGAAATGACTAAAATGTAATCAAAGGCCCAAAGCCCAAATGAATATAAAAGCCATTATTTATTAACTAAAGAGTCCTAAATTATTAATCAAGAGATAAAAAGAAGTGTATAAAATATTCAATTATCAGGTACTAAATGGGGTTTGAGAAGAGATAAATGAACGCACATTAGGTGCACATACTTATGTGCCCAATTATGTGCTCATACCTCTATTAGAGGTATGAGCATATTTTTATTTTTATTTTTTTATATATTGTATTTATTTAGATTTAAATTATATGCTGCTTTTTGGAATTTTTTTTGCACCCAGTATCTCAAAATTAATTACTTTTCATGATACTGGTGTTAAGATAAATGCAGAACTGGAAGCTAATTAATTTGAGATATTGGGTGCAAAAAAAATTACAGAAAGCAGAATATAATTTAAATCTAAATATATAAAATATATAATAAAAAAAAATATGCTCATACCTCTAATAGAGGTATGAGCACATAATTATAGGCACCTAATGTGCACCCAAAGATAAATATACATAGTCTTACCCCATAGTAAAAATAATATTGTTTTTAGGATTTGAACTCGTAATGTCTAAGTCACATGGCAATAACCATAACATTACCCTTAGACTTGCCTCTAATTTATATTCAAACATTACTAATACTAATTAACTTTCTTAAATACATTTTCAGCGTACATAGTAACTCAAACTCGATGTGGTTATATATACATTATATTATACTACCTCTGGTTTTTAATATAAAATCCAATTGACTTTTTTTAAAAAGATTAAAGAAATTGAATAAATTACTTTAAAATATTTATATTTATTTTTTATACCAAACTAAGTTATTTGACTTATATACTAATAAAAAAAACCATGTAATCTAAAAATATACAATATATGATATGATTAAATTACTTATTTAGCTTCTTTAATCTCTAAAACAAAATTAAGGGTTAAGGTGCATATTTACCAACAAACTATTTCAAAAGGAGCATCTGGTACAAACATTAATTAATGGTACCTTAAATACAAAAAAACAATTAAAATGTGGTAAAATACACAACACCGTCAGTTTTTTTTTACGGACGTTTAGCTGATAGGATATGATGATGTGGAGAAGATAAAAAGTAGATATGGCAAAATTGTGTTAGAAGGGATAGAGTTTTGAAGTGATGGGCATTACTGTACCTTCGATCCTAAGGGATAGATTTTTGAAAATCTTGAGCCCAGAAGAAATATGGGTCATCTTCGCCGGACCTCACGAACACCATTCCAACCTCCTCTCATGGCGACAAAGCTTGGCCGAGGTAATAGAGATTAGCCTTGACAACGAGGGCTTTCCAGATATGGACTCGTTAAAGCTTAAACTTGAGGCATATAAAAATATCGGTCGACCCACGTTGGGATCTTTCTCTGCTTGTAGCAATGTCACTGGAATCTACTCAGATACACGAGCAATTGCCACACTTCTTCACTAGTACAATGGCTTTGCGTGCTTCGATTTCGTCACATTTTTGTGTGTGGACTGTTTCTGTTTTGTGTGTTGAAAAGTTCAAAACTTGAAATGATTTTGGTTTTTTAGTGGGCCATACATGGAGATTGACATGGGATCGGGATAGAGTGATGGTTATGATGCTGTGTTCCTCAGTCCACATAAGTTTCTAGGTGGTCCTGGTTCTCCTGGTGTACTCTTTATGAACAAGGCTCTTCATGGGTTGAGATCTTCACCGCCATCGACTTGTGGAGGTGGAACCGTGAGCTACGTCAATGGCTTCAATGAAAAGGTAACTCACAAATATGAGAAAATCATTACCAGAAACTCTGTAAAATGCAAATGGGTGGGAAACTCAACTAATTTCATTGATAGGGAAATCTTAAACTATTCCACATAGAAATTATAATTTAACAAACTTGGTGAATTCTTTTGGATCATTAATGCAGGATACATTATATTTGGAGAGCATAGAGGAAAGGGAAAATGGAGGAACCTCTCAAATAATCCAGACGGTGAGAGCAACATTGGTGTTTTGGGTCAAAGAATACATTAGCTACAAAGAGATTGAAAAACAGGAACAATTGTTCATAAACAGGGCACTTGGCGTTTTGAGTTCATATACTAACTGCCATGGAGTTTATAGCAGACTATGGCCAACGATTCCTTCCTCTGTATAGCTTTAATTTGAGAAATGGAATCTGGAGAATGAAAACAGAGGAACTTGGGGAGCTAACAAAAGAAGACAATTGCAACTTTTGTATTCATTTGTTGGATAAAGAAGCAACAACGTGAAGGAATGTGTCATACGTAGAAGCAGCTATCTGTATGGCTAATCGGCTCCCAAAGTTCCCAGCTCAGAGTATGCTTCCGGGGAACATAGATCCCAGTGTCCTTCATTTCAGGGTTTAATTTCTGTTTTTTTTTCCTAATATTGCATATGAACTTTGTAAATTTACAGAAATTTGTTGGCATTCAATGTTTTCTTTCCTAGTTGAACATGTTATGCATTCTCTTATACCATTATAGTTATCATCCTCTGTTTCTTACTATTTTTGATGAAACGATGAGATAGGAAATCGCTCACAGTTTCGGCTTCCATTACTTCGATTGAGCCTCTGATGGGTTTCTCCATATCGCCTTTCTTTCTTTTTCTCGGCTTGCTCAGCTTTTCCGAGAAAATCTTTCATTTTGGCCATTGCTTCCTTCTTCCTCGAGAGCTCTGAGCAAAAATAAGCCTGAGTCAATTTTGTCAATTTTGTCTGACACAATCTTGCCACATCTACTTTTTATATTCGTCACATCATCATATCCCATAAGCTAAACGTCCGTGAAAAAAAAACTGACGGTGTTGTGTTTTTTACCACATTTTAATTGTTCTTTTGTATTTAAGGTACCATTAATTAATGTTTGTACCGGATGCTCCTTTTGTAATAGTTTGTTGGTAAATATGCACATTAACCCAAAAATTAATTGAATTTTAGTTTGCCTAGTGTTTTGTATGCATATGTGGATATTTGACTTTTTATTATCAAAAGTATTAGAATAGATATTATTCATATTTTTAAAATTTATTACTTATACTTATGAAAATTATAATTCAATTTTTTAATATTACAAAAATACTTGAAATCAGAATTATTTTCGAACTGAAATATTTGAAAGTTCGAGGGCATTTGATAATTTGGACAAGGTAATAATAATTTATCCTTTTTTATACGCCATACGAATTCATTCTCTCTTTTTAGAAAACAACGAATGTCAAAAGGGAGAGAATATAACAATTTAAACATTATTGATGGCGATGGCAAAGTGGGGAAAAGCAGAGAGAGGTAGTTAGATTTATTGATTCGAATTTTAAATATCAATCTTAAAGTCAACGCTTCTAGTGGTGGGTCCCCTTTACCTTTATTTTTTCTTCCTCGGTTAGTCACTCCATTTCCCATTTAATTCTCCTCCCTGCTGCTATCTTGCGCCGATTTTTCTTTTTTAGATAGTCGTGTCATTTGCTTGTTGTTTATGATAAAAATAACCTGCTACCAGACAACAGTATTGTATTTTTCAATTAGGGGATTTAAAAGTTTTCGTTGGAGTAATATTGCCTCAGAAGTTTTTTTTAAAGTTAATATAGCGTCAAATGTATTAAAATATAGCAATGCTGCTTTTTACGGTTGAAAAGTTAATAGTCATCATCAATTTTTCACACTATAAGGCAAAATTACTATATTTTGAAACTTTTGAGATGATATTGAACTTAAAAAATTTTCGGAACAATATTGTTCTTTAGTAAAAACTTTCAGAGAAAATTTGTTCATCCCATAATTTTATGTTAATATTTTTATTATCAAGTATCCGAACAACCAACTAATATAAATTAAGACTTTGTAATCAGAATGCCGAGTGAAATGACTCATTAACCAAGAACATTTTTTAAAATGTGACTCATACTATTGCAAAAGAAAAACATATGAAGATGATGATAATTGTCATGAGCACTGATTTTGCATTAAAAAAAATGACACCAATAATTCAATTAATAGAAATAATATCTGAAAATTTTTATAACTTATTAATCACAAGTGAAAGAATAACTATTAAAAAGTGAGGTAGCTATATTGACAATTAGATGGACTTTTCTAATATATATATATATTTTTTCTTTATGGGGACCTTAATATCATTTTTCAAAAAACAGAAAAAGAAAAACTATGAACATTACATTTAATAGGGAGTGCGCAGGATAAGAGTGGCACCACCCGTCCGTGCGTTTGAGTCCACCTTGTGTCATAGTCAGCGAGGTTTACTAATTTCCCAGTCCCACCCCCACTCTCACCAAAAATACCGCTTACAGGTCACAACCATCTTCTCCATTACTCTCTCTCTCTCTCTCTCTCTCTCTCCATTCTCAATTTCTGACGCAGATCCCATTATCAACATCTCTCTCTCTCTAAAGCCAGCCATGGAGAATCTTCCTCAAGGTTACCGTCCCAATGTCGGCGTCTGTATTATCAACTCCGATGATCAGGTTTCTCCTCCTCCTCCATTCTCTGCCTTCACCAATTTTTTCCCTTGGCTTTCAGGAATCTTCTCTTTCTGTTCTGTTAAATTGATAAGTTATGCTCTACTTTTGATTTATTGTTTCTTCTTTTGGGGTAAACGATTCCTCTGTAAGTTATGTATGCTATAATAAAATCAAATCTATAATTTCATGATTTGTGTTTCAGCGTGTTGTTCTCATCTAGATTTAGAAAATTATACCAGTGTATTCCCATTTTCCGCTTAACCTATTGCTTTGAAAACTCAAGACTGGAGGAGCAAATAACTGCAAGGATTTTATAAATTTTGTTTCTGTTCTGTTCGTCTCTGGCCGAGATCCTAAGTTCTGCTCTGTTTCATAATCGTTGTTAAATATTCATTTTACTGATTCTCTCTTCTATTTTCTGGTAGTCTGAGTTTCATATTCTATTACTATTTTTAAAAAATATCATTTGTATTTGTGAGAATTTCACTGTGATGTTCAACTTGCTATTCGCAATCAATGATTTACATTTTTAACTAGCAACCTGTTCAGAAAGCTTGTGAAGACATGTTTATATCTGAAGAAAATTTACAACTTTTCCTCCACATATCAAAGTATTTTTGTGACATCCAATCGTTTATTTCAGGTTTTTGTGGCTTCTAAATTAAATTCTCCAGGAGCATGGCAAATGCCTCAGGTGACTTTCCTTTATGTGCTGTTTCAAAGAAGATGGATAATATGTGTATTCCTCCAATGTGCATAAAATACTTGAGATTATAAATTTAACCCAAGAGCTAAGGGAAGTACTTAATCCTAAGTCCAAAATAAGTTGTTTGGCCAAAAAATTGCGCAAAATTTATTCTTTAAATTATCCTAACTCCTCAACTTTTATCTTCTTTTTCTTTTCTATATCGACTCATAATTTAGTAACACAAAACATAGCTACATTAACTCAATTGCAAAGAAGTTAAAGTCTAGCCTACCTCTCCTCTGTGATTATTTGTTTCCGCTTAAAACAAATTCGTGAGAATGTATACTTTGCAGTTAGCTTATGTTGAGCAGTACTGGATCCAACTTTGCAACTCTGATGATTTCTAATATTTCATGCAGTTGAAGTAGAATCATGAGATTCATAGAATTGACTGTGACTTATTGTGAATCATATGATTTTAATGCGTATTTTGAGCAAGCTTTCTCGTGACATGCTAACTACTTTAAATAAATTGCACATCAACTGCAAGGGTATGCTAATACTTTAGTAACTTAATTTTGTTTCAAATGTAAAGTACAATTCTGTTGCTTCACTAGTGGGAGCTGGGAAGGGCTTAGTGTCTTTACAGAAATATTGATTCCTCCTATTGTGTTCTCATAAGAGGCATAGAGTGTGGTGCTCCCTTTCATATAGAGTGGCATATAGGCTGTAGTTCCAAGCTTTTGTAGAAAGTGGACTCTGGTATTTTGGGTATCAATTGGGGAATTTTTACTTATTTTGCATGTAATAATTTTTTAACTCTAGAATGTCTTCAAATTCTTTTGCTAAGATAATATGTCAAGTACTTTCCTGTTCTTGAATACCAGGGTGGAATTGAAGATGGTGAAGAGCCCATATCTGCTGCCATTCGGGAACTGCGTCAAGAAACTGGAATAGTATCTGCTGAAATAATTTCTGAGGTTTGTGCAAATTTCTATCATGAGTTTGTTTTAGCTTTTATAGTTTATTTTCCCAAACAGTGAGCAACGTGCAAGCTTTCATCTATACTAAATGAATGCTATCTGACAGAAAATGTTAAGAGAAGCAAGAAGCTATACTGCTCAACTTGAATATATGAGAAGCAGTTAGACATCTTGCTGCTTTAGATACACTATATTAGTAAATTCCTTTGAGCATGAATTTATGATAGAGTGAAGCTTAATCTTTTTGCTTATTTGACAGGTCCCAAGATGGTTGACTTATGACTTTCCACCTCATGTGAAGGCTAAAGTCGATCGTCTCTGGAGAGGTGATTGGCATGGACATGCACAGAAGTGGTGCGCTTGTCTTTTGCTTTCAAGTCATTCATTGAATGACCATGTACTTTCATACTTGTCACTTTAAAGAAAAGCACCAGTTTTATTGGCAATAAGTGATTTGTGCCCTTGGATTATAGATCTTGGAAAGTGATGGTTTGATATAAACAAATAGAAAATGAAGGATGTTAAAAAAAAATAAAAAGAGTAATTCTTTTTAATGGTGTAAAAGCATGCTTCAAACTAAGATTACTTAACATGCAAAGGTTAATGTGTCATTCTTGCTCTTAAAGGGAGAGAAATGAAGGGGGAAAACAAAATCAAATCCCTGAGTGTGAAAGAAAATCAATCAATATAAGGCCTGGAGAATGGGGTGTGAAAAAGTTCCTCTGAATGGCTCTGGTATTGTCTCTTGTGTTCTTAGACTTTGTTGGTGTTCCCTTCAAATGTTTCAAGTTTTTTGTAAAATTTCTGTGACTAAGTAGGCTTGGCATATGGTGGTTAGTAAAATATTAGTTGATGCTAATTTTGTATTGAGGAACTGAAAATATGGACATAACTTGTGATTCTCCTTTGTTCCATTCTTTGATCATATCTGTTCTGTTTGTTAGATTGGTATTGTCTAGTTATCAGAACTCTGCTTCTTACATAATATTGAATGTTTGATAGGTTTCTCATGCGATTCACTAAAGATGACAGTGAGATCAATTTAGCTAATGGTGAAGCAGACCCTGAATTTGCGGAATGGAAATGGTCAAGCCCTGAAGAAGTAATTGACCAGGCTAGTTGCTAAAACTTTATGATAAAACGTTAAATTATTACAGGCAGCTGAATATAAAAGACTGACTGCAGATATAAATTATTACAGGCAGCTGAATATAAAAGACCAATCTATGAAGAAGTTTTGAGAACCTTCAAGCCTTACCTTCAAGGGAATGCAGTATCTGCCAAATGTAAATCTTCAAAGTGGTGAATGGTACAAGTCGTTGTAGTCCTAAATCCATATCGTTAAGTGATTTTAATTTAAGCAGTTTGATTTTGACAGCACTTTGTCTCTTTGTAAATAGATATTAATCACTTGGTTAGAACTTCTCGTTGTCCTGCTTTTAATGTTGAGATACATGTGTCAGTACCAGTACCTAATTATTTTCCCCCTCTGGACTTTGCTGCGATTATTTTAATTCGAGTAACTATTCTGTAAAATAATAGATTATGAGGTCTGTGTAGATTTTGGGTCAAGAGGGAAGGGTTTGTACATTTCTTCAGAACTCAGGAAGGATGCATGCCATGTGTAATTTAATTCACTTTATTTTTCTGAAAAAAAAGTTGATTTTAAATTCACAATAAACATGCAAATAAAGTAAAAATAAATAAATAATCAAATGGAGAAAATTTCTTCATTTCTCGCGGAGAATAAATTCATACATGGTCGTGAGAAAAGTCTAGCAAATTCTCACTGTAACATGAAAGCTATGAAGCAACATACCACTTTGGTTTTTTTTTTTTTTTTATAAATCCTAAATTGATACATTTTCTTAATTTTATCTCATATTTATGAATTGTATTCTCAACTCTCTTTTTTATCTTTCTTCATTTCCAATGTGAGAAAATTTTATACTCGTTCATTTATGAATTGTACTATCAACTCTCTTTTTCATCTTTCTCCATTTTTTATGTAAATTCTTCAAAAGTGTAAAATGCTCTCTTCTCTCTCTCTTATCTGCCTCTAACACTCACCTCTTCGGCTCTCTCTCATCAGTGGCATGTGTCACTATCACATGCCGCCAGCGAGCATAATCTTATACCACAACCATGTCAGAGAGGTAGATCGGAACTCGGATCTTCCAGTTGCGTCTTCCTCCCTCTGATTTCTGTCATATGTGATCTTTTCTCATTTCTAGGGCGAGTTTTTCCTCTCCATCTTTAGATTTGTCTTGAGGCAATGAGAGCTTTCTCCTTCGCCTTTGTGCGAGCTGTCCGTTTTCTCTTCCTGTCTTTGTAGTGTTGGGTTTTAGTGATGGTGTTAATAAACAGATCTACGAGATTTGATTATAATTCCTCTTGGTTGGAAGTTTGTTTGAATGTTAATAGATCCGATCCTCTTCAGGTGGCTCGGATTCGCGTTCTTGGGGGAATGGTTTTATCAATGGTCTCTGTTGCCATATGTTTTACCTATCAGAGGACCATTGTTAGCCATAAGCATCATCAAGAGGCGTTGTCCCGTGTATGGTCGATGTCACCAAATTTGTTTCAATAAAGGAGTAGAAATATTTTTCAGGACATCATTGGTTTTCTTTCTGAGGTTGGGTTTTTTATGTTCTTTACCCCAAGACAGTGTTGCTGTGTAACCGCTCTATTTACCGCTGATGCTTATAAGGAGGTATGCCCTAGAGTGAGTTTTGCAACTAACGCTTTTTTTCATGTCACTTCTAATAATAAAACTTCTTTATAGTTTTAAAAAGGTAAAGGATTTCTCCAGTCACTAGAGATAAATTATCTTCAGTGACCCCCAAAACTACGTCGTTTTGGATTAATGAAGGGTGTTTCCGTAATTTTACACCCTTAATTAATTTACTTAAAATTATGAAAACATCCTTCATTAATCCAAAACGACGTAGTTTTGGGGGGTCACCGGAGATATTACTTCAATAAGTAAAGTTTGTTTCGTCTGCTTAGGCCAATATTAATATTTTATGTTCTTGTAATTAAATTTTAGGGTTAAGGTGCGATTTTACCAACGAACTATTGGCTCAGGAGCGTCTAACACAATTAACTATTAAGTGGACCAAAAATACCAACAAACTTTTTAAAAAAGAGCGCTCAGCACAACGCCATTAACACCGTTAACAAAAAGTTAACCTCCGTTATCTAAGGTGCAGATTGGCCAACGAACTCTTATTGTAGGAGCGCCCAAGACAAAATTCTAAATTTTACTAAATTAAATAATTTTTCTCAATTGTCATTATTCAAAACTACTTGTATAGATATCTATGGACAAAAATTATTCATTCTTTAATTTTGTCAAAATTATAATTTGCTAAAATAAACAAAATTTTTAATTAAAAATATAATTATATGATTTAAATAAAAATAAAGGTGTTTTATAATTTATTATATATGTTAAACAAAAAATTATATGATTTATTTTTATAATAAAACTCACATAAATTTCTTCTAAAATAAAATAATAATTTTTATGAGAAAAAGAATGTATGATAAATGATATGAGAGAATTAGAGTAAAATATGTAAAAGTGCACTTATTAATCAAATAAATTAGAGTAAATTTATGTATGTATTTTTACTCTATCATGATTTTTATTTTTATTTTATTTCTAAATATAAGTCTTATTAATCTAAATTTATAAGTATAATTTGTTTCCCTCTTTAAATTATAGCAAGAAATTTAGGTTAGTAGTTCTTAAAGCTCAATTGTGTCAATTGCCGTATAACTTATTCCCAACGATACATTATCTATCTTGAATATAATGATATTAAGTTAACGGCAAAATCGAAAGAAAAGAATATAAAACACCTTGAGTTTTATTTAAATCATATAATTATATTTTTAATTAAAACTTTTGTTCATTTTAGCAAATTATAATTTTGACAAAATTAAAGAATGAATAATTTTTTTCCATAGATATCTATACAAGTAGTTTTGAATAATGACAATTGAGAAAAATTATTTAATTTAGTAAAATTTAGAATTTTGTCTTTGGCGCTCTGTAATAAGAGTTCGTTGGCCAATCTGCACATTAGATAACGGAGGTTAACTTTTTGTTAACGGTGTTAATGTCGTTGTGCTGAGCGCTCCTTTTTAAAAAGTTTGTTGGTATTTTTGGTCCACTTAATAGTTAATTGTGCTGGACGCTCCTGAGCCAATAGTTCGTTGGTAAAATCGCACCTTAACCCTAAATTTTATTTAAAATAATAAATTTTTAGTTTTATATAATTAAAAGTATCATTTTCTTGAATTATCATTAAGAAAAGAATAAAATTAATTATTGATTAAATTTTATTCAAAAATAGTTAATTTTGTTTGTACAATTTTTTTTTTTTTACCGAACTATTTTTGTTTATATTTCCATGTCTTAAAAAAAAAAAACTACGCGTATTTTTTTAGCCTACCGTCTACACAGCGCCAAGAAGTATAAATACTTCTGAACTGAATAAGGGCTCTTCGGAGCTTCGGCCACTTGACTGCTCTGGATTCACATATCGCTAATACGGCGCTTGGCCATTGTCGTCCGGCTGCCATGGAAGAATCCCAATCTCAACTAGAGCTTTATGTCGGAGATTGTAGGGACACCCGCATTATCGGTAAGATCAGGGACTTCCTCTTCTCTCAGGCTTCTGGAATCAATCCTTCCGTCATCGAACGGCGAATTCAAGAGCTTTTCCCCTCCTTTGAAACCCCAACTCATTCTCCATACGCCTTGGTAATGATCTTCTTCGTCTAACTCATGAGTTTTTGTGGCTGTTTTAGTTTTTACCCCCCGGAATCTAATTAGGAAACGCTGTAATTGAACGTCATTTGAAAATTTTTGGTTTTCCCCCCTTATTGTTTGATCTATTTACGCGATTTCGGGTTGAGTGTGCAGATGATACAAAAGGCAGTTAAGGTGTTAAATGAACGAAATGGATCGACTGAGGAGGCCATCTCAGGGTTTATAAAAAATGAGTTTCAAGATTTGCCCTGGGCTCATTCGAGGATTCTTGATCTTCATTTGGGAAAGCTTTGCAAGGCTGGGGAGCTTTTGCGCACAGCGAGGGGTAGATATATGCTTATGGAAGATTATAATAGGCTTGATGAGATGAAAGAGACGCGATGGAGGGGTGGCAGAAGGAGAAAGAAATACAAAAGGGGAAGAACTCGCAGAGGTCGAGACACGCTGGGAAAAAGTGAAGGTGCAGAGAGATGTAACAAGTTGCATGAGCGCGAGAATGAAGAACAAAATCATCTTTCTGAGTTACATGGTACAGGGACTTGCGAACCGATTGAAAAACAGGGAAATTCTGAAATAAGTCAACTTGGGGTGACTGAAGTGGGCCATGGTCAGGTGATTCAGGAACAAGGTGAGGCAGAAATGCGACAAAATGAGACCACCCATGAACGAATTCAAGTAATGTGTGATTTAACAGTAATTTATGGCCTTTTCTTTTTTGGTTAGTCTACTTTTGTAGTACTGGGATTTGGCTTTTGTGCAAGTAAGCTAATATTCTAGCTAACAGACAAAAGCTAGAGAACCTTTTTTAAGAATCAAAATAAAACAATAACAATAACTACATCATCTTCATTACCTTTAAAATAATAAGGCTTGATTGATTCATGTATTCTGTCAGCATGCTTTCCTTTCCTAGGAATAAGTGCACTGCTAGACAAAAGCTAGAGAACCTTTTTTAAAATCCAAATTAAAATTAATTAAAATATTATAACAACAACATCACCATCATCTCCACCACCTTTAAAATAATAACACTTTTGATTCATGTTTTTTCTAGCTCACCATGCATTCTTTTCTCCCACCTTTATCCTGTAAATTACAGCATGCAACTAACCTACTGTTGGTCCTAATCAGATTTCACAATCTTAGCTTTCTAATGATAAACACCGTCCAATGAACTTTCAAGAGTATGCCTATCCCTTCCATTGAGAGTCATTATGCTATGATCTTTCTGGCTGGAAAGATAAAGCATTGTGGTTGTTTTCTGAATGAACTAATTATTTTAATTTGCTTCATGTTAAAAAGTGCAGATGGATCCTTCTAATTTTCACGTTCATACTTGTCAAAAAAAATAAACATATGACAGATGGAAATGGAAGTCAATTGCTTTTAAAAACATGAAAAGCGTGAAATGGGGCTGAAATTTTGTTCTTGAATACTCTGCATTTTTTGGTTTTGCTATGTCACTTTTTTAGGTAAATATGATTTGACTTGTTTTAAGTTCCTTGAATTGCACAGCTTTGTTCTTATTTTTTGTTATATTTTTTATATTGATCTAATGAAATTTATTATATGTGAGAAATTTGTTTCATCATCCCTCATTATTTGTGGTTGAGATATATTTTATATTTTGTTTTACTTTTATGTAGGAGGCAATCATAGAGTTAAAAGACAAAATCAGCTCAAGAGAAATTATGAACACAGAGCCTCGTATGGTGGAAAAAAAGAATTCTATGGTGATCAAATTGCGCATTCCCTTAAGAAACAGCCAGATAATTTAAGAGGTGATGAGACACTGGAAAGAAGTAAAAGTGCAGAGAGATGTAATGAGTTGCAAGAGCGCGAGAATGAAGAACAAAATCGTCTTTTTGAGTTACATTGCACAGGGGCTAATGAAATGATTGAAGAACAGGGAAAATTTGAAATAGGGCAACGTGGGGTGACTGAAGAGTGCCATGGACGGATGGTTCAGGGACAAGGAGAAACACAACAAAATGAAAATACCAATGAACGTGAGAAACAGATTGAGGCCACAACTAAGATATCCAGATTTTGTTCGGATGAAATCAGTAATAATGAAAAGTTAAGTGCTTCACTTGGTAGTCCTACTGTTGCAGAAAACCAGTGTGAGAATCTGCCAGACAATTTGTTGGTCGTGGTAGAACATCAATCACTTACACAACAAATCGAGGCCACAACTGAGATGTCAAGATTCTGTTCAGATGATATTAGTAATAATGAGAATTCTTTTGCAGACTATCAAGAGGTGGCATTGTTGCCCTCAGATGGTAGCATTGTTGACAAGCAAAAGCCTAAATATTACAAGATGAAGAAGCAGCTGCAGTTGAGACCTCAAGGTCGAGGCATAGGGCGTGGTCGTCGGAGGTGTCTCAAACTAGATAGAAATCTATGTAAACACAAGAAGTTACAACTCCAGGACCAAACTCTCACTTCAGTGAGCTTTCCTAGTTTAGAACCAAATGAAACAGTTTACTCATTGCCTGCTCCAACTTCTGAAGAGAGCCCAAGTTGCATAACGAGAGGAACATCACAACTACAATTGTTTCTGCAAATGTCATGGGAGAGACTTGTATGCGGAGATTTGGGTACAACTTCCAAAATGGAAGATTCATTGTCTTCTATGAATTGTCTAGAACACAAGCCGCAGCAGCATGGGAATAAAAGAGGTCCTAAGAGAAAGTTGAATTTAGATGGAAAAACAGAATTTGGACATCTTGAACAGCAGTCACCAAAGCGAAGACGTAGAGGGAGGCCTCCTAATCCAGTGCCTACTCAAGACCACCAATGGTCATGGGTGGCAGTGGAACACAGTGAGTTACAGTCCTCTGGAAGTATTGAAGGTCATTGTGAGCAGACACAGAGGAAGCGTCCTAAACTGAAGTTAGATGCAAATGGAAGCTGTCGGAATCAGATGGTTTTGCCTTGTAGGAGCAGTAAAGTTCAGGGCAGGCGCGAGCTGCTGCAGCTGAAACTATCTAATGCATACGAAAGCAATGAGCTATCACCAGAAACATGGCAGAGTCAAGGTAAACGTCTGTTGAGGTCCAGCTTAAGTAAATCAAGGTAACCCTGCAAGAGGAAAAACCAATGATGTTATTTGTAACACTCGTCTGACTATACAATCCTAAAGTGGTCTTAAATGCACCTGATTAATAACTATATTAGTACGTTTATTTTACGTTCATGATTTGATAAGGATTCCTGTATTGTTCTCCTCTTTCTGGTCTTCCTTTGGCGAATGCTTTTTGCTGATGTTTGTTATAGCATGTTGATACATATGGTTTGTTAATGTGCAGCGTACACACCTTTCATTACAATGTTCGATGTTCAAATTAGATGCGTAGTAATTATTATTTTATGTTTATTTAAGAAAGCCCCTAGTTGCAAAATAAAGCAAATTATTAATATACACTTGTTTTTTTGGTGAAAGATGAATTATATATATATATATATGTATATGAATTTTGTATATATGATATGCACTTCTTTTTTTGGTGAAAGATGAAATATATATTAGCAAATAAAATTCAATTAAATTAATATTTATACCCTATACTGTATGGGAAAAAATTCTTGTTTATTCGAAACTTCTTGGGATTGCCCTGATGATGTTGCTGTCAGGGAGTTTGATTGTTGCATTAATAGAATTCTGTTGGTTGAAATAGAGCAAATAAGAGTGCTGTGAACCTTTTTAAGGTAGGAATTATTAATAAAAATTAACTGATCATGTTTTTTCCTTCTCATTTTGTACAAGTTAAATTGTTTTCCATCACGTTGAAACTCAAATTAATTAGTTTCCTGGATACTGATGTTACAGGATAAATATTTGTATGTGCAGAACTGTGAACTTAATTAATTTGAAATACTGGGTGCAAAAAAATTTTCAGAAAGCAACATATAATTTTAATCTAAATAAATAAAATAAAATGTGTTTGTCCCTCTAATTAGAGGGACAAGTACATAAGGGAGATGTGTGTGTGTGTGTTTTTGCATAGCTTGATTTTAAGGTGTGTATATTTGTGTAGCTTATGGAGTCTGAATGTATAACTTCATTTCATTGAAGCTAGCACATTTAAACTAATTTTATAAAGAACGTTTAAAACAGTTTAAAATTACAAATTTTTCAATTCAAATGAAATAAATATTCTAAAACAATTTACAAATCAATTTTACATGGTAGTAAGCTATTTAATATTGACTTCAAAAAAATTGCTAATTTTTTCAAATCAAATTAAATAAATACTTTGATTTTCATTTAAAATTTAAAAGAACCAGATAACTAAAAAACCGTTTGAAATTACACTTTTTTAAAAACAAGTTAAACAAGTAATGTGAGATATTAGATTACAGCCAAATCAAAACTTTTAACTTAACAAGTGGTCTCAGCCGGTGGATTAATCCAAAAAAATATTAGCAAACTTTAACTAAATATTAGTTTTCAAATCAAATCACATTTAAAACATTATTTAAATTAAATTTAAAAATTAAAACAATAAGACAATTAATTAAAATTTAAAACAATTAAAAATTGCAAAAAAAAATTCAAATTAAAACAATTTAAAATTTGAATAAAATTAAATAAGTACTTTTAAATAATAATAAACTATAAAATATTGATTTAATATTGTTATTCAAACTAGACTTTAAATAACATGCATCCTGGAATCCAATTGAAAACAATTTCAAAATGCAATGTTGTTTACCAAACTAAATAACTAGATCAAAATATTAATTAGTTTTTTAATATCGATGTTTAAATCAATCAAATAAAATTTTAAACAATATCAGGAGTTACATTAAGAAAAGAACAGAAATTAACACCTCTCTAAGGATCATAGCAGAAAGCACCAGTGAAAGAAAGGCTCCATTGCTTTGATCCAGGCTGCCTCTCCAAGGCTCATGTAATATGCAATATTAAACAAGTGAGCAGATGCACATTTTAATTACTTATCTACCCAGTTTATACCATAAATAAGTAAAAAAACAATAAAGCTGGTAGGAAGATTATAAGACCCAGTTGCAGTGACATGTTAGAAACAAAATCCTGAATTTTGGAACTTCATACACTGGTAATAGCATGGTCCAGATGTCAGTGAAAATAATCAGAATTTAGACATTAAATTTAACATCTTACACTCAAACTCAACTCATTCATCCTTGAGTTTCAGCATAGAAATCTAATGTCATATAAACATGGCACGTATAAGCACAATTAGAAATTAGATAATACACAGACAAAATCTAATGTCTTTCATGTTATCTACTCATTAATGCTTGAGTTTTAGCATATAGATTCTATGAATGCTTCACTGACATATCATATAAACAAGGCACATGTAAGCACATTTAGAAATTAAAACAACAAGCTAACATCTAAATGTAGCAGCTGCTTGTGTTTCACAAAATATACCCAATGAATGTTTCGTCGAAAGAGTAATTACAACAAACAAAAGCGATATGGTAACAGTCATAGTACAAAAGCAGCAGCTGCAACATGAACACAAATATGCTATGCAACCAGCAACTATAAACAAAGAATCTTCGAGAGGAAATACAACCTTGGTAACTAATCAATGTCAGAAAGTTCAAATAAACAAATATCAGGGGTTACCTTGAGAAAAGAACAGAAATTGGGTGCAGCAGTGAATTATCACCTCTCTAAGGAACATAGCAGAAAGGACAAGTGAAAAGAAAGGCTCCATTGCTTTGGTAGTGTTGGCGAACGCAGCTGCCTCTCCAAGGCTCATGTAATAGGTAATACAGTAATAAATAAGTGAGCAGATGCACAGTCTAATTATTTATCTACCCAATTTATCCCATGAATAGTAAAAGGCAGTGTTGTAAAAACGTAGTGTCAAAACGTAGAAACGTCTGTTTCTACGTTTTTTGGCTGAAAATCGAGTCAAAACGGAGGTAGGAACGAAATTGGAGTAGAAACGGTTGAAACGCCATGTCAACTCGGTAAACTCGTAAAAACGTAGTGTCAAAATGTATAATTTTATTAGAGATGTTCTTTGACTCCAATGACTTAAATTAGAGATGTTGATCTCTTTTATAATTTTATTGCCTTGGTGTTTTGATTTTAATATGTATTATGATGATTGAGTTTAAACTTAACTATTTCCTTGAGTGTTTGGATTTAAATTTGTGATGACTTTAATGTATTGGTGTGTTTTGATTTTATATATGTTGAATTTTTTTTTTTTTGTAGTACGTAGTAAACTCTTACGTTTCGTTTACGTTTTACGATTTTACATTTTTGCTCACCCTTACCGTTTCTACGTAGACTCTACGTCTTGACAGTAAAAGGTAATAAAGCTATTAAGACAGGTAGGAAGATTAGAAAACCCAGTTGCTGTGACATGTTAGTTACACAGTCCTGAATTTTGGAACTTCACAAATTGGTAATAGCATGGTCCAAATTTCAGTGAAAATCATCAGAATTTAGACATGAAATTCAACATCTTACACTCATGTTTGCATTATATATTTTTAGATATCTTTTCAGGTTATATAATAATTCATGCTTATTTATGCTTGAGTTTCCAAATCAAATAAAATAAGTAATTTAAAATATTAGTAAATTATTAAATATTAATATTCAAACAACACATTAAAAAATATGATCCTCAAATTGAATTTAAAACAATTTCAAAACTGTAATTTTGTTTCAAACCCAAGTAAATAACTAATTCAAAATAATAGTTAGTTTTAAAATATTGATTTTCAACTCAAATTTTAAACATGGGTCTTAAAATTAAATTTAAAACAATTATGAAAGTCATTATTTAACAGTTCAAATCAATTTTCCAGGAACCCTATTCATAAATTTACAAATTGATTTTCAAATGAAATATAAAACAATAACATAATCGAATCAAATCAAATTTAAAACAATTGACAGAATATGCAAATAAAGAACATGATGTAAATAAAGAACATGGATGATAGTTGTGATTTTATTTGCATATTCTGTCAACAATTTAAAATTTGTAATGAGTAATTTAGAAAACTATTAAATAATGATCGGCAAAAAAAAAAAAAAAAGGAAAAAATCAGAGCGAGGTCCCAGGAAACAAAAAATAAAAAAAGTTCCAACCCAAGTCACATTGGATTGGATGATAAATAAGAGTGCCACAAAGATGAATCAAAGTAAGATAGATAAGAATGCCACAAAATGCTATCTCGTTCAAAGATTAACCTCTAATATTTTGATTTAAACGAGTAATTATACATATATGCTTTGAAGAGAAAAAGGGAAAACATGAAGATAGACAAAGAAAACCGGCGTTGGATGATAAAAGATTCAACAAAGCCCTTGGAAAATAAAATAAAACAATCAAAAGCAATGATTTATAAAGCAGTGAATTCATTTAAAAGCATGGTTGCAAAAGAATCTGTTAGAATATATAAAATGTTTATAAATATTGTTTAATATTTTGTAATAGTTAGTTAGTTTCAGGTTATATATAAATAGCCTTATAACAGTGTATTGTCAGACACAATTGTGTAATTTTCAATATTGATGAATAAGAAAGACTTTGTTCTCTCTACCTTGTCGCCTATCTCTGATCCATGATTATCAGGTTAAGATAATCAACATGGTACCAGAGCCATAATTCTCTCCATTGTTTCATCTGCTTCATTGTGATAATTGGGCTCCAAATCAAGACGCAGCCCAAGAACCTTCCATCCAGTGCCAGAGGACGTGGAGAGCTAATGACAGACGGAAGGGTTTCAAGATCCGGCCCAAGAAACCACTGTAATTAACCAAGATCTGTGGACCTCACCGACTCGGAAGCATTTAGCGATCGCAGCACAGAAGGGATTCATTCATCGTCTTTGACCTTGGCTCTCGCGACTTCCATTTTCTCCTAAATCCCATCGTCACTTCCGCACACTCCGGCGTCATCCTCGCCGGCGACGACCTTCGAAGCAACAACGGGATCAGTCGATTGTCTTCGATCCCTAGCTCTCGCGCCTTCCATTTTCTCCTAAATCCCATCGTCACTTCCGCACACTTCGACGTCATCCTCGCCGGCGACGACCATGGCTGAGAGAGATGTATATGCGAAAGCCAATCCAGGCTCCATTCCTTTCTCACATCCCCTACACCTCCATCCATCCGATACACAAGGATTATCCATCGTCCCACACACTCTTACCGGTTTTGAAAACTACACAGTGTGGAGCCGTGGGATGCGAATCGCTTTGCTTGGCAAGCATAAACTGGGTCTTGTTGATGGGACTTGCCACAAAGAAGACCAAGATCCCACGCTACATCCTCAATGGGAACGATGCAATGCAGTTGTTCTTTCCTGGCTCCTCAATTCGGTTTCCAAGGAATTAGGTAGTGGACTCATCTTCTTCCAAGACGCACACCAGGTCTGGAATGATCTCAAAGAACGTTTTGATAAAAAGAATGGGCTAGGATTTTTGGTCTTCACCGTGAAATCTCCATGCACCATCAAGGTACCTCTTCGGTCTCTGCCTATTTCTCTAAACTGAAGGAATTGTGGGAGGAACAATCAGCCCTCATTACCCTACCGTCATGTACCTGCAATACATCAAAAGCATATTCTGAATTGATCCAAGAACAAAAACTCCTACAATTTTTTATGGGACTTAACGAGTCCTACACTCAGGCTCGTGGACAAATCCTCCTCATGACCCCACTCCCTACTGTGAATGACGCCTACTCCATGGTCATCCAGGATGAGCTTCAAAAGTCCATTTCAGACCATGGCCACCCAACAGAGGGCATTGCAATGATCAGCAAAGGTAGGGGTCGTGGGAGTGGGAAAGGCAGAAGGCGTGGGGATCCTACCATTGAGTGTACCTACTGCAACAAAAAGGGTCATCTATGTGAGCAGTGCTTCCAACTAGTGGGATATCCACCTAGCTTTAAAAATAATAAACCAAAGCAGAGGGAGTCAGGTCAATTAGGGATGGAATCAACTGGTGATCCAGACCTGCATATCAATACGGCAAGCACGGTGACTACTTCCTTGTCTAAAGAACAATATGAACGCCTTATCATCATGCTGCAGAAAGATGAGGAATCAACTGTGCATGCGCTAACTGGTACATGTTTGGCTATGTCTTACTCTGTTAATTATTTTCACTCATATTGGATTCTAGACTCAGGAGCAACTACACATTTAGTTAGTGATATGTCTTTATTAGATAAATGTGCTGAATATAATGGCCATGTTCAATCAATTAAGATTCCAGATGGACAGCGAATACCTGTTACACATGTAGGATCCATCAGACTAGCCTCTAACATTACACTAAACGATGTTCTATATTCTTCAAAGTTGAAGTTCAATCTTATATCAGTTTCTAAAATCACCAAAGCACTTGAATGTATGGCTTGTTTCTTTCCTGATCATTGTGTTATATAAGACCTTCTACATGGAAGGACGAAGATGACTGGTAGAATGATAGATGTATTATACATCATTAAAGTGCCCAACATTTCACATGTACTCAATGTTGCACAAAATCACACTACACTGAAACACAATAATACTCTGAAATCTGTTGATGTATGTTTGCGGCATAGGAGATTAGGCCATGCCCCACTTTTTGTAATGAAACGCTTGAGTTTTGCAATTGATGATACTGAACTGATAAATCAAAGATGTGACATATGTGTTCAATCGAAGCAAACAAAGTTTCTCTTTTCCTCCTCCTGTATTAAAACTACTCAATGTTTTGAGCTCATACATATAGATATATGGGGTCCATATAGGACTCCCACTCATCAAGGATTCACTTATTTTCTCACAATAGTTTATGACTATTCTAGAGCTACGTGGCTCTTCCTGATGAGACATAAATCTGATTTAGCTAAACGACAATTTTAGGATTAAAGATTTAGGGCATATGAAAAATTATATTGGTATAGAAATAGCTAAATCTGAAATAGGGGTGGTTTTATCTCAATGAAAGTTTGTATTGGATTTATTATATGACACAGGCATGAGTGGATGTAAGCCATTAAGTATTCCAATGGCACAAAATTTGAAATTGATGTCTTTTCAAGAAGGGAAAGACAATGTGCAGGATCTGTGTAAGAATACAGAACAATACCGTCGGTTGATCGGTGAATTGATTTACCTAACCATGACTAGACCTGACATTTGTTTTTGTGTGCAGACACTAAGCCAGTTTATGCACAAACCGACTAAGTCTCTCATGGCAGCAGCTAGAAATGTTCTTAGATACCTAAGGGTACCGTTGGACTTGGTATAAAGTTAAGCTCTCTGATGGTAATTCTAACCTAGAGTGTTTTTGTGATTCAAATTGGGCCTCTTGTGGGATTACAAGACGTTCGGTTTCTGGATACCTATTGAAGTTTGAAGGATCTCTTGTGAAGTGGAAGACAAAGAAGCAAACCACGGTGTCCAAGTCATCTGCAGAAGCTGAATATAGGGCACTCAGCATGGCCACGTCGAGATAGTTTGGCCACTTGGGCTACTTCGAGATTTGTGGATCCCACACACAGCACCAGTACCATTTCACTGTGACAGCATTGCAGCAATCCACATAGCTACAAACCCTGTTTTCCATGAAAGAACCAAGCACATTTAAGTGGATTGCCATTTCATTAGTGATAAGTGGAAAGAGAAAGTGATAGACCTTGTATATGTTCGATCACATGAGCAAGAGGCTGATTTGTTAACCAAGTCAATGTCAGGAGATGTTCAACACAACCTTTTGAGCAAGTTAGGGTCTACTAACATTTTTGCGCCCCAAACTTTAGGGGAGGTGTTAGAATATATAAAATGTTGTATAAATATTGTTTAATATTTTGTAATAGTTAGTTAGTTTCAGGTTATATATAAATAGCCTTATGACAGTGTATTGTCAAACACAATTGTGTAATCTTCAATATTGATGAATAAGAAAGACTTTGTTCTCTCTGCCTCGTCGCCTATCTCTGATCCATGATTATTAGGTTAAGATAATCAACAAAATCAAAAGCTAAAAAAAGGGTGAAATAGGGCGTACCTCTGTGAAGTTTGGAAATTCATCTCCAAATCGACAATCTGGTGGCACTTTGTTGCTAAAGCTGAGAGATTGGAGCATGTGAAGTCCAGAGAAGTGGGTTGGTTTTAAATTAATTCAATGGAACAAGCAATAGATCCATCAGAAAGCGAAGAAAAAGAGACGTTGGGAGGAGAGAGATGGAGAACGTTGGGTCAAGATGAAATTTTTTTCTCAGTTCATTCAAAATAAAGCACCGTCAACTTAAAATTTAAAATTGGGTTAAGAAGCAACTTGACCAACAAATTTTTATCGTCTAACACAAATAACTTTTAAGTGAATCAAAAATACTAAAAAACTATTAAAAATGTGGAATCAGCACAACGCTATTAAAAAAGATAACGTCTATTATCGAAGGTGCAGATTGGTCAACAAACTTTTACTCCAGCAGTGCCTAGTACAAAAAAATTTTACTCCAGAAGCGCTCAGCACAAAAAAGTCCATGTGCAATCCACCCAAAATCCGACTGTTGCAAATCATTGCATGGACCGCCAACCATGTGCATTGGGGTTAGAAAGAGTGAATTCAACCAGAAAATCACAAATTATATTAATTATTATTATCAGTTATCTTATGCAATTATTGACTATAATATTGTATTATTTACTCTTTAAATTAATTTTTTATTGTTGTAATTCTATTCAATCTTTTAAAAATAATACATATTTACGTGCGTATAATATGCATAAAAATGAATATTTACGTGCATAAAAATATCATATAATTTATAGGCCACCTTTATTTATTTGGATATGTCCTTCTCTCTTGTCTCTACTTAGAGGTGGAAATAGGCTAGGTTAGGCTAGGCTTTAGCTAAGTAGGCCTGAGCCTACGACGGAAATCCAACGCCTAAGCCTGAGCCTGAGCCTGTGTGTAGGATTTTTTTTAGGCCTAAGCCTGGGCATTCAAAAGGCCTGGCAAGGCCTGAAGCCTATTTAAAAGCCTACTTAAAATGTAGATCTTTATATAATCTTAAAGCATATGCATATGAATTTATATAATTCATCAAGTTTATTTAAATGCCTACGTTATGTTTAAAAAGTTTAAGGATTCATTCTCATATGAAATAAAAGAGTTAGTAAGTGAAGGAAAAGAACACCTAGTGGCATCAATTGTTTGAGCAAGTATGAATAAGAAAAATCAATCATTTATTGACTAAGGAGATATATTTCTTAAAATCAATCAAGCACGACAAGTGGCATGTAAAACTAGATTTTACCTCTTATTTTTCTTGCAGAAAATTAGACAAACTCCTCCTATTTGGATCATTTTCATTTGAGCATCACTAAAATAAACTTACTGCAATTTTTATGTTACATCAAATGACATAAATCATTGGAGGAGTAGTGAGCTAGCATTGCCACCTCGAGTGATCAAAAAGAAGAGAAGTATATGTGATCAATTGATGAATGAAAATGTAATATCCCATGTTTGAAATGCGGAAATTTTTTTTTTTTTTCAAACAAACAATCAGAGTAGAGCAATAGAGCGAAAGAGTAATTGGATTCTTAGCCAAAACATCAACCATTGTGTAACATTGTATAGATTACAGTAGTCCTATGGTTTAGAAAGAAACAACAGAAAGAAACAGAAAGCGGAAAGGAATGCGTAAAGCGATAAAGATAGAAACAGTCTTCAGCTGCATGTCTACTCCGGGTATTTGCCTCGATTCACGATCTGTGGTCCACCCGACCCTGAAGCTACAGCTGAGATTCAATTCACCATATTGAATCTCGAGTAGCAGTTAACCTCATACCCAAACAATACAAGTATACATACAATGATATTTCTAGAGCTAATACAACAATACATCACTACAAAAGCATATAGCAGATGCATGATCATTATGCCGACAAACATAAGCAATAAGCAGTATGAAAGCCCCACAATGTAAAACAACAATAACAACTGCACTATTCACAGTGCCACGATAATTAGTCGTGTCCTCAGCGCTAGGAAAACAAAACGGTGTTATCAAAACTATAACCCGTATAACTGTATGTATAACGGTCTACGAACATATCATTGACATATAAGTATTTAAGAAGCACAAGATTAGTGTTACAGTACGCGTTCGTACCTTCGTTTGCGACGTTAGGTACCACCGGCGGAAAACGTACTTTTACGGAGAAACGTGCAAGAATCCTACAGCGGCACGTCGGCGCCAGAACGGCACAGGAATCAACGTTTCAGATATCCTATGAGAATAATGTCACTTCCATTAGTAATTTGACATTATAACGGCATTTTAGGTAAAAATTACCATTTTGCCCTATACCCCTACTTGGCGGAATTTCGCGGCGCTCGCTACATAGGCTATTTTCTTCCCAAAATTTCGCGAACTTCGACGCATTTATGATTCTTGAAAATAAAGACTAAAATAGCCCTCCCATATGATACCCAAATCATAAAAATAAAGACTACCCTAGCCTTACTAACTATTGAACTAAAGACTAAAAACTAAAGACCGAAAGACTTACCCGTTGAAGACTTCGGCAGAACTTCCCCCAGAGCTTCTCTCTCTACTTTCTCTCCCTAGGATTTCGGCCAAAGGAAGAGGATTTTGGTGTGAAGAAAATGTGAAGAGCTCTTGGCTATTTATAGAGGATTTTAGGGACATGGTTGGCATTTTTCAAAAGGATACAAATGGAATAATCAAAGTTGTTTCTACCCTTTTGGTCCAACTTTTCACCAAACTTTTGCCCTTCATTTTCACCCCTTGGCCGACATCCATGGGTGATGTGGCAGCCCTTGGTTGGTCCAAAATGGTGACTAGGCTTGCTTTATTGCCCAGCCTAACTGTTTTCCCGATCGGCACCCGATTCGCGTGATTTCGGAAAAATCTCAAAATTCTGGATTTACAACTTCGCAAACATGTTCTCACTTAGTAGAAATTTCCAAGTCAACCTTTATTTTGATTCCATATAGGCCTTCAACAGTCGGTTGAAGTTTCCTCGAAAACGTGTCCGATCGCGTCCGGTTCGTAACGCATTCCTAAGAATGCCAACTTCTTCAGAAAAATTCACTGATTCCAAATATGTCAAAATAAATTCAAACCCATTCCTAAATGTTGAGTTAGAATTTATTTTCCTCTTTTCCAAAATTATGCCTATATGCATTTTTCCCTATTTTGTTTTATTAGGAAAA
The DNA here is from genome assembly GCA_025563575.1 of Acacia pycnantha. Taxonomy (NCBI): domain Eukaryota; kingdom Viridiplantae; phylum Streptophyta; class Magnoliopsida; order Fabales; family Fabaceae; genus Acacia; species Acacia pycnantha. Next base: position 472,274 of record JAMWYP010000217.1, read on the forward strand.
TGCACAAACTACCTCTAATTAACTTAGGAAGAGGTCACTTAAAGGTAAAAACTCACTGATCAATATTTTACCTTGACCTTGGGATTCCTATTCCTAGATCTCTAGATAGGATCCGTTTCCTAATTTAAATATTACTATTCATAATTTTTGCTTTAATTAAATTATATTATTATTATATGTGCAAGTTGCCAAGTTGTTCTTCTTTCATTTTTCATTTTTTTTTCTTTTATTTTGCCTTGAATTTTCGGCTGGCCCTTTTTATTTTTTTAATAAATATTTATTATTTTTTTTTAAATTTATTTAATTATTTAATGATTTATTTATTTACTTTTTCCAAAAATTTCACAAAATTACCTAATTGGTCCATTCTTGTATTTAGGCCTAAAAATACCTAAACTCAACTATTTTTCATAAAAATTTCCAATTAATTAGTAAATACATTTTTACTAATTTTAAAACAAAAACCACCCACTTTAGGGTTTCATATAATTATTTGTGAATTTCCTTCACTTATGCTTAAGTAATTAGCCCAATATTACTTAATTACTTAATTATCATAACTTGATAATTTTCTTAATTACAATGTCTCATTATCTTCATACTCATGTATTTACATTAGTATTTTCATACCTCTAACATTATTCCATAATTACAAGGGTATTTTGGTCTTTTTACTACTTTTTGAACATTCTTATACAATTTTCCCAAGTTCATATTTTATTAAATTACCATAATTATGGATAATATACTCTCCTAATTCACTTGGTCATTTTACTGCCTTTTAGTATTTTTCCCATAATTTCCTAAGTTGATTACCCTTTCCAGGGGCATTTTGGTCATTTTGGCTCTTTGGCCCTTAAATTTCCTAATTTCTTGTAGAAATTCTACCTAGAAAATATGCTATAATTATTCAAGACTGGAGATTGAATTTTCACTTATCAGAATTATCCAACATTTATTTATAATATGCCAGATAAATATCCGGGTATTACAGAAAAAGCTAAGCTTATTGATAAATAGAGAAATTTGAAATTTAAGGTTAAGAATAAGTTCTTAATTTTATAAATAATCTATAAATTAATTTAGATTAAATTATATATAATCATGCATAATAAAACATTTTAAAAAAAAACCTAAATAGGCCAGGCCTGTAGGCCTAAAAGATAGGCCTTATGAAAATAGGCTTGGCTTGTTTACGTAAATAGGCTTGACAATAGGCCTAAGCCTGAGCCTGACCTATTTATTAAATAGGTCAGGCTAGGTTTAAAGTAGGCTAGGTCGTAGGCCCCTGATAGGGGCCTGACCTATTTCTACCCCTATCTCTACTGATGAAGGGATCGAATTCATTTATATTTATGTATATAAATAATATATTTGCCGATGAAAATTGATATACAGCTGATGAGATTAACATACTATGGATTCAAATCTTATTATCGGTTAAGTAGGTATTCTAGGAATATTACTTTTAAAAATGGGACAAAGGCTTTTGATTTTTTTTTGGGCAACCGATAGATCCCATCACATTAACTATTCTAAATTGATGATAAATAAAACTAATAAATTACTCACATTATGTGTATATCAATAACTAAAAAATCTCATCAGCCATATATCAATTTTTACGCATATTATACGCATGTAAATATGTAATATTTTTAAAAGATTGAATAGAATTACAACAACAAAAATTTAATTTAAAGGGTAAATAATACAATATTATATCAATAATTGTATAAGATAACTTATAATAATAATTAATATAAGATAATTAATACAATTTGTGATTTATTTATTGCATTCACTCTTTCTAACTCCAATGCACATGGTTTGAGGTTCGGGTAAGGATTTGCAACAGTCAGATTTTGGGTGGATTGCACATAGACTTTTTTATGCTAGGCGCTCTTAGAGTAAAAGTTCGTTGGCCAATCTGCACCTTAAATAACGGACGTTCTTTTTCTAACGGCGTTATGCTGACGACATATTTTTAAATTTTTTTTGTGATGACTACACATTTTAAAAAGTTTCTTGGTCTTTTTGATCCACTTAAAAGTTATTTATGTTGGACGCTCCTGATGTAAAAGTTCGTTGGCCAAATTGCTCCTTAACCCTTTAAAATTTAAAGTTTGTTTCAATTTTAGCCATTGGAGATAAAATGGGGAGACGTTTAGAATTAGGCATAAAAGAAAAGGGTTAAGTAGTAATTTTGCATCAGAATTACACGTTCAGGAGCAATGTTGTCCTGAAAGTTTTTTTGGGTTCAATTTTGCCCCAAAAATCTGAAAACGTAGTAATGTTGCCCCTCCACTAACGGTGAGTCTCACGGAGTTAGCACACTCAAGTGTGTACGATTTTTTTTTTTTTTGTGCACTCGAGTGTGCACTTAGTGCACACTCAAAGTGTGCATAGTTGTGTGTAAAAAAAAAAAAAAACGTGCACACTCGAGTGTGCTAACTCCATGAGGTGCATTGTTAGTAGAGGGGCAACATTGCTACGTTTTTAGACTTTCGGGGCAAAATTGAATCCAAAAAATTTCCAAGGCAACATTACTCTTGGATGTGTACTTCTAAAACAAATAAAATTACTACTTAACCCAAAAAGAAATCAATTTTGAAAATGAATTATGGCAGTTGGAGGCGGACTGTCTTAAATTTATTATCAATTTTAGTTTAATATAGTATTCTCAAAAGGAAATAAAAAATCAATATAATAAAATTTAGTTTATTTCACCACAAGCTGATATTCATTATTAAACTCCAGTTAAGTTCTAAAAATCTTTTTTTGATAAAGTGAAACAATAGAAGGTAGTCACATATGGGGCTGATTTCGTCTAGAAAATGGTGACTCTTGAACAATGGATTTATGGCGTTGTCTTATGGGTTTAAAACAGGCTTGAAATGGTGGTCATCGGAATGTTAAACTAAGCACAGATTCTCAAGAGACTTTAAGCCTGATTCAGAGGGACATTATTAACTTTTATGAGGGCAAATCGATTATTATTAGAGCTGGGAATCAAGGTCGACCCTACAATGCCCAAGGTAAGAAAAACATCTATTTTTCAAAGCCCGGCCCGAGAGCACCAGGGCTAGGGCTGGCCCTACAAGGCCCGAAAGTTACTATTCCAAATTTTAATTATTTTTTCTCCATTTTTTTCAAAGAAATATAATTAGTAAATTAGAACAATTAAAGTTTTAATTTATCAAATAAATGTTGTCAACATTAATATCCAAACAATACGAATCATCCAACAAATAAACGCATTCACTAATTCGTAATCAAAAGCAAACTATTGTACACAACTAACTCACATAAAACCTAAGAAGTATAAATAGGTTTTAAATTTAAACTATTATACAATATTTCTATGGCAAGATTGACCCTATGACTTGTGATGAGAAGGTTGTCAATTAAGGAGCAAGCTAACTTTCATTTTCAATAAATATTCGAATAGGGGACATCTCTTCCAACTCTTTATTGAATTAAGAAAAAAAAAAAACTAACAAGACTTAACGGACTGGCCCTAAAAGACCAATTTCATTTAACTCCTCTAATTTTTAAATCCGGCCCTTAAAGGGTCAGGGCTTAAAAGGGCCGGCCTGACGGACTCGGCCTAATTTACTGACTCTAGTTATTATGGAAGTTCAAAATATGCTGAGTAGTATCTGGAAGGTGAACTTACAATATTTTTTTTATTTTTATTTTTTTTGCTAAAAAGGAAGGCGCAGAGCCTATATTATAGAGAAAAAAATTACATCCATGGGGACATCACTCCCAAACTCTCCTGGATAATCCAGATTCTTAAATTAGAAGGACACTTACTCCACATAGATGTAGAAGAAATGCCCCTCTTAGCTAACGCGTCCGCGACTCTATTAGCGTCCCTAGAGACACATCGAACATCAACCTGCCAATTAAAAGACAGTAATTCTCTAGCTTTCAAAATAACATTACTACAAGTCATACAATCCTGATCTAACAGGAGATAACTTACAATTTTTAGCAAAAGAGTACAACACAATGGCAGACCTTCTGACTAAAAGGGCTTTCAATGAATGCCCGTGATTGACCTTGCTTGGGCCATATGTGATATCTAATTTGATTGATGCGAATAACGCATAGTTTTTCATTTCCCTTTATATCAAAGAAAGTAGTCACATATGCAAAAAATGTTAAATGAAAAAATTTAATGATAATTTTTTAAGATTTAACTGATTATTTTCCATAGAATATAAAATAGCTAATAAATAAAATATAATAAAATTAAATTTTATTACCCACAATATAATCATTGAATAGTGGGATAAATGTCAATTTTGTCACAGAAGTTTTGGTTTTGGAGCACCCAGAATCTGGAAATTTTTTTGGTATCATTTTTGACTCGAAAGTTTACAAATGTAGCAATATTGCCCATCGATTGATCTTGACTGTTGAATTGATCATTTTTTGTATCATTTTTGCCCTAGAAGTTTACAAAAATTTGCTCATAAAAAGAACTTCCATGGCAAATTTGCTCTCAAAAAAAAACTTCTGAGGTATATTTGCTCTTTTTTGTAAACTTTTGGGGCAAAAATGATACTAAAAAAACTTCGGGTGCTGAATGACCCCTAACCAATATTTCCGTGACAAAAATGATATTTAACCCTTGAATAATATAGTTGTTGGGACATTCCCACAAGAAAAGAATATGTCTACTAACTTTCCACTCCACTAATTACTTTTATCATTGAATTAACTTTCAATAGTTGAGTTATGTGGGAAAAAAGATTTGATATCATATAAAAGTATTATAGTTATATTAAATATCAAATAATAAATAAATTTGAACTATTAAAATTTAGTCTGAATATTTGCTCAAAAACCCAATGATGTAATTTGCGAACCCTCGTCAAACCGGACCATCTTAAAGTGTTCTTCAATGTGACTGATATATATATATATATATATATATATATATTTTATATATATATATATATATATATATATATATATATATATATTTTTTTTTTTTTTTTTTTTTGCCAACTAAATGCGATTGATTAGTTACTTATAGCCTATTTGGATTGGCGTTTAACGCCTTAAAAGCCCAATGAGTTTGAAAAAAAAGCTCAGAGGGGAAAAAAGCTCAATGTTTGGGTAAGCTTCCAAGTGAATGAGCTTCTCCTCGAAAAAGCTCTATCAAAGCAGAAGCTGAAAATTAAAGTGTTGGCCGAACGTTGCAGACTGTCTCATGCCTTCTCCCTTCTTTCATCATGCTCGATCTCCAAGCTTCTTCCACCTTCACTCTTCTTATAGTCGCCGTCGACTTCCTCTCTCACCACCATTGCTGCCGGCAATCTCTCTTCACCCTCACTGTAGAAGCTTGGAGGACCAAAAAGGAAGAGTGAAGACCACGGGTTGAAAGTTGAGAACACAGATCGCGCTGTGGAGAAATAAAATCTCGACTAGAGCTTGAGAGAGATCCAAAGTTGGAGAGGAGAGAGGCGAGTCATTGAGCCTAACCTTCTTATTCCTTTTAGACCCTCACTACACATCGCCGGAAACTTCAGAGACACGCCGTCAACCTTCTTCCTTTTGAACTTCACCAGAGACCTTCAAACTTATTCTTCCAGAGCACTGTCGGCAGGTTCTTTGTGATTTCTAGTGATGTTTGTAACTTTCTTGCGAAATCTATGAATTTCCGACAAGATCTATGATTTTTTGGCGACAACGACTCAGTTGGGCAAAAATAATATGATTTTCCAGCGAGATTCATGTTCTTTTAAGTCATTAATTTTCCAGTTCAACTGATTTTTTAAATAATAATCCAAATACGTTTCAGTTTGAAAAGAAAAAAAAACCACTCACCGTTAATCTAAATACAAATCCATTTATAATCTGACTTTTATCCTATCTTACTTCTGTAAAAATCAGATAGAAAATAAATTACTTCTCCACCCGCTAACCAAACGGGCTCTTGTGTCTTCTTCTCCTCTGACTTACTGTGTAGAATATGGAATAGTAAAAATTGGAGATATGAATTGTAGTGGGTTTTGTGGTCTTCTACCATTATTGCAAACAAGCAGCAACTCCCCCCGCACGTTGCGCGGTACAACAATTTGATAACTTGAAAGTACATAATCACCGTCCACTCATCCAAATCATTAAGAAATTGAATAAAACACAAATAGACATGCAAGATGAAATTTGGTTTTCAAAACAACCAATACAAACTGATGATAGACATTTGCAAAAATCTGAGTAACTATTCCACAGCATATATAGGCTCTCCTTCATTTTAACATCCACCCTTGTATGCAAAATTCCTCGCATGATGCGCAGGTGCAACAATTGCATAACATTCAAGCACATCCAAACCTTCCACTCATCCAAATGATTAAGGAATTGAATAAAACAGAGAAACATTAAGTAAATAATTAGATTTCAAATCTACAACACAATATAAGTTGTATCACAACCACATCACTCCTTGTACTCTTTTATGTCTAACAATTTTTCATGTTCTAAAGTGTAGTGCTACTTGAGTTTACAACGAAAGTACCGGTCTACATAGTTCTAATCGCCACTAAGGTCCAACAAAAAACAAAGTCATAACTAAACGTTAATGTAAAAGACCCTGATTACTTTGACACGAAGTAGAATTTCTCCTCCTCGATTACTTTGACACGATTTGAAAAATTCTTTGCTAGGGAGGCAATGAAAGCAGGTGAATTCTTCTCTCATTCTTAGCAACACTTCACTTTCCTCCATAATAGGCCTGCACTTGCTGTCAATCACATTATCCTATTCAACAAATAAAAAATGTAGCAGTGATTAGAATATATTTTTTAAAGAAATATAATCTGACTCTGAAAAAAAAAAGCCTTATCGGTAACTGTACATACCTACTAAAGTATGGATACGTCTGGCTTACCTACTTACAAAGGCATCATCCTCAAAGGCTACACTACATTACATTGTGCATACAGTTTGTCCTGGAATTTGAAAAGATCAAGGAAATCTTGATTAGTGCACCTTGAATGACAGGCATTGAAGTAATGGTCAAATATACCATTCAGAAATACCTACACCGTCGGATTTTCAGGATATGAAATGCCTTGGTAATTGGTAATATGAAGAGAAAGAACTGGCAATCACAACGGAAACTGTATCCTTGGTAATATGAGTGCTTTGACAACAACCTCCATCCTTTACATACTTACAACAATCCTCTAACAACCAAATGGACAGACTAACTCCATGCTAAAAGGCACTGCTATTTCAAAAAGTGTAATACCACATCATGTGGACCTTAGAAACTCAGTTGTACCTTTTATACGTTTGCTTAAAATTAGACTATTCAGAGCAAAGGCACATGGAAGAAAAAATCTCAAAGGCACCATTAAAGCTCCAGAACTTAACAAATTAAATTGCATATAGTCTTTTGATTTTTGTTAAGAGACACAATAATTATGGAAAATATATCACATAAGTCAAGCAACATCAACACCCATAACTGCACCACCTACTTCCATAGCCATAATGCTAAGAAGGTACACCAAAATGAGAGATTTTTAGCGCACACAATAGTTAAACTACTCAAGGAGGCTTGGTTTATCAACGGCACTTTAGAGTAGGATAAAAAATTGCAAACATAGCAGCTATAAAAGGGCTTTTGCAGAAGTAAAAAATGCAACCTTTCAAAGAGGAAAATAATCTGGGTCTCATTTCCTATAGTCACTGCTAAAAACATGACAGACTCTAGTCTAATTAGATTCAAATGAAGGAAAATATACCAAAGTTCTAAATTATGAAATAAAGTTTAGGGAGAAAGGATCATTCGTAACCATATTTAAAGTTGGAGTTTATATCTTAAAATCTTTTAAGCGAACAATAATTCTTCTAGCTCTCTCCATTTCCTTCAAAAGAGTTCCCAAGCATTTAGATCATGAGGTCATTATGCAATTGGTAAGCCAATTAAATTAGCTAAGCATATTGAACCATAAACAGGATTAGGAGAAAGCCACAACTCATTGCAGAATTAATGTCAAAATTAGATGTTTTTGTTGGCCATAAAAGCTAATTGGATGTCAACTAAATCTTGAAGTTACCTTCTCACTACCACTCAATAGGGAAACTTTATGGTCAAGCATATCAGATTTGAAATTACAATGCCCAAGAAGTCCTCTAATATCATCAATCCTCCAGTCCTCAGCAACTTCTTCTATTGTCTCAAGAACTGTCTTCTCCAGATCAAGTACCTCAGGTTATGAGATGAATTAATAATGTTAGCACTAGGAATATATCAGCAAAAAGTATGCAAAAGATTCATCTTTGATTAACTTAATATAGCATATACTTGATAAAAGTGATACCTGATTTTGCTCAAAATAGTTTGGCAAAACATTGTGCTCCCCAAGCACATCTTCACCCCATTTGGCTTCTATAAACCCATTATGAGCTTCAACAAAGTATTCTTGCCACATCTATTTGGACCAATAATGGCAATTTTTTCTCCCCTTTCAATTGTAAGGTTTGCGTTCATGAAGAGCACCTAGTACAAGAAAAAAAAAAGTATCAGTTTGACGTCATCAACTTAAGTATGCCACATACATATAGACACTAACTTTACACCCATTCTTATCATAAGACAATCATGTTAACTCACATTATCCTCAAAGTCAAATTCCCAGTTCTTAACTAATAGAATGGATCTTCCACTTCTTCCACGCTCAGGGAACCCTATTTTCATTTGTTGACGTTGAAATGGCTTCTCTATTAGTTCCTCTTATTCTATTCTCTCCAACTTCTGTTGTCATAGCAAAAGGAAACAGGACTGAGCAAAAAAATTAAATGTTAATTGCAGATAAACCATGTGGACATGTAAGAAAGCAACATAATCTAAATCAACTATAAGGAATTTCAATAGATGAAGCACGACCAAAATTTACTCCTGCACCTAACCTGTTAATTAAGTCCTTTGTCTGCTCAATTTCTTTCTACTTCTTCTCCCATGAAGCATACTGTGCTTCAATCCATGCTTTTATAAGAGTTGGATCAAAGGATTTGTTGGATCAAGTGATCTGTTGGATCATCCGACAGTAATCAATCTCTCTCAGTGAAGAATAAAAGTTTTCTTTAGCAAAGGTTCTATGAAGACGAAATAAAGGTTCTTCCCGTAGAAAAGTAGCTGTAACTTTTATACGTTTGCTTAAAAGTAGACCGGTGGTAGCAAACGCACATGGAACAAAAAATATCAAAGGCACCATTAAAACTTCAGATATTAACAAATTAAATTGCATATAGTCTTTGGATTTTTGTTAAGAGAGACAATATGTATGGAAAAGATTCATATAAGTACACCAAATTTTAGACACCCCATTTCATGTGTAGATGTATGCGATCTTTTGAGAGAGATATAGCCAACTCATGGAGAGACACCCCCATTTGATTTGAAGATGTATGCATAACTGCGAAAAAGTATTGTGGGTTTAAGAAATTCAAAAGCAGCAGGCGATTAAATCAAAAACTACCCCACACCAAATAAGTAGGAGCACTCACGGTTTCTTGCGCGAAGTGCATCCAGCATGGACCTCAAACTGTGAGGGGCTAAGCTGTAGAACATTTACAATAAATTTCATCATCTTTACAAAGCACTTAATCTTGAGGAGCGCTTACAAAGTTAGAAGAAAAGTGTGAATAGGATATACCTCAAAGTTGCACCATAGACACATTATTCCAAAGCCCTTTTTGTATCCCTCAAGCAATTTGTGTCAATCAGAAATTACGAGTTACCACAACAAAAGACATAAAAACATGAGGAAATCCACCTGTATTAATGTAAATAACCTGTCCATACGCATAATAAGCTACTTCAGCTCCATCAGGAAATCCACCTATATTAAAAGACATACTTATGCAACTACTGGTGCCTTGAGATTAACATAGCAGATGAACAAATGCAGATTATCATCACTAAAAGAGAGATATTTTAGACAATAATATCCTAATATAGAAATAGATCAGTAATAAGTATGGAAAAGATTCATCTTTGATTAACTTAATATAGCATTTACTTGATAAAAGTGATACCTTATATAGCTCAAAATAGTTTGGCAAAACATTGTGCTCCCCAAGCACAACTTCACCCCCATTTGGCTTCCCTAAACCCATTATGAGGTTCAGCAAAGTAATGTTGCCACATCCATTTGGACCAATAATGTCAATTTTTTCTCCCCCTTCAAATGTAAGATTTGCCTTCTTGAAGAGCACCTAACACAAACAAAACAAAAATTATCGATTTGGCGTCATGAAAATAAGTATGCCACATACATATACATAACTTTACACAAATATTTAGTATAAGATAATCATGTTAACTCAATTTATCCTCAAAGGAAAATTCCAAGTTCTTAACTGTTACAATGGATCTTCCACTTCTCCCATGCTCAGGGAACCTGATTTTCATGTTTACGTTAAAATGGTAACAATGATACCTGGAATTGCAAACACATACGCATCTCCTTCAATCACCTTCCCATATTTAATAACAATTCTTTACTATCCCTTCATCATTCAGATAGAAAATAAATTACTTCTCCGCCCGCTAACCAAACGGGCTCTTGTGTCTTCTTCTCCTCTGACTTAGAGCCCGTTTGGATTGACTTAAAAAAAAAGTGCTTTTTTTTTTAGCCCCATGTTGTGCTTTTTTTTTAAGCTCAAAATTTGAGCTTTTGAAAAAGCAGCATTTTAGCTTTTTTTTGTGACTTTTACTTTTTTAAAAAAATATCATCTAAACACATAAATTAATTTTTTTTGAATTAAAAAAAGTGCTTTTTTTATGAAAAAAGCCCATCCAAAAGGGCCCTTAGTGTGTAGAATATGGAATAGTAAAAATTGGAGATATGAATTGTAGTGGGTTTTGTGGTCTTCTACCATTATTGCAAATATCCACCCATCCTTTTTTATTTATTAATTTATTTTATGAACACATCCTCCACTCGTTTTGTATAAAAGCCTCAAAGATTTCCTCTGTTTTTGGAAGCGATTGATACCACCAGGCATCTCTATCCTCATGTCTCTCTCCCTCTGTTTTTGCTCTGCTTTCGCTCTACCTTATTCCTTTTCTTTTTTTTTTTCATTTCTTGTATATGTTTGGTAGTTGAAGAGTGATTCAAGAAAATTTTGTACGTATATACGCGTAAGATCTTCCTATTGCGCGGGTGGCACATGTTTGTTTGGTAGGTTGCTATGAAGATTCAGTACAAGTTTCATGCTTTGATATGTTGCTTGTAGGTAGGGGCGGATCCAGGAAATTACTGAAGGGGCGCCCCCAAAATTTTTTTTAAAGAAAAGTTTTAAATGCACTAAAAAATAAAAGAATATAAATTAGAAAAAAAAAAAGAATATCAAAAAAATATTCATGAAATCAAGTGAATACTGATGATATAATAAGAGAGGTAATTATTTTACAAACATGTCTTTAGAAAAGAAAAGCTCAGTGCTGTTAGAAATGCAGCTACATAAATTACAATGAAGGGTGAGCACTCAATAAATTCAAGTACATATATTTTAATAATGTAACAAAAGTATATTACAATAAAAATAATTACAATATCATCCTTCTAGGCTTTATTTTTTGGAATTCTATTATAATTGTCTTATTATCAATGCTATCAAATACATCTTTTTCAATATAAGACACTAAACAATCATTCAGTCATTCATTCTCCATTCAATTACGAAGTACAATCTTGATGTATTAAAGGTGGACACTTAATTTAATGGTAGACAATTATTTAAACATGTATTAATTTATATCAAAAAAAAATCAAAATCCCAAATTCAAGGGGCACTTGCCCCCAATCTACTATGTGGGTCCACCCAAACTTGCAGGTAGGCATCGACCATACAAAATAAGATAGGGTAAATGAGCAAAAATACACATGCGCTTTACCCTCAAGAGTACCCAGCACCATATGTTTTTTTTTGGAGCAAAAATACACATGTTGTTACATTTTGGGAGCAAAAGTCACACAAAGCAGTCAGCCACTGGACGTTGACTGTTAAATAGGTATTGTTGACTGTTAATGTTGACGTGGATGATGAATTGGAGTGAGAATAAGCTAAATGGGAAGAAAAAAATGCTGAATAGGATTCTGCTGACTGTGCAAAATTAATAAAATTTGGGGGGAGGAACCCTAAAATCGATTAAACAAAGTGTTGACTACAACTAGCTAATCGAAGCAATCCGAAGCAAATCTGGGTAAATCTAAATCGAAATCAAATATGGGTAAACAATGTGAGAAATAAAGACTATCACATTTGAAATCGCACACAAGGTTCCTGTTGAAAGTAAAGAAGATGGAAATGACAGAGAAAATTTGGAGAACACAACGATCCAAATCCATGACTCTTCAATTGCTTCAAGAAGCTGGTAATATGGAAAATTATTGGAGACTCCTGTTTTACGCTTCTCATGATGTCCGAAGATTCTGAAGCCTTGTGCTTTAAGAGCAGCCGAAAGGCTTCGGACGAATTTGCGAGTGTCGTCGTCGTCAAAGCTAATATATACATGATTCGGTTTCAACGCTGATAAGCGTCTCTCTAAATACTCCATGCGAGGGATTCAAAGATTCAAGGAATCACAAATATTATATTTTGCTTGTTTAGGCTTAGGTTGCCAAACATTGATCCTCTTAAAAATAAATAAAATGCACTTTTACTTTGCTTTTCAATTCGCTTGAAGACTGAAAACTAAATCGAGTGACTGGAGAATAACTCAGTGAGGACATACAGTAGACGGATGAGGCCCTTAAAAATAAGTGGGAGGTATGGATGAACCCTAATTCCAGAAGCGAAGCAGCTAATGGTTAAGGAAGAAAAGGAATTCGGGGAGATCCCAGATTTGTTTTATTTACCCAGATTTGATTTCAATTTCAATTTCAATTTAGCCAGGATTGGATTTCGCTCAGATTTGTTATTAAGGTTTTTTTTCCCCAATTTTTTCCATTGTTCACTGTCAGTCCTAATCAGCAAATTTTCTTCCCATTTCCCTTCTTCTCACTCCAATTCATCATCCACATCAGCATTAACGGTCAACCATGACTACTTAACGGTCAACGTCCAGTGTTTGAGGGTTTTGTGTGACTTTTGTTGCTAAAATGTAACCACATGTGTATTTTTGCTTCCAGAAAAAAAATATGGTGCTGGGCGCTTCCGAAGGTAAAGGACATGTGTATTTTTGATCCTTTACCCAATAAGATATTTGGCTCTTTCATTGATGAATTCACACACAAATTTTTAACAACATAGAGATTTGAAGTAATTGCAATCTATATTTGAGATCTTCAATATAAATTATTTTAGACTTGTATCAATGCCAAGTTAAGACTTTGACAAAGTAAAATTCATCTCAAGACTTGTACATGAAATTAATTTTTCACTTATGTTTATTAACATCAACACTTATATTTCATATAATTACAAGATAATCTTTCAAACACCATCATTTATGATCCTTGAAAAAGAATTTAAAACCTCAAGGATCTTGATATTGGCCATCGTTAGTATAATATGTCTTTAACTGTCGTTTTACTTTAGATCTCTGTTTTTGGTGGGAGAAAAGAAAACAGAGATAAATATGCTTTATTGTAAACCTCAAGCTAGAATTGTTGAGATAAATAATTAAATATGTATACAACAGGAAAAAAATATTAATATATATTGCTTTATTTTTAAAAAAATATCATTTAAAATATAAATAAAATGTTCAAATAATTTTTAATTTTTATTTTAAAATATTCATCCTTTCTCTCTCTTGTTTTAAAATTTTATATAATGGAGGAAATAGTGGGGTCCCAATCGAAATAGAAAAAGTGTGGGACTCATAATAAGAATTACATCCTGTCTTTCATATAAAACCCAGTTGATTTTTTTTAGAGGGATTAAGGAAGCTAAATAAATTACTTTAAAGTATTTATACTTGTATTTTTTATATTAAACTAATTTGTTTGACTTATAAACTGATATATAATCTAACAATACACAACAAATTTATAATTAACTAACTCATTTATTTTCCTTATTTTTTTTTAAAAAAGCCAACCGGATCTTATACAAGTATTTAAAAATGAATTTAGCATGTGATAATCATGGGATATACGTAAAACAAAAAAAAGACGGGCGTGAGAAACGTGGTGAAAATCAATTAGAATGTGATCTTATATTGAGAAACGTTTATGATTTGATTAGGTTTATTGTCTTCTCCTCTTGCGGCTCTTCCTCTGGCGAATGCGTTGTTGTAGCATGTTTTTATGTATGGTTTGTTAGTGTACAACAGCTTTCGTTCTTTGCTCCATCAATTAGATGGGTATTAATTATTATTATTATTTCTTTATTAAAAAGGCCCATAGTTACAAAATAAAACAATTTAATATGTACCTTTAGCTGGGAAAATTCAATTAAATTATTATATTCCCCCATTTCATATGGACAAAATTCTTGCTTATTTTAATCTTTTTATGTCATAATATATACGTCATTATTATAAGGTACAAACTATCAATTCTCACATACTAATAAAAACAGTTAAAAATATTAAAGTTGTCGTAAAATTTAAGTAATTTCAAATATTACTCTTATTATCTACTTTAAACTCAAATATCCTATTAATTATTACTCTTTTCTACTACCTTTATTAAATATCCGATATAAAAAAATAAATTAATTGTTTCTTAGAAACTTATAAATGCCTTATAAAAATGATAAAAAATATTAGTTAGTTGATGTTTTATAATAAGAATTAGAGGGAGTGTGTGTAACTATTTTAAACTTATTAAACTGCATTAAAAAAAACTTATCTTCTAATTCTTCGAAGCATCCTTTAAAAAAACATGAGATTTATCTATATATATATATATATACTATTTAGATCTTTTTTATCGTATTATATGATATTTCTACCTTGCATCAGCTTTGACCTTTTCTACCTTGAAGGTGTCAATTAGTCCCACTAAGGTAGGAGTAATTTTCGTAAGTGTGTAGTTATATCTATGTATCCCTTGACACATTCACGTCCACATCCACTTTTACCATTATCTAGACCTAAACCATCCACCCCTAGCCTTTTATACATGAGCATTTGGTACCTCTTTTTAATTCAGAAGATTTATCGGTTCAGATTAATCCAGACATGAACATCCCCCTCTAGCTTAGTTACTTCTTGTGCCACTTGTTTGTTCCTCGTTGGATGCTTTCAAGCTGTAAAAATTAAAAATTAGTTACCGTAAAACTATCGCCTTTGAGATAAGAAAAAAGCTGAACCGTTGGATCAGATCGGAAATGAAGACCCCCACCCAATTCCTCCGAGGTCCGATCTCACGGATTACGAAGCCAGTCTAGATTGAGCTCCGTTACCGCTGGCGGGAGCGAAACCTGGCCGCGCTTCCTACGTCACGTCTCTATTCTTACCGATCCTTCATCACCTTCTCCGGCGAGCTACGGCGTGCATTTCATGATCGCTGGTCTCTGTGTGAAGAGTTCAGCTGAAAGCCTTCAAATACGGATTTGATCGAAGATACCAGAGAAAATAATTGATACAGGTTTAATTCAAACATCCACTTTCATTTGATATCTACTCAATTTGATCATACCTCTATCGTTCTTGGTATATTTTGGCATGCATCTGGATCACGTGGTGCTCTGTCCTTGTTAGTAACCGGGCCTCTTGTATGTTACAGGTCCGGTTGTGCTCCCTCTGTCTCTGACTCTCTGTGTGTGCTTGAATAGAAGATTAAGATAGGGCCTGCATTTCGAGGCGTAGTTCTATCCGGTGGGAATATTATGCATTTGTTATGGATTATTTAGATCAGTCATTATCTTATTATTATATTAGATATATCATATCTTAGGATTAAATATAGATATATTATATCTTGATCATTTTGAGTTTATTAGATTCTAGGTTAGCCCGTATGTACTCTCTTTGATTAAGAGATCAACGGAAAGAGATTAAGAGATTCAGAATAATATTTCTCTCAAATTGTCCACATATCCTTTTCTTGAGCCAATTCTGCACTGATATATTTGTTTGATTTTGTAATAGTATCATTTGTCATTTCTTCCCAATTTTTGAGGAATTTTAAGGGTGATTGATGATTATAGAAGTTGGGCTGACAAGTTCAGAATTTGAGGGAAAAAAATCATTCTTTGAGATTTTATCCTGATTAGTTCCTTTTCTTCAGTGAATTACTAGGCATGTCCGCGAATCTGGAACGAATTGTCTTGTGAGTGCTGAGTTTGATTGGTTGCAGTCTTGCAGAGTAAACTCGACATTTTCAATTTGGAAAGATTAAATAGTAATCTTTCAGAGAATAAAGCATAATTCACTCAATAATCATCAATTCGTTTTCATTTATATTTATTTAGGGGTGCTCTGGTTGTATTCTCATCAATAATATCTCTCATTGTCAAACATATTGAAATGCTATCAGAAAATCTGAACAGAATCCTTATATTGAAGGAAATAGATTATGGGGAGGATTATCAAACTTGGCAGAATGTTTTACTTGGATATAAAACTGGAATTTTTTGGATTTTTATTTTTTTGACATTTAAGAACAATATAATTTTTTCTTGAGATGCTTGAAAATGTTGAAAACACCTTATAATAAGGACCGGGAGGAGTAGTATTTATGCATAATTTTTCAATTAATGAAAATTATATTAATAACAGCACTGAGATCTGCATATTAATATTTGCAGCTGAATGTAAGTTATTTGTCATCAATTGTCCTTTTGGTACTATTTTGCTTATTGTGTTATCTTTCTAAAGCTTTTCTAATGTTGGTTTGGTTGAAGTTAGACAATGGTTGACGAAGATTTTTTCACCGAGTATGGGGAGGCTAGTCGATACAAAATTCTAGAAGTTATTGGCAAGGGTAGCTATGGTGTTGTTGCATCTGCAGTTGATAGACACAGTGGAGATAGGGTAGCTATCAAGAAGATGGACAATGTATTTGAAAATATCTCTAGTGCCATTCGAATCCTTTGGGAAATAAAGCTCCTTCGGCTGCTCAAACATCCAGATATAGTAGAAATAAAGCACATAATGCTCCCTCCATGCCAAAGAGAATTTAAAGACATTTTTGTGGTGTTCGAGTTGATGGAATCTGATCTTGATGAGGTTATTGAAATAAACCATGATCTCACCCCTGGACACTGCCAATTCTTCTTGTACCAGCTTCTTCGAGCTCTAAAATACATACATTCAGGTTTGATATCTTGTCAGAATGTCCTTGAATGAATGTTGCCTAGGTTGGTCCATGCTTGGAATAAAGACCATTAAACATCTTAGGCATAGACTGAGCTGAATCCAACTTTATTAGGGCCCTTAAATAAAGGCTAGAAAATGATTTGAGTGTATAAAATACTGATGGGTGTACTAAGTGAGATGGAAAACCCTACCCCAAAAGCTAGCTATTGACCTAGCTTTGGTACCAATTGATGAGTATCTATGTGAGCTGGGTAACCCTACCCTAAAAGCTAGTTGTTGACCTGGCTTTGATACCGATTGATGGGTATTTAATCTTATCAACCCAAGCACTAACCTTTGATCTAAGCCTATAAGTTGGGTCAAGTATACTTATTGATTTATTTATACATGAACTTTTAGACTTTATTTGCTCTGATATCTAGTCTCATTGATTATGCAGCAAATGTCTTCCACAGAGACTTGAAACCAAAGAACATTCTGGCTAATGCAGACTGCAAACTAAAGATTTGTGATTTTGGGCTTGCTCGTGCATCATTTGATGATGCCCCATCTGCTATTTTTTGGACAGTATGTTCTCTTATCGTTCAATGGTTGCTTTTTCTCCTAACAGCAGAATTCCAAGTAAACTGAGAATTAGAAATCTTCTGTTAGCAGCATCTTTGACTCAAGTTTTACCATAATGCTTATGTGGCAGTTTTTCATAGCACTTGCAGTATAATTAATCCCATCATTTCCAAAAAATTAGTTTAAATGTGTTGCTTCATTTATCTATCATTGATTTATTGATTTATAGCTATTCTGCTGATCATATATTGCATCATGATACCTATCTTTTTACGCTTACCAAGGATTATGTGGCGACTCGATGGTACCGTGCTCCTGAACTATGTGGCTCTTTTTTCTCCAAGGTTTGTGACACTAATATGATTTTATTTTGACACATTCTGTTTATTATCCGAATATCTTGCAAAGGCATTTTGATTCTTAACTCCTTCATCTATTATTCTAAATTTCTAATAACTATTTATGTTCTGAAGTTTATTTACTAACCATGGCCCTTGCTGGTATTGAGCTGTAAGAGTGCTGTAGTTGCTGTGACTTGGTAGTTACTCTTGTACTAATCTTAATCTGGTATTGAAGCTGTAAGAGTGCTGTAGTTGCTGTGACTTAGTAGTTACTCTTGTACTAATCTTAATTTGTACTAAAAACCTTCCTTGGACTCTAAAAAACGTACACTTCTATCTCTTGTTTGTTAAGGAAAATAACATTGCCTCTATTAAGGATTAAGGGTCTGTGCTTCTTTGCTATGCTAAGTTGACATATATTATATATTGATATGAAACGCCTTTGTAAAATCAAAATGGGACCCACTGTTTTGTTTCTTCTGAGGCACTCTTTAGTTCATGAGGTCCAGGCAAAAGAAACGAAATCTTGCATTCCTAGACAAATGCAGCTTTGCCAGGTGTATTTGATGTTCTTCAAATGTGTTCTAGCATGTTGATAGGATAGTTGTAGAAATATAGAGGATTTGAGAAGAGAAAGTGAAAGGGGAAGAGAGAATACACAGAATCACATCACTGTGTATCATCATGAATCATGAATCATCATTCAACATTATTTAACACCCCTAAAGTAGTCTAAGCCTTCTTATATATAGGCCATTGAATATAGACTCCATAAGCCAATTTCCCAACAGTAACTAACAAGTCATAACAAAAATAACAACCATAACAACTAACTACCTTTCTAACTTCCCAACTCCCTAACTAATTAACTAACTCTAATATTTCTATGCTTTACATATCACATGTGTTGCAGTTTTGGCTCAATAAGAATAGAGTATAGACATATGGATTTTTCAGTTTTTTTTAATCTTCTTTTTAATGTTTTCCTGATGTTCTGAAAACTATTTCTTATGCAGTACACCCCTGCCATAGATATCTGGAGCATAGGATGTATTTTTGCGGAAATGCTAACTGGGGAGCCTTTATTTCCTGGAAAGAATGTGAAGCATCAATTGGATCTCATGACTGATTTGCTTGGAACTCCTTCTGCTGAATGCATTGCAAGGGTTTGTTACTTTTGTAGTAGTTGTCCTCCAGAAGATCTCTACAGCCTGGTCATAAATGCATGATCGTATCATTTAGCTTTTCCATTAATATGTTCAGATTAGGAATGAAGAAGCTAGAACATATTTAAATAGCATGGGGAGAAAGCCATCCATTCCTTTGTCAGAAAAATTTCCTCATGCAGACCCAATGGCTCTTCGTTTAATTCAGCGCTTGCTTGCGTTTGATCCTATGGAGCGTCCATCTGCTAAGGAGGTAAGATTCAGAAATTCAGTGCTCTCTTTTGTTATTCTATAATCTGAAACATATGCAGTTCAACTTCTGATATTTAATTTCCTTTTTATAGGCACTAGCTGATCCCTATTTTCATGGGTTGGCAAATTTGGCTGATGAACCATCCATGAAACCATTTTCAAAGTTTGAGTTCGAGTTTGATAGTAAAAAATTGACCAAAGACGATGTAAGAGAACTAATATATAGAGAGGTATAAACCCAACTGTGATGCTTGTTACCGTCATGAAGTTGAGTATTCTATTCTTTTTTATCATTCTCGGTTTAGATGTCTAATTTGATTTATTTTTGAGGATGAAGATTTTAGAATATCATCCAGAGATGCTGCGGGAGTATGTTCTCGATGCAGGGAAGACTAGCTTTATGTATCCCAGGTCAGGCATCATACGACAACTGCATAGTAACTGAATTTTACTAAGGAGAGAAAATCTTCTTTATTATGACCTGATCTCAAAGAGAAAAATAGTCTGATAATTTCTATGATTCACATCCAAGATTGCAGCCCGTCAAAATTCATAAGGTCCTGAGTGATTTGATAATAGAAATAGCCCCTCTGTTTGTGGAAATAAGGTTGTGTACATCTAACTCTCCCTAAACCGCACCTAATGGGAGCCTTATGCAACGGGCCACCCTATTTCTCATAGAAAACTTTTGAATTTTGAGTTCAAAACACCGCTGCAAGGAAGCCCATAATTAGATCTAGTTCAGAATAGTGTTTTTTTTATTGGACTAAGAGATCCATCGAATTTAGCTGTTTCCAGAATCCCAGATACGACATTTTGATTCGATGATTTAGGTATGTCCATTAGAGAGTGGGATTACTCTGAATTGTTGGTTCCCACAATCCCACATCGGTAGGAACTTTATAAGTTGATCATATAGTTTCCTCTTTTGAGGGCATTTATTTCCCTCCTACGAAATTGTATCCAAGTAACTTTTATGTTTGTTTATACCATTCTCTTCTGGAAATCATTAATCATATGACGAAAACTTACCCAGTGGACTTGATGGCTTCAAGCACCAATTTGCTGATCTTGAGGAAAATAATAGAAGAGTAGAAAGAAGCACGCGCAGAGCAGAAAGAAGAACACTGCTTTATAGGAAACATGCCTCATTGCCCAGGTACTATACTGACCCCTAAACCTGAATCCTTAGTGGCTATGCTATTTGATTTTCTCGTGTCTTCTGGATTGATTGGCTAGCTTTCACTGCAGGGAGCGGGTTTGTGCAGCCAATGAAGAGGAGGAGGAGGAGGAGGAAACGAACAGAAATTCACATAAGAAGGAGAATGCAGCTTCTGTTGTGCGTGCAACGATTCTGAGTCCTCCTAGGTCCCAGAATGGTAAAGAAATGGAAGATGCTCGCCGGAAGTCAATAATAATGCAGAACAACCGATGCAATACAGCTTACAAGGGTCATAGAATTGTAAAGAGTGCTAGTATGAATATGTTTGCAGTTGTTATGGATCCAAAACCAGGAAGTAAGTTTTAAGGGTACTTTGCTAACATCTTCGGCCTCCTATGGGTCATGGAGACATTTTTAAGGTTCAGACGTTGACCCTGCCCTAAGAAACTAGAGTCCACATTAGGTGCCCAATAATTAGGTGTTCCTTATGTGCTTATACCTCTATTAAGGGATGAGCATATTTTATTTATTTATTTATTATTTTCTTATATATTGTATTTATTTACATTTAAATTATAGGGTTAGGATATTGTCACTATCAATTTTATGTCACTACCAATTTTTCACCGTTTTTTGCATCCAACATCTCAAATTAATTGGTTTTCAATCCTGCATTAAAAAATATTTGCCAATAACACCTGTAGAGGCATAGGCAATTCGTAAAATGGGGGGAAAGGATAGTCCATTTTACTCTTGATTTACAAGGAAACCAAGCTACATGTATTAATATTTCATTTATTCAACATGTCTATCACAAATTACAATAACTTTCCTGGAAGTTCCACGTTAACGAGACATGAGCACAGACCTTTTTTTTTGATTAAAACATGAGCACAGACTTGAACACATTTTAATTATCCATGGCTCGGAAGTTGACCAAAAAAAATAGATCACCATTGGATGGAGCTATGGTTGGATCTTCCACTCTCATTTTTATCCCTTTCATGACTATTGGATGAAGATATAACCATTTACATTTAAAATTACAATGGAGATAAATATGTGAAGGAAATTGAGAGAAGGATGAGATGGAAATATTAAATGTGGATCATTATGAAGAGGGTAAAGAATGAGAGCATATGAGAAAAGAAAAGAAGTCAAGTCAAGTCCTTAATTCCGGGGGGTGTGACAATCTCGTGGAAGCCTTATATTTATATTTCCTTTTGGCCATTATTTTTATATTTTTAAATCAGCTAGATATCACAACATTATGTACGAGTCTTTTTATATAAAATTGATATTTAAATTTTTCAACATATAAATGATTAAAAGTTATATCAGTTAATAGCCACCTAAACCGAAAATGTCTAGTATTCATTACATGTTTTCACCATGTCCCGTTAATATTTCACTCCATGTTCCAAAAGTTTCATCTAGTAGTCTGTTTTTAGGGCTTCATTTATCTTCTTTAAGAGGTTGGGTTTTTTCTGATTCTTGTTCTAAATCCGAGCAATTGTGTAGCTGATTATTGTACAGCTTATCCTTATAAGAATGTATGTCCTATAGGTTGGATTTTGCAACCAACACTTTCTTTCTTGTCACTTCTAACTTTAGATGTCCTGGAAGCCGGTGCAGTCACTGATGTTACTTTTATCCCTAGCTCTTAAGTGATTTTGGTTGTTAGTTTAATTTCTCTTTCATTTGCTTTGTACTGTTTTATTTGTTTGTGTTGCTCTTGTTCTTATTGTTTTTTATTTCAGTTATAATTGTTATGTTTTGATGTACGTTTGATTTAAGTATTAATATAAGCACGTTTTGATCAAAAAAAAATCTAGTAGTCTTTTTTTTTTTTTATCTAAGCAAAGCATATACTCGTATTTATTTTATAATATTTTTCCCATTTGAAATAATTTAGTAATTTGAGTGCTTATTAATCAATTCATTAAGATAGCCACTTTTTGTTGTTGTTGTTGTTGTTTTTTTTTTTTTTTGATATAAAAATTTTAGGAAAGGGGTTGGGCTCACCCACAATCCAAGGGCAGGGCGCTTGGAGCCCAGTCCGCAAGGCATACTGGACAGAGAGTACACATGCCTCCACTTCTACCAGCGTTTCCAATGCTTCCCAGACCCGTAGGATGCCTCCCCCAGCGCCTTGACCAACGCAGGGATCGAACCCTCTCCCTTGAGGTGAGGAAGTCTGACCCCCTTGCCAGTTGAACCCAAGGACGAGGGGTACTTTTTGTTGTTGTTGTTGTTGTTGTTGAGCACATGCATCTTCCTATCAAAGGCTGAGATGCCTAATTCTCTATTTATGCTCTACAAGTCTGGGCCTTAAACAACACAGAAAATGAACACCCCCTTCTTGAACAAGCTCTAGTTTGCTACCAATGAGGGTTGACACAAGTAGTAAGTGGCTTGTGTCACTTAAGTAAGATCTTGAGTTCGAGTCTTGTGAATGCAAAAAAGTCCTGTTAGGAGATTCTCCCATTATAGTCAGGTGCGCGACGTGGGTCAAATTCAAATTAGTCAGGACGAAGTTCTAGATACCGATGAGAAAAAAAAAAAGATCGAGTTTGCTAGGAAGTAAGCACAAGCATTATCCTCCCTATACCTAATGTTACGGACCTAGATAAGGCCCAATCACATGGAGGCCCAACCAAGGGTAGGCACATCAGATCTGTCATATCCGTAACCCTGGAATATCTCAACTACCCCGGATATCTAGGAATACATCCGCATATGGATAGGCAGTTCGGATAATAGGCTCGGAATCACGCCAAAGCCGCTCCGTGTAGGTCCTATAAATACCCGAGCAAATGCCCTAAGGTACACACGCTCTAAACCTAGACTAATCTACATACCGTCACACCGAGCACACACCCCACTCCATCGGCCAAGCGCCGGGTTGTGTTCGGTGATCCTCTCTCTGTCTCGTGTGCTATCACATTGGTACCTGCACCGAGACACTAGATCCTATATCAAATCACCAGCCCATACACGCGGCTGGACATCTGTGTTCTACACTAGAACAGTGGCGCCGTCCGTGGGGACCGATAAATTTCGATTCCCTTGACCAATGAGGGTTAACACCCGCAGTACAAGCCAGAAGCAGCCGGAGATGGTTCGAACAACCGGAGAGCAACGTCAACCACCTCGGCAACCACAAAGACACCGAGCGGTCGACCAACCCTATCGGTGGCAATGAGCGGGACAATGAAGACCGGTTATCACGGCCTTAAGAGCGCCGAGGAACCTCGTGGCCCGAATCAAGATCAACTCGAAAAGGGAACGAGTCCGAGACGGGTTCAACGAGCGTGGGGACATCGCCGTAAGCCACGAGATCCAATCCAGAGTAAGTCGGGAGACCCCGGCCCAGAACCGACTTCCTTACACTCCATAACGGATGCTCGCCATGATGAAACGCATCGAGAATATGGACAAACGTTATACTCTACAATTTCATCGCATCGACGAGCGGAACCGGAGAAGGGAACCTAAAAGCACCGGCTATGATCGGGATGACAAAACGTGGGAACCCGACCAGAAGGTCATAGTTCCCGTCGGCGTAAGACAATAGACAATACTAAAAGGGCGGCCTCCTCTACCAAAGAATCGCAAAGGGAAGTCCTCCTGAGCGAAGGGTCGAACCGACATCCCCCACACGATTCTCGTCAAGGAAGATATGCCGAGGCTAAAGCTGACAGCCCCTTTTCACCCAAGATCCTCAGAGCACGGTTCCCAGGAAAGCCGAACCTCACCGAGTTCGGTAAATACGACGGTTCGCAGGATCCCACAACTCATGTGGACGACTTTCAGATGATCATGATGTGCCGAGGCCTCTGAGAACCAATCATAAGTAGGGTTTTCGCCACAACACTAAAGGGACCAGCCCTAAAGTGGTTACTAACCCTGCCTCCAGGGTCGATAACTAAATTTGATGACTTGGCAAAGGTTTTCGAGTTACAATTCGCAACTAGTAAGAAACACCAAGTCTCAATATACCTTATCCAAAATCGGGCAACGGCCGGCGAATTACTCCAAAGCTATTTGGATCGTTTTAATCATGCGCCCCGCAAGTCCGTAAATTAAAGGAGGAAGTGCACGCCCACCTCCCGGCCGATGGCTCGGATAGCCTCGAGCCGACTCGCAGAATCATTTTTCAAAGAGCCGGCTAAGAGCTTAAAGGACTTCATGACACGGTCGAAGAAATATCTTGAGGTGGAACAAATGCGCCAAGCGAATGCGCGAAGGGACCCGGACAAGAACACCCCGCCAAGGGATAAAATCCATCCGACGGTCGCAAGCAAGACCGCCGCGGAAAGGAACCGATAATAAGCAATATAAACCAAGGACGAGACTTGAAGAATAAATTTGACTATTATACCCCCTCAATGTTCCCGGTCCCGCTATGGAGGGAAGTAGCGTCGACCGAGATGCGGAAGGTCGAAAAACCTCATCCCTCAGAAACGGTCCAACACGGACCGGTCCCGTTATTGTTCTTTTCACGATTGTAAAGGGCATACCACGGATCAATGCTATGAACTTCGCGAAGCCATCGAGAAATTCGTTCGAGAAGGAAAATTGCGTCAATACGTAATAAAAACACAGGACGCACAAAAGAAAAGCGAAAGCGTAATGACCGATCAAACAGTCGGACCACGAGAATAGAAGAGAGGGCAAGAGGAAGAAGCCGGCATCGAAGGCTGGATTTCCCGACACGGAGTTCGATTGCAACGTTATTAGCGGAGCCTTCGGAGGAGGAGGAGATACGCCGAGCCAACGGAGAAAATATCTAAGGGAAGTTCTTTCAATAAGGGACCGACCAAAGTTTAAAGAAGAATCACACATGACCGACAAAATTGAACGACCTCAGCTCATGTTCACAAAAGAGGACTTGGCCGACGTACTCCCCGGCCATCAAGACGGCCTCGTAATCACTTGGAACCCCGGTCAACCGCCGAGTCAAGAGGATATTTATAGACTCGGGAGCTCGGCAGACATCATCATATGGGATGCCTTCAAGAGAATGAATCTGGACCAGGAGGACCTGAAGCCATGCCAAACCACTCTCGTAGGATTTAATGGAGAATTATCCCCTCCAAAGGGATATATGGACCTCCGACTCACCCTTGGAACGAAGGAAGGTTTCAAATCCGAGCGAGTAAGATTTATTGTGGCTGATTTCCCTCCCTTACAACATCATCACGGGAAGACCAACGATCCACAATTGGGACATCTTGGTGTCTACTAAGCATCGAAGATAAAAATGATAGGCAATGGCAACCAAGTCGTTACCGTCAAGGGTGATCGAAAGAGTCCGGGCGGTGTTACAACGAGACAATCAACGTAAAAGCAAGATCCGGAACGACGGATCAGAGCACAAAAGATCCAAGAACCGATCAATATGATCGAATTAGACCTACGAGAAGAAAAGGGGACACCTCGGCCGAACCGGAAGGAGAGGTAGAAGAGTTCGTACTTGGAATCAATCCAAACCATAGTACGAAAGTAGGCGGGGCCTTGACCCCGACTGCGATTGAGGATAGAAGAGTTTTGGCCAACAATCGAGACGTTTTTGCATGGAGCGCGCCGACGTACGGGCATAGACCCCAATTCTCTTTGTCATAAATTGGCCATACGGCGGGGTCAACCCCGGTAGCCGAGAAGAAAAGAGCGAGGGCCCCGAGATAGGCGGAGTAGCGCCGAACCAACACGTGGACGAACTATTGGAGGCCGGTTTCGTCGAGGAGATACAATATACCACGTGGCTTTCCAACGTGGTGATGGTTTCAAAGCCAAATGGCAAATGGAGAGTATGCACCGACTATACCGACTGAACAAAGCATGCCCTAAAGACGCCTATCCAATGCCGAACATTGATCGGCTCGTAGATAACTCATCCGGCTATCAACTTCACGTCGTTCATGGACGCGTATTCGGTTACAACCAAATCGCCATGCACCCCGATGACCAAGAAGCCACTTCCTTCATAACGGAGAAGGGAAATTACCGCTACAACGTCATGCCGTTCGGCTTGAAAAATGCCGGGCAACCTACCGAGAGGATGATGAATAAGGTTTTCGAGAACCGAGATAGGCCATAACATCGAGGTCTATATCGACGACATGATTGTCAAATCATGTGATCCCAATGACCACATCCGAGATCTTGAGCAAACATTTAGCAAGTTAAGGGCGCATCGATTCTATTTGAACCCCAAAATGTGCGTTCGAGTACCAGGCGGGGAAAATTCCTCGGTTTCTTGCTTACCACCGAGGAATCGAGGCGAACCCCGATAAGTGTAAGGCCGTATTAGACATGCAGCCCCCGGGAACAAGAAGGAGGTCCAAGCGGTTGACGGCCGTTTGGCGCGTTAACCGCATTTCGCCCAAATCGGCGAAGCGCCTTGCCTTTCTTCAAATTACTTAAAAAGGACACGACAGAAATTGGACCTGAGTGTGACGCCGCATTCTCAAAGATTAAGCAATGCTTGGCCACTCCGCCGCCTTATCGAAACCACGGCTGGCGAAACCCTCTTCCTCTACTTATCGGTTGGGAAAGAAGCGGTGAGCTCGGCTCGGTTCGCGAAGGAAAGAATGGCCAAGAACCAATATACTTCGTCAAGAAAGCTTTGCAAAGCTCGGAGCTGAGATATCAGAAGTTGGAGAAATTGGCTTTCGCCATAATAATGACGGCATGCAGACTGCGCCCGTACTTCCAAGCTCACAAAGTAACGGTTCGAACCAGCCAACCCATTCGACAGTACTCCATAAGCCGGACTGGGCAGCCGAATGATCGGTTGGGCTATCGAGTTATCCGAATTCGACATCACATACGAAGCACGACATGCTATTAAGTCACAAGCTCTCATGATTTCCTCGAGAACTAACTCCAATTAATGAAGACCCAGGCAACATTGACCTCTGGAAAGTATATGTCGACGGTTCGTCCCACTCGAAAGGAAGCGGAGCCGAATAATCATAGAGAGCCCCGAAGGAGTGACGATCGAACACTCCCTACAACTAGATTTCCCGACGTCAAACAATCGGAGCCGAATATGAGGCGCTCCCGGCCGGACTCCAACGAGTCAAGGAGCTCGGCGCACAAAGAGTCTCGGTCTTCACCGACTCACAACTCGCCGCCGCCCGGATAGATGGGACATATCGGGCTAAAGGGCCTCTAATGGCTAAGTATCTTAGCAAAGTCAAGAATATCCAGCCGAGTTCGAAGAAGTAAAGGTTACCCATATACCAAGAGGGAAAATGTCCAGAGCGGACATACTCTCCAAACCGGCTAGCACTAAAGGGACGACCAACCACGTAACCGTCATACAACAAAAGGTGGAAGAGCCGACTCGCGTAATGGTCATATCGGATGCCACCGATTGGAGGAAGCCGCTCGAGGACTACATTGAGAGGGAATTATTCCCTTGGAACGGCGAATGCTCAAAACCGATACGGGAAGCCGCGGTATACACAATGATAGACGATCGCCTTTACCGAAAAGGCTTGCATACACCGATGTTAAAGTGCCTGGGCACTCACGAAAGTAGATATGTCCTCGCCGAGACCCATGGAGGAATTAACGGGCAACACTGGCCTTTCTTTAAATGGGGAATGGATCTACTCGGACCGTTTAAGCCGGCCCCCGGACAACCTCGATGGCTAATCGTGGCGGTGGACTATTTTACCAAGTGGATTGAGGCCGAACCGCTCGCCACCATCACATCGGCTAGGGTCCGGCGCTTCATCCAACAGTATTTTCTCCCGCTTCGAATCCCGCCGAGATAGTGACGGACAATGGCACTCGGTTCACTGACGAAACTTCCGAGATATGATGGTGGACCTCGCATCACACATCATTTTGCATCGCCGAACACCCACAATCAAACGGACAGCGAAGCGGCAAACAAGGTAATCCTGGATGGACTTCGGAAAAAGATGCAAGAGGCCGGCACTGTGGGTCGAACGGCTTTATAACGTCTTATGGGGAGTTCGCACAACAATCCAATCGCCTACCCAAGAGACGCCTTTCCGCATGACACATGGATGCGAAGCCATGATCCCGGTCGAAGTTGGTCGCCCATCTTGGAGAAGGCTCGAACCCCGGAGGAAGGAGAACCATCGAATTCAAGGGCGTTGGCAACCGAGATGGAGCCGGTAGATGAAGTCGAACCACGGCCCATTGCCGAGACATAGCAGCCAAGCAACCGATGGCGGCGAAACACAATAGAAAGGTCAAACCTGTGGCATTTGACCGGGGCGACCTGGTCCTAAGAAGGGCCGACATCGGTAACAAGAACGCCTAGGACGGCAAGCTCGCCGCAAATTGGGAAGGACCGTACCGAGTCAAGGAGAAGTTGGAAAAAGGAGCGTATGTTCTCGAAACACTGACAAGAAAATCCGTCAAGAGGACATGGAATGGCGACAAATTAAGGGCCTACTATAGTTAGGGCCCAGTCACAGCCAGGATGCCACAACGGACACCCAGTGTCCGAGTTAAGTTTATGATTTATTTCAAGCTTATTTTGGTTTCAGTCATTTCCTTCGCAAACTTTCCTTTCATTGTCGGCTTTATAAAGCTAATCATCTCTTGAATAAATAAATGGTTTGTTGACCAAATGTTCAATTTTAAGAGGGTCAAAATGATTCGTTAAATAAGGCATGCACACCGAGGTCTATACACCCGTAAATATTTTGATGCATCGAAATTGACACCTAAGTAAGAAGGTGAATGGTCATAACGGACCCCGATCGTGTCCACATGGTCAAAGTGTGTCCCAACGACGACCACGGATGAGCATGTGACCATTCACCCTTACCCCGGTTAAAAATCCCGAATACGACTCCGAACCTCGTAGCGCGGTATATATAGACACCCCTACTCATGCACCTGGTTTCTGACACCAGAAGAGTACTAAGCGGACTCTAATCCTTTAAAGACCCTAGCCCGGTCTAAAACTATCCCATGTGCACTGTACGCATGAAGGTAAAAGTATGTAACGAGCTACTTAATTGAATGTTCATTCATAAAGTTAAAAGTTCGGAGGTACAATATACAATCGGCATCAAAAGCCGAAAACAAAGAAAGCAAAAAGAAAAAGACAACAAAGCTAAGGGGCCCTCGCCCGCAGCCGCCTCCTCGCCATTAGGTCCGCCCCGGATGCGCCTCTTCGCGGCTTGCTCACCGCGCTCACTTCGGCATCCGAAGCCGACCTATCTTCGGGAGATAAAGGCGAGGAATAAGAACACCATCTTGGAAGCGGAGCGACATCCATACCCACCACGTTCGGTTTACCCCGGGTTTAAGTACTCAATCTGGGCTAGGGCCATCTCGAAACAATCCGACGCGGTTTCCTTACCGCCACCGCCTTCTCACGGGCGGTCTTCTCCTCCGCCAAAGTTGCTCGGACTTGCCGCAACCGCGCACATAACTCGCTACGTTGCCGCGTAAGCCGTTTGACCGCATCCATAGACATAGAGTGGGAGGACTTCGCCCGTCGCGATTAGCTTCGGCCGACTGGACGAGAGTTGGCATCGGCCAATTTATGATTAACCTCCGCTGTGGATTCCCGGGTCCGCCTCAGTCGGCATGGGCTCGCGTCGCCCGCGGGTCGACGAAGATCCTCGCCGCTTTTCCGCGGCAGCTTGGGAACTTTTAAGTTCCGTCTTCAGCCTCCTCCCTTTCGGCCTCAACCTTCTCTTTCTCTTCCGCCACTGTTTCACTTTTCCTCACCGACTCTAAATTTTCCTTCGTAGTTCGGGACTCCGCAAGCTCGAGCATAATAACCATGGAGATGCGGCCGTGCCCGAGATAATCCAAGAGCCCCGCCAAGATGACCGGACATATTCTGGAGTTCATGAAGGTCCTCGTCCGAAAGAGGTCGAGGAGACAAAAGCCGACGTGGCGGAAAGAAGGCCATGCCGATCCTCGTAAACGTCCCCACTCCAGCCCGGCTCCGCTTGAAGCCACTTGGTCGAGGAACGGTAGCCGATGGGCGCAAAGGAGAAATGTAATCGAGACGAGAACCCGTTTCGCCTTTTCCAAGGACGGAGGAGATGGGTCGAACGTGGAGATGTTCCGCAGCAGTAGAGACCGGCGCAGAAGAAGGCACTACCTCCGCCGCGGCTATCAATGACGGAGAAGAAGAAGGTAACACTGGGAGCAAGCCGAAGCGGTAGCGGCCGAATCCCCGACCTTGGCCCTCTTCGACGCGTAAGGCTTTGGGACCATAGAAGCCGCGAGAGCTCGCTTTTAGAAGGCTCCTGGCACTGGACGTTTCCCGGGAGCTTTCTCGGCTTCCCAACAATGCCAAGCAAGGTATACTCAAGATAATCGGGGTTCGATTCATAGCAACTTGACTCGTTACGTAAGCATAAATCTAAAGTCGATGCTAGTTAGATAACAAAGGCAGCGTAAAAACAGAATTCACGCAATAAAGCCATACCGGAGGCCGAGTCGGATGACTCACCGCCTTCTTAATATAGAAGGCCGCTCTTTTAACACCATGTTCGGCAACGTAAGACACCACCGAGCGGATACTCTCTCTCGTCTTCGAGAGGTCTTTTAACGAGAATTGGTAGGTGGAAGAGGAGAAGTGATGGTGCTCTGAGGACCAATAAAGGGAAGCGCCATTCAACGCCCGGACCCTCAAGCTTTCAAACTGTGGCACTTCCCTGTGGATTGCAACAACTTTAAAGAAAGAGTTTTTGAAATGCTTAAAGGAGTCCGAGAAAGAATTCATGAGTTTCCTGGCCCGCCAAGCACGAAGAGAAGTTAGCCCTTTCGCAGAGGGCGGTTCCCTACCCGACCGAGGGGTGAAAGGGGAGAAAAATGAAGGAATAAGGCGGCGGTACACGGAATAGCGGGTTCCATTGTCCCGCATAGATAGGCGAACGCCGCAGATAAGCCCACCCGTTCGGGTGAAGCCGAGAAGGAGCCGATGAAGGTAGCGTAGGACGGACATTTGGAACCCCAGAACGGAAAGCGAATACCGAGCCGGTCATATAATCCCGATAGAAAAGAAAGAAATTAGGAGAGCCTGGTTCCCGAATGGCGCAGATCGGCTCATCCTCCTCGGGAGGAGAAAGACGACATCCCGATGACCCCGAGACCCCACTTTATCCATATCCGTCTTGGTCATCGCCGAACGTATGGTTAGCATTTCGCTAGTCACCCTGTGGATATTTGGAACGCAGGCCGGTGAAGGACTATCTGAGTCCGCCTCCTGCTCGGTAGCTAAAAGACGAGGGAAGACGTAGACTCCATTTACCTACAACAAAATGAAATAAAACTAAAGTCGAACTAGGCGAATACCCGATGACGACAAACCGAGAAAGGAAGACCCTTGAAGTCCGGCACAGCTCGCCTAACGAATTATGCCGACATGAGCCCAGGATGACTTCGGCCATACGATCTTGCCCACTCGCAATAAGGGATGACCACGGAGGGCTAAAGACCGTTTCTCCTCCTTGGATAAGGAGGTCCCTAGCAGCCAATAACTAAAAAAGGGATAACGCTCACGAAGCACCTCATCGTCGTTAGGATCTAAAGGCTGATGTGAAGACGAAGAATGTTTTCCCCTATCCATCAAGAGCTCAAACCTATACAACCAACATAAGGGTAAGAAGGAGGGGGAAACAACTAAGAACAGGCACTCAAAAGGACAAGACCTATGGGTTCGATAGCTCTACTCACAAACACTCCACCCAGAAATCGACACAAATAAGGTAGATGAAAATTCCGAACAAGAAATAAGCTTTGATTCTTCGAGTAGTCCGAGACACTCGGAAGTTAAGAACGAACTCGACTTTGCGCGGAAGAATTCCCGTGTGTGGGGGAGAGTGAGCGAATTGAAAAAGTGGGCAAAAGGAGAAATGCCAAGAAAGTTATATCGAGAGGAAAGAAGGAGGGAAATTCAAAACAAAAGAAACCCAACCGACGAGGGTAACCACGACTTTTCACCCCAAAAGGCCGAGAAGACGTGTAACGTACCACCGTGAGCATTAAATGCGCACGAAATTCGGGGCGGCGGACACGAGGATCAAAGCACCTCCCCAATCTCGGGAAGACAGTGTCATAGGCAATCATGGCAAGATCGAGGAGGTTCCCAAGAGTCACACCGAGGAAGTAACAACGGCCCCGGAGCTTCAATGACGAGCCTTGGTGCCTGTATCCTCGCCTCGGCCGATTGAGCGCGATTTTGATTCGCACCATCTCACGCTTGTAGCTCGGCGGTCCAAACCACGGCACTCTCCTCGGATGTCGGCCACGGCCAACCGCCCGCTAACCACAAGGCGCCAAAGACGACATCGCATTAGAGATTGAGGGACACCCCGGCGCATCGACCTCGAACCGTTACCACGCACCCTGGGAAATGAACTCAACAAATCCTAGCCCGACGCAGACGTCAGGAAATGGGTAACACCTCGGATGACATTTATAAAAACAGCATATACCCCTAGCAAATCAAAACCTTGAACTACCTGGCCGGGGGCAATCGTTACGGACCTAGATAAGGCCCAATCACATGGAGGCCCAACCAAGGGTAGGCACATCGATCCGTAATATCCGTAACCCCGGAATATCTCAACTACCCTGATATCTAGGAATACATCCGCATATGGATAGGCAATTCGGATAATAGGCCCGGAATCACGCCAAAGCCGCTCCGTAGGTCCTATAAATACCCGAGCAAATGCCTAAGGTACACACGCTCTAAACCTAGACTAATCTACATATCGTCACACCGAGCACACACCCCACTCCATCGGCCAAGCGCCTGTTGTGTTCAGTGATCCTCTCTCTGTCTGTGTGCTATCACATTGGTACCCAGACCGAGACACTAGATCCTATATCAAATCACCAGCCCATACACGCGGCTGGACATCTGTGTTCTACACTAGAACACCTAATATAACAAATTTATATCAAAAAATAATGTAACAAATTATATATTTATGTTATATATATTTAAATTAAATCATCATTCATAAATATAGACATTTATGGTAAAATAGTTATAACACGTTAAAATTTTATTCATTTATTTTCTATAGAGAGGGGCTGCTACTGCACAAGTTTTCACCGCTTTCTTTCCTACTTCCTTCAAAGTCTCCTCTTTATATATATTTCTAAAAAAGTGAGTGTCATTTTTAAAAGCATTGATGATAATTTTGAAAAATATAAGCCATGACCTTGATCGTTAAGAAATTAATTTTTATGGACTTTTAGAATAACTAATATCTTATATAGATGTTTACGCGTTATTTCGGGTGAAAGATGGGCCAAAATAAGTTTTTTTTCGCTAATAAGTAATCCATTTTAAGTGAGTGATGATTGATCCATCACTATCATAACATGATATTAATTTAAATTACTAATAACAGGTGATTTTATTTAATATTAATTATATTTTAATATTTTTTTTGGCTAACCATGATTGTAATTGTAAACCAGTGGGTGATTGATAAATCGTACTATAAAACTTAAAAAGTCCACATTGGGAGGATTCAAAGTCGTGATCATTAAATCTATAATAAATAATAGTGGCTTGGTAGTGAATATATATGATAGAGTTAATTTTTTTTTTCTTTTTTGAATATGAGAGTTAATTAAAATATTTTTTATTTTTTTACAAACTATTTTATTAAAATTATAAATTGATTCATAAATTTATATTAAATTCTTATTTAGTTTTCATTTTTATTATTAAAAAAAAAAAAGTTAATGTATTTAGGACCGGAGAGTAACAATGAGGAGCCCACAGTTTCATTATCAGACAAATCCGCAGAAACGCAAGACAAGGCAGGCCATCTCGTGGGAGCTTAGTTCAGTTTGCCGAAGAAGGAAGCTGGAACTTGTGAGAGCTTAGAGGCAGTGTGTAGTTCATATTTTTTGATTCCTTTCGATTCGATTTATTGGGATCTGCATTTAGTTTTCAGATCAACATTCCAATTTCGATCCCTGGAGATCCACGATGGTGAAGCCCAGGTACTCGCGCCTTCCTCCTCGGAAATCGTCTTCGTCCACGCTCATCCTTACCTTGCTCGTCATCTTCACCTTGCTCGTTCTCATCCTTCTTGCTCTCGGCATCCTCTCCGTTCCCAGTAGTTCTGGTGGTCGCGATTTTCCCAAGGCCAACGATCTTAACTCCATAATTCATAGCACTCACGACAGGTATGGCCGTAGGTCGCTTTCATGATTCAATTCGATTTGGTTGTCTTCTTCTTTTTTCCTGTTTAGATTCTGTTTTTCTGTCAGATGGTTTGAATTTTTCTGTTCTCGCTGTTATTAAGCAGAAGTGAGGGTGAAGAGGGAAGGGGAGAACGGTGGGTTGAAATAATATCTTGGGAGCCTAGAGCCTTTGTTTATCATAATTTTCTGGTGAGTTTAAGAATGAATATTTGCTGTTCTAATGATTTTTTTTTGTCGGCATTCTCAATTTTTTGCTGTTTTCTATTCTTTCTACACTCAACTTGGAAGATCCGCGGGGCTTCGTCCAGCGGACACTGCAAATTCAAGTTCGTCTCATTGGAAAAATACTTATGCATGTCTGATAAATGAAAAAAGGAAATTTTTTTGCTGATGTCACTTGCAATCCAGGTTTATGGAGTGCATTCAGATGCTTCGCTAACAATTTCATCATGAGCTTTATGAAAGGTTTCTAAAAAAGGATGCTTTTTTGTAGAGTTGAAAATTTTATCTGAATTATTGTCCTGATCTCTTAGAAAGAATAAATGCCTAATATTTGGTAATATCAGTGCATGTTATGAAAATGATTGAGTACAGCAACGGCTTAGAGGTTGTCTCAAAAGGGGAAAAAAAGCATTGAATGGTTTGAATACTGCGGCACCAGAAGTAAAACTGTTGTTCTTGTAAAATTCCTCCCTTTTACCTCCATCTTCATGGCTTGATGCTTATGATGTCACCAAATTGGCAACTTGTGTTTCTATATTTTCCTTGGCTACGCCATGCTTGGCAGAACATTATGCATCTTAAATTACAATGTTACTTTTGCAATGTGTCAAACTCTTGGTTATACTCTGCTGGAGCGTTCATATGTTTTATTGTGTGGCCTCCACTTTTCAAATACTAAAGTTGAACTGATTAATCTGAGCAGACAAAGGAGGAATGTGAATATCTGATCGAGATGGCCAAGCCACATATGCACAAGTCAACAGTTGTTGATAGTGAAACTGGAAAGAGTAAAGACAGCAGGTTTGGTTATTCCTCCATCCTTGTCTATCAAGTCTCATGTGAAATCATTATTGAAGATAAATAATGGCTTATTTCCAACAAAGAGGAAAATAAATAATTACTTGCTTTATTTAGATGCCCTTGCCCCTTCCTTGACTGAATATTTTAACTGTCCATACTACTTTGACATGTAGAGTACGTACAAGTTCTGGAACATTTCTGGCCAGAGGACGTGATAAGATTGTGAGAAACATTGAGAAAAGAATTGCTGATTTTACTTTTATACCTGTAGGTAAGTACTTTAGGCCTCTTGAATTCAAACTAGTATTTAGCTTGTTATTAGGACATTTAATTAGTATGAGATGTATATATATGAAGATTAGTATTTCTGTGTAAGTGAAGTTGTATAGCTAAACCATGATCCTGTTGGTGAACCGTTGTGCATTTTTGTGTCTTTGTTTTGTATTCTGAAATGAAAAACAATAAAGATATCGGAGAAATGATTTCTTTTAAAAAACATCAATCATTTGCATCCATATTATTTTTAGTAATTAATAATTTAATATGTTTAATAATGCAAAATATTTCTTCCATTGAGGGATCTTGAATTAGTGCTATTAGTTACGGACACTGCTATTGTGGTTAACTTGGCTCTGTTTGTACTCATGAAAAGAATTATTTCCTTCTGATGGCCATGATAGAAATATTTATAATTACCTCCACCTTCTGGATTTCTTGTTTTGATATTTAGGTAGTAAATAGTTATTCATCCTATTCGCATACTTCCAAGATCACTATATAAAGTATAAACTGTGTCTCACAACATACAGATCATGGTGAAGGACTTCAAGTTCTCCACTATGAAGTTGGACAGAAGTATGAGCCTCACTATGACTACTTTCAAGATGAATTTAACACCAAGAATGGTGGGCAGCGTATAGCAACTGTGCTGATGTACCTGTAAGTGACACAAGTGCCCTCTTGATTATTCTCACCTTTCTCTTCTTGGTCCCTTTGGATATGAGTAGGTTCATTTTGTTTTATTCTTGGATTTAATGATACAGTACAGATGTTGAAGAGGGGGGTGAGACAGTGTTCCCATCTGCAAAGGGAAATTTCAGCTCTGTGCCATGGTGGAATGAACTTTCTGATTGTGGAAAGAAAGGACTTTCGATTAAGCCAAAGCAGGGTGACGCTTTACTTTTCTGGAGCATGAGGCCTGATGCATCTTTAGATCCTTCAAGTTTACACGGTAGGACCATACTTTTATTATTCAGCTGCTTGATGTGCTTACAGCATTCACCTTTAGAGGAGATTAACCAATTAGATTAACTCTTCTGTTGATCATCTTCAGGAGGTTGTCCAGTAATCAAGGGCAACAAGTGGTCAAGTACCAAATGGTTGCGTGTCAATGAATACAAAGTTTAAAAAAAAATTGCTGTAAGGTAATTGTCCCACTACCCTTGAGCTGTTGAAAAATATTAGTACTACCTCTGGTCCTACATATAGGTGGTAGACAAGAAGTTTATTTTGGTTCTAAATATAAGACCTCAATCCATGAACATTATTTTCTGAAATTGATGGATTGAAGTGTGGAAATAGGTTTAAGCTGTGTGCGTTTTTTTCTTGTGCGCTTTTTTTTCCAAGAACAACAGATCTAGAGCTGGAACACTTGGGACCTGTTTTATTCCCATCCTGATCCTGCCCAACTGTTCTTTTGAACTGGAGCAAAGTTTGTGATTTCTGTGATTTACTCTGATCCAAAAAAAGTATATCTAGGTTTTAAGTTTTAACAATAGACGTAAATTCTACATAAATTTAGCTAATGGGAAATTCGTAATGGTTTTAAAAATAAAGAGAACATGAGTAGAAATTTACGGAGTTGATCTTGGTTCTAAATATGTGACCTATTTTTTATATTTGTCAATCTTTTCTTAATTTATCAATATTAATGTTCCCTCAACAATAATCAAAGGAGGAGAGGGAAAGAGAAAATTAGAAAAGATGATTAGGGTGTTTTATAAAACATATATCATATCAATTAACTTCCTTAATTTAATCAAAATAGGTAAATATGACTATTATTAAAGAGATGAGATGAGGGAGTATTAATATGCTAACTGGTGTTTTCCGCTCACATTCTCACAAAATGGTTTCGTTTTCAGGATTTTGAATTATTTGCGCCAATGTTGTACCATTTGAGAGGCTGATCAAGTACTTGACGATGATTCCCTCCAAGTCTCTGAAGGAAATATTATTAACACCTCACAGCATCATGCGACATTTTGTAGTTTTGATTGTATGGCTTGACTAGCTATTTGTTTTTCCCCCTCATTTTTCTGTGTTATTTATATAAGCAATATCATAATAAAAGCTTGACGAATTTGTTAATCCTGCATTACGGAGGCTGAGGGAAAAAAATGTACGAGATAATATATAAGATGAGTATATTTGCTTTCTAACTTGAGTTTTCTTCCATGTGTCTCTGCTGGTTAATCCTTTTTTTTTCAAATTGCAACCGTATGGTCCTCGTAAGCTTGTTCATAAGATTAAATAAATATCTTGATAGCTCATGTTTTCTCTACAAGTTATGACTGAAAACTAATGTTCTTTAAAGGGTTAAGGTGTAAAAATACACATGTGCTTTTGTTAAAGGAACGCCCAGTAGCAAGTGTTTTTTTTTTAGGTGCAAAAGTGACTATATGGTTACAAGATAGGAGCAAAAGTCACAGTAACCGTTAAGGGGGTGGATGTTGACTGTTAAGTTGGAATATTTGACTTAAATATATGACGTGGATGCTGACTAGGAGTGTGTAGCAGACAAGTGGAATCTGAGTAATTGATGACTTGGAAAAAGAATGATTTATTTATCTTTTATTCCCAAAGATTAATCCCCAAAATCTAACACATAATATAATTATAATTATCAGCTTCTCATCTGCATCTCGTCTCCAACCCTGGGCATTGACTTCTCATCGTCATCTCGTCTGCAATACTCTGGAAAAGAAAACGATCATCCCAGGGCCAGGATTTTTCCTGAAAAATCTTCATCTCATCTCGTCTCCAACCCTAAACGGTCAACCCTCGTTTGCAATACTCTGGAAAATACTTAATGGGAATACGTAAGCATTTTTCAGCACAACCAAACGATCAAATTCAAACCAACTACAACAATAAAAGAATACATATTCATCCCAGGGCCAAAAATATCCAACAGAACATACGAAAAGTTGTATAAGAGACAGGAAAGACAAAAA
The DNA here is from genome assembly GCA_025563575.1 of Acacia pycnantha. Taxonomy (NCBI): domain Eukaryota; kingdom Viridiplantae; phylum Streptophyta; class Magnoliopsida; order Fabales; family Fabaceae; genus Acacia; species Acacia pycnantha. Next base: position 511,465 of record JAMWYP010000217.1, read on the forward strand.
TCAATAGCATCTCAGATGCCAAAACTACGCCAAGGAAAAATAAATCGATAAATGAATCTTAGAAAAATAAACAGAACTACATGATTTCATCCTTTAACATTCTCATACATGTCCCAAAATCACAAGTTGCGGTTAGCCCAGAACAAAACCAATCGATGATGAATGAGAGGAGAGCTTTGTTCTTCATTGGATGGAGAAATAAGACTCGCTATTGAAGACTGGAGAGGAGAGATCTGCACTTCTGAGCAACGGATGACAGGAGGTTCGTACTCGGACCAGACGACGCGAGGACGAGAGCTTTGCTCTTGAGAGGACTAGACGAGCTTTTGAGAGGACGATCAGAGGAATCTCTAAAGCTCAGTGGCCTTTTTCTTTTAGAGCGATGACGAGACGAGATGAGATTGAGAGGACGATGGGAATCTCTGGGCAGCTCTGAAGATTGCGATTTCAGTGGATGGAGAAAGAAGATGAGAAGTCGATGCCCAAGGTTGGAGACAAGAGATTTTGGGGATTAATCAATTTTTGGGAATAAAAGATAAATAAATCATTATTTTTCCAAGTCATCAATTACTCATATTCCACTTGTCTGCTACACACTCCTAGTCAGCGTCCACGTCATATATTTAAGTCAAATCTTCCAACTTAACAGTCAACATCCACCCCCTTAATGGTTACTGTGACTTTTGCTCCTATTTTGTAATCACATAGTCACTTTTGCACCTAAAAAAACACTTGCTACTGGGCGCTCCTCTGACAAAAGCACATGTGTATTTTTGCACATTAACCCTTCTTTAAAGTATGTATATTGTTGGGGGTCAAGTTAATAAAAAGAAATCTCACATTTTAGATAAAAATAAGTATGTATAGCTGAAAAACTCGTGAATTCAATACCTATGATTTTCGGTTAAGAAGTAAAATTGAACTAATTTGTATATTTCATTTAGAAAGATTAATTTTAATAGAATGAAGAAGAATCAAGAGGATCCCATCTAGGGGTAAAAACAGGCCAGGTGGTCTGGCATGTTAAGGGCCTAGTCAAGTCTGACATGTTAATAAAAAAGGCTAGATCAAAGTTTATTTAAAGGTTTGTTTTAGTTGACAGGTCAGTGTCCTAGACTTACCAAGAAGCCTATTAGGCTTGTCAAGTCAGTCTGGGCCTGTTAATGACTTTATATTAACAACAAAAATGTTAATTATTTGATACAAAAAACTGTAATTATCCTATTTGAAAAAAGTAATTATTCTATTTGGAAAAAAATGTTATATTAAAAAAAATTAAAAGGCTTGATCTTAATAGGCCTCCCTAATAGGCCTGATTTTCATTGTTATTCAATGTTTAATCTTAATAGGTTTCAGGCTAGGCCAGAAAATAAGGCCTGTAAGACTGTAGCAGGCCACAGACCACCTTATTGCAAAACAGGTCTAGACCATTTCCACCCGTGATCCCATCCAATGTTAAATTTTAATTTATGACCCAACAAATACTCTCTCAAATGCAATAAGCAAGAGTAATTAATTTTCCCGCAAGACTCTAAATTTTTATATATTTAATTGTAATCAACTATATTTAAATTAGGGTTAGGTAGTAAATATGCCCCGAAAGTATAGCCCCAGGAGCAATGTTGCTCTAGAATTTTTTTTTTGTCTCAATGTTGCCCCAAAAGTTTCAAAACGTAGCAATGTTGCCATATTCCGTCAAAAAATTGACGTTGATCGTTAACTTTTTAATGGAAATGGGCAATATTACTACATTTTGAAACTTCCAGGGCAACATTCAGACAATAAAAACTTTCAAGGTAACATTGCTCCTCGATAAAAACTTCTGGAGTAAATTTGCTACTTAACCCTTTAAATTATAACACTTAGAACTCCAAGTAGTAAACAATAGGATATTAAATATAGAATTTTGAAGTTCGTAAACTTTTAAGAGAGATTTCAAAATTAGAAATCTTCTTGTTTTCTAATAAATGATTGTGTTATGTATTTTTCCTCTAATTAAGTGCATTTTTAGGCCATCTCTCTAATTATACTTTAGGCCCAAGCTTTTACAATTGATCAGTTACATCATCAGTTGATGTACCAACTTTTGTAATGTGAAACATGGGTATCATATAGAAATAGTCTTGTTTTAGTGTTCATATTTAGTGTCCAAAAATGTCTCCAACATGATTATTTCTAGTAGCCTTGTTTTTCTTTGATTTCTTTATTTTTTTTAAAAAAAATTGTGATCATAATTCTTTAAAAATGAAAGTCACTTTATTGAATTTCTTTGTTCACTGTACATGTATGTTGTCATGTACATTTAATAGCTTAAACATTCATTGAACCTGAAGATAATGCATCAAATCTTTTGTTCATTGAACAAATCAATGAAAGTGAATCTCACTTGTTATTTGTTCACTGAACAAACTTATGAGCACACACTTCACATTTTGCTTTCTATGATTATCCATAAACACCTACTAAAATTACCAGACCCAAAAAAAAAAAAACATTCATTAAAACTGTTCATTTGGATGAAAGGAGATGCATGCACCTTTTATCCACAAATATGTATTTGCATGAACAGCTTTTATTAGACAATGAACCCACACAAAATCCAAAGTAGCAATTTATTTAATCCCCATGCCAATTTACTTTATTTCATAAGTTATGCAATTTATTCAAATATTAGTGTCACTGGAATAAATTGTAATAAATCAATATATTTTTTATTTAAAATTTGACCTGTTTCCTATTGTATTATAGATAGTATAGAAAAGGAAAAACTCAAATTAAATACCATTTGAATTTGAAAAACCTCCAGAAGTCTCCCGAATTTGTAGAAAGACTGAGAGGTACCAAGGATTTATGAGAGATATGCAAATTCGGGTGAAATTACAGTTTTGTTCTTAGTTTTAAATAATTAAAAAAAAATACTCTCACCGCCGCCCCACTGGTGGCCGGCTGACCGCTGCCACCGAAGGGCCACCCCGCCAGTGGCCGGGCTCGGCAATTCTTGAGAATATGCTCCAATTCTGGAGAATTGGGTAGCCAATTCACGAGAATTGGCTCCAATTCTCGAGAATGTGGCAGCCGGCCGGCGGCGGCGAGCGACGGTGATGGTATTTTATTTTATTTTTTTAATTATTTAAAACTAAGGGCAAAAGTGTCATTTCACCCGAATTTGTATATCTTTCATAGGTCCTTGGTACCTCTCAGTCTTTTTACAAATTCAAATGGTATTTTAATGGAATTTTCCCTATAGAAAATGACTAATAATAATATTGGCAACTTGTAAATAATAGTACATCTTAGTAAGAACTTTATAGTGATCATTATATAAATTTTGTATGAAACCAATGATTTTTTTTGTCATAGAAACCACTGATTTATGAATAATACTAAGATTGAATTAAGCCAATTCACGAGAATTGGCTCCAATTCTCGAGAATGTGGCAGCCGGCCGGCGGTGGCGAGCGACGGTGATGGTATTTTATTTTATTTTTTTAATTATTTAAAACTAAGGGCAAAAGTGTCATTTCACCCGAATTTGTATATCTTTCATAGGTCCTTGGTACCTCTCAGTCTTTTTACAAATTCAAATGGTATTTTAATGGAATTTTCCCTATAGAAAATGACTAATAATAATATTGGCAACTTGTAAATAATAGTACATCTTAGTAAGAACTTTATAGTGATCATTATATAAATTTTGTATGAAACCAATGATTTTTTTTGTCATAGAAACCACTGATTTATGAATAATACTAAGATTGAATTAAAAGTTTACTTCAGTCTACATGTTTTATTTAATTGTATATTTTCTTTAAAAAGTGTTTTTACCATGTTATTACTAATAGTGAAGGAATCTTATTAGTTGATTGTTCAACTTATTTGTGATATTTTAAGTTGTCAAACTCATAAGTTTAAAGCAAATTTGTAGCAGTGCTGTAAACTTCGCGAACTCGAATAGTAAACTCGCAAATATTTACTTTTATCAATAAATAGCTATTAATAATGTATAAATAAATAATTAAAATGACAAAACAATGATTTTTTATATTTGAAATTTAAATAATTGAAATTAAATCCATTACCATTCATCATCTATCTCAGCCAACAAAGAAATTTCTTTATAATTCATGTATAAAGGAAATAAACATGATCAAATAAAAAAAATTGACTGGCACGACTTTAAGAATGAGTTAACATAATTTTGTAAATTTGAAAAACGTAAAAAGGGTAAATTTGATGTGCAAACTCGTGAGTTTGTTCGAGTTTACAAATAGTCTAAATTAAAGAGTGACTTAAAATAATCCTGTAAATTAGAAACCTAGAAATTGTAAACTCACAGAGCCAACTTGTGAGTTTGACTATCACGTTTAGGGGTATTCATGACGCCTATAACCCTATGCGCCTGCCCGAGCCCGCAGAAAAATTGCCCTACCTAGCCCAAGAAAAAGCAGCCCAGAAAAAATTGGGCATAATTGTGCTAGGCATTTTTGCAAGCAGGGTATTCCGCCTTGCCCATTTGACCCTGCCTGGTAGTATATATAGTATTATTTTTATTTTTATTTTTTTTGATACATTAGTATTATATATTTTTTATTTTCACTTATGGATATTTGACTATTTGTTATGACATATAATTGTCTTTTTAATTTCAAAACTCAAATTGTAGACTTATTTTAAAATATTCTAAAGTGAAGAATTATGGATTTCATTTGAAGTTTGTAATATTGTTTATTAGATATGATTGAAATTGTTTTTTTTTTCACATGGGTTACGGCAGGGTATCGCTACTTGAACAGGGAAGACCTGCCTTACCTAGCCCAGCCCATCATTACATAGCTCAAAAATGTTAGGGTTTCCATTAGGCAAGGCATCGGACAATGACCACAAAACTGGGTAGGACCACGAAGCCGAAAAACTCCACCATCAAATATTACTATATTTTCGGAGCTCAAACTCGGGAGGGAACAAACCCTACCAATTGATCCCCTGCTCCTTGCGACTTCTATCAACTTTTAACTAATTTGTATTGATTTTACCGACGAAGGCTGACGAGTAGGGACTAACTGCTCTATCTTTTTTCAGTGAAAGTGTGATTGTGTGATTGGGTACGCCATGCTTTAAATGCGAGTTAGTTGATGGCAGTTTCCTACTTTCTTTCCACGCCCAATCCAGCTATAACCTTCGCTCAGTGACTTTAATTCTCTCGTAAACCAAAGTCCCTGACTTCTACCCTAATCTCAGCTTCCAATCCGTGCCATTTCTTAGCCATCCACATGGATTTTCTGGCAGATCCATGTCCTTTGCCTCTCTCTGTGCTGTTTTCGTTTCGGAATTGCGTTGAAAGGGTGAGACAGATTAGCAGCCTCGCGTTTTCTGCCATCGTTGGGAACATCTTCTCTGCGATCTTGACGTTTTGCTTTGCATTAGGTTTGAATTCGATTCATTTCTTTCTTTTGATAGCATTATTGTGTGTTTTCCTCGGACATTTCGTCGAATTCTCAATCTTCTTCTGCTTCTTCCGTTCGTTTTAACCCTAGACATGTTTTTGGGGTTTTGCGTTTCTTCGTAGGGATTACATAAATCAGGTGTTTTGGTATAAATTAGGAATCCACTTTCAGTGAACAGTGAAACCTGGTGTGCCATTTGCTTATGGCATATGTTCGCTTTTGTTTTGTTGTATTCGTATTATTTCCATGTTCAAATTCATCCAAAATTATGATTCTTCTAAGGCCCATAATCTAATGCCTCTGTTTCCGTGACATGTGCATCTGTTCGAAATCGTCGAAGGCCAATTATTTTGCTCATATCATTTGTTAATGATACGAGCAAGACTCAGTTTGACACTCGAAATGCTTGTTTAAAACTCAATTTATTTATTTTGTTCATTTTTCACATGATGATTGTTATATGTATATTTATACCTCCACCCATGTATTGAAATTTTAAAATTCGCAAAATCTGCTGTACTTTCGGGGCAGCACGTGATTCCTGTATCCTTGCATATTGAACAAGGTACTGAATTTTTTTTTCTTTGTTGACAGTGGGAACGTTGTTGGGAGCTATGACTGGAGCGTTGATAGGCCAAGAGACAGAGAGTGGCTTCATTAGAGGAGCTGCGGTGGGAGCCATATCAGGAGCTGTATTTTCCCTTGAAGTGTTCGAATCTTCTCTTGTTCTTTGGCAAACCGACGAGTCTGGGATTGGGTGTCTCTTGTACTTGGTGAGTAACTCAACTTCTCAACGCTCTTGTCAAAAATGAAGAGATATCTTCTGTTGATTTAGAAGCTTATGCTGGTATTTTAGCATCAGTTTCGTTCTCATTTGGATAATCTTTTGGGTTACATTGGCGTTGCATATGCAGATTGACGTTATTACTAGCCTACTGAGTGGGAGACTTGTCCGTGAGAGGATAGGTCCAGCCATGCTAAGTGCTGTCCAAAGCCAGGTAATTTTTCCGTGTTTGAAGTCCATTTTAAGCTAAGGACAGAAACATCTATATACAAGATACTTTCAACACTAACGCTGTCATACCCCAAGTTAGATCATTGATCCGTAATTTTGATGGAACTCCTTTATTATTTATGAAAACAAAGATCTGATTAAAATTCTTGGAATGGAAAAAGAGCTTATAGGCCTTAGTTGGAGCCTTTCTCCCAATGGACTAGATTCTATTCTCCCCCAGGCCGCGTTCGGTAGAGCCAAACACACCCTAAAGCAACCATTTGGTGGGGACCAAGATAATATGGGATGGGATAACCTAGTATCGTATCATTGAGTAATATGAAAAGTTTTTATGAAATACGAGTAGTTAATTAGGTTGGTTCTTCCACCTGGCTAACTTTTTTGGGGTTATTCTCCATCTTAATGGGGTGCAAATCAAATTTGAAGTGTGATATGCCTTGTCTGATGAGTATTTGAATATTAGACACAATATATCTCTGTTTTTGAAGTATACTTGCTTCGTAATTTTGTAGTGTTAAGAATGAAATTTTCTCTGGTAATTCTTCTAATCCACACATTTCCCCATCCTTGTCAGATGGGTGCTGTTGAAGCAAGCTTTGATGAGATTCAAAACCTCTTTGACACTGGAGGTTCCAAAGGTTTATCAGGAGATCTAGTTGAAAAAATTCCAATAATAACCATCACAGGTGACGACAATGTTGATGCTTGTGGTGAAAGAGTCTCCTGTTCAGTTTGCCTCCAGGTTTGCTTTCACTGCTACCCCATACGTGCACGCAAATGTGTGTATGTAAAAGATGAATTGGCACTGTTCATTACTGTATATTACTAATCCATAAGATGAAATCAATTAACTGTGTTTCTGAACATAACTTATTTTGTTTCCTTGACTTCCATGTTTTCCAGAAAACGTTTAAATATTCTATTGCAATGTAATGGCTGTCCATTCGAAATATTTGATTTTTATATATTGTAAAGAGTTGTGATTCAGCTTCTTTATTTTGAAAATCATATTGTGAACATATGCAGGACTTTCAGCCTGGAGAGACAGTTAGAAGATTGCCTCATTGTCATCACATGTTTCACCTACCTTGTATAGACAAGTGGCTGTTCAGGCATGGTTCTTGCCCATTGTGCAGAAGAGATCTTTAGTGTTTGTATATGCAGGTTCATGACTGGAATCATTGTATTTAGTTAGTGTGAAAAAATTTTGTACGCACAAAAGGTGTCACTTGGGACCCTATATATACATATTCAAACATGCACAAAGGAATAAAATTTAACTTAGATCCTAATGATATGGTAGTGCAAGTGGCTGAAAATAATCATGCGGGTGGGGAATGTTGATGTGTACCAAAAGAGGATGATTTCCTCTTCACTTCTTATTGATGCGGTATTTAATATGTTTTACAATTAGGTCTAATTTCGAATATTATCAAGTTTAAATAGAGTGATAGGGTTACCCTCCCAAAGAATCTCCTCCTCCTCTTTTATTTCTTGTTTTTGTGCGGGTGAAACCCATAATCATGAGACTGATGTGGGTAGGGCTGAGCAATGAACCCGTAACCCGGTCTAATTGGGTCTTTTTAAGCCCGACCAAAAAGACCCATAACGGGTTGGGTTAAAACTCATCCATTTAAGACTTAAATGGGCGGGTCATGGGCATACTATCGGGCTGTCTGTACCCGCCCATTTAGTTATGCAATGATTTTAATTTAGGTTGGTCCCAATCATAGTTGTTGGGGTGCTGATATTTGAGCTCTTGGGAATTAGTTGATGAAGATGACATCCTCATTGTCGTTGGGTATTGGCAAGTGCAAATCGTCGTAGTTGCTACAATATGCATATAAAAGGAAGGATCAAGGTCAAGTCACAAGTGTAAATGTTCTGGGAATCATACAGGTAGTAGGTACAGCTTGTAAATATCAAGTACTGTGATTATTATGTTGAAGCCATTCACTGATTGAATAATTACATGTCCTATGAAGATTTTACTTCTAAATCTACTTTGTTAGGATCGATTGAAAACATAAGAATCTGGAAAGCCATAAAAGTCATAAAACTTATCAGAGTAGAAATTCCAATCCTAGAAGATACATTTTTTATGGTCTTATTTGTGCATTTGAATTTGTTAAATGATGACAAAGATCAATTTTGTCAAAGTACTCATCAAAAAACTCACAGACTCAAAAGGGTTGATGAATATTTTAAAAAGCTTGTCCCTTCAAATGATCTAACAAATTATCAGATTTGTCCTATGCAAATGAATTGAGAAGCAGAAGGATCCATCCCACTGAAGATGAATTTAAAAGTTATCAAATTTGTCTTATGCAAATAGTTGTAACGTTTTAAGTTAAGAGCTGGAGTTTGATTACGATGGTACTTATCTAAATTTAGGTTCTTTTTGTGTGAATTGTGTTTATTGAACTCTGAAGATTTAGATTTCAGAATTTAGAATGATAGATTTAGATGGATGCTTAATGCTTATATATGTTCTTTTTTTCAAAAAAGAAAAAGATTAAATGTAAATGAGTTACCCAAAACCCGGTCAGCTCGGCCATTTTATGTGCTAACCTGTTTACACGGGTTTAAATAGGTTGAAGTACGGGTATGGCCTAGCCTGTACCCATATAAAGTTAAATGGGCTGATTATGAGTTTAGGTACAGGCTGCTCATTGCTCTACCTTAGATGTGGGGAAGCCGTTTCCTTGGAGAGCTCGTCCTTTGGGCAAGCATTTGGGCCTTCCATATAAGATCTGAATGATCCGGATTTCATTTTTTTTTTACTTTTTTTTAAATGAAAAAAATCATTTTAAAAAAAAAATGTTAGTTCAAATATCATCTTCATTTTGCACATAATTATGTGCTTATTATGTGTGAGCATTTTTTAATTTTAATATTTTATATATATTGTATTTATTTAGATTTAAATTATATGCTGCTTTCTGAGATGTTTTTTGTACCCAGTATCTCAAATTAATTAGTTTCCATAATACTGATGTTACAGACAAATACAGAACTAGAAACTAATTAATTTGAGATACTAAGTGCAAAAAACATATATCAGAAAGCAACATATAATTTAAATTTAAATAAATACTATATATATATATATATATATATATATATATATATATATATGAGGTATGAGTATATAAGAAGCACATAATTATGTGCACACAATGTAGACTTAGATCCAAATACCTACCATTCTTCTTGTTATTAAAGTTTCTCTCTCTTTTCTCTTTGTATACAAATAATTATCCATCTATCTTCTCTTTCTCCCTTTCCAAGTGGAATTAAAAAAGACAGCCTATTACACATGACTCTTAGTATGTGGGGTCTAAAATTTCTTGCAAATGACTTATAATAAATATTCTATATATATATATATAAAAAAAGACCATGTGGTATATTTACCAATATTTGAATAGTTGAATTTTTTTGGCACAATTTGATACAATTAAAAATAAAATTGAGGTGTTTATGGAAGTCATGGAATTTTTTTACCATAAAAACTATGGAAAGTTATATGAAGCGTTTATATAAAGTGATAAATTTGAATCAAATGAGTTGAACGTATTAACGTAACATTTATTTGGTGGGAAGAAAGAAGGCAACATTTTTTGGCCAATGATAACATTGCTTGTTGGGCAATTGGATCGACGGTTTGAATCAGAGACACATACACATAACACACGTGTGATAGAATCGTAGAACAATGTATATACAAGTATCTTAATACATACTCATTCCGGTCTTAATTATAGTAACACTTTTATATTGCAATTTACACTATAAAATTATTCCTATAATTAAGACTAGAGGGATTAGTCCGTAATATAAGAATGAATCGATTTTTTTGGAAATATTAAGGAAGTTAAATAAATTATATTAAAATATTTATATTTATCATTTTTTTCCCAAACTAATTTGTTTGACTTGTAAACTGATGTATAATCTAATAACACACAACATATATTATGATTAAATAACTTATTTATTTTGAAAAATTGATAAATATAAATAATTTAATATAACTTATTTAACTTTTTTAATCTTAAAAAAAGTCAACTAACTCTTAGAGATATACTATCTATGGTCATAATTATAAGACCGAATTAACTTTTTTAGAGAGTAATACTCAATAGATGAACACCGTCCGGAGTGTGCAAAGCATGAAATCCTATGTTGACCAATCTCCTTCCAAAATAGTAGCACCTCTATATATATACTACTCTGGTCCTATTTATAAGTATAGTTTGACTAAATCTCACATACCAAGGAAAAGTAGTTATCTCAATGATTATGGGGTAAATTTTCAACTTTGCCATCATTTATAATTGGGTATTTTTCAACTGTTTTTTCTCTCTCTATCTTTATGAGTACAATTAATATGGACAAAATAGTTACAATCTCATTTATTACATGAAACTGAACTTATAAATATAACTAAATTTTTTGGTCAAACTGAACTTATAAATAAGACCAGAGTGGTACTCACTTTTGGCACCAAGATAATGCTCACATATACTCCTTCCACCGACTCAGCCTACTACAGTTGCCCAAATTGGATGATCTCTTTAAATGATACTAATTCATAGGGCACCCGTTGTACCAAAGGAGGAGCTCCACTCACCTTTTTCTAACTTATTGGTCTCCTCTTTCACTGGATCCTGTCTTACATTTTTTTATTCAGCATTCTCTCCTCAACCTCTTTCTACTTTTCTTTCTCTTATGCTTACCATTATATCAACACTTCAAATTTAATAATTATCTCAGAAGTCCTTATAACTAGGGGTGGAAATAGGCCAGGGGCCTATGGCTCAGCTCGTTAAAAGTGCAGTCGGTCCGGCTGTGGGCTAAAAGGCCAGGCCAGGCCAAGGCCTGTTTTAAGGCCTGTTTTGTCTTAATAGGCCAGGTCTAGGCCTCCAAATAGGCTTGACAGGCCGGCCTGTTAAGAATAATTATTTTTTTTTATAAAAAATATTAATTAATATTCCTCCGCTTGTTTACATTAGGTCTGTTTTCGACCTGTTTACATTAGGTCTGTTGTCGGCCTGTATACTGTAGGCCTGTTTCCGGCCTGTTTCCATTAGGTCTGTTGTCGGCCTGTATACTGTAGGCCTGTTTCCGGCCTATTTACATTAGGCCTGTTGTCGACCTGATTATCTTGTAGGCTGTTTTAGGCATGTAAAAATACAGCCTCTTAACAGGCCACAGGCCAGGCCAGACCTTTAACAGGCCAGGCTCAGGCCAAAATTTTAGCCTGTAACAGGCCACAGGTCAGGCTCATGCCACTTCCTTGCATAACAGGCCTGGCCTGTTAAGGGTGAGGTCTGGCCTTGCCTGGCCTGTTTCCACCCCTACTTGTAACCAAGTGTTATTGGTATTGTTGCCCCCTATAAATAAGAGGTCGTAAATCCAATCTCACCTATAACTAAGGGCCCGTTTGGATGAACTTTTTAAAAAAGTGTTTTTTTTTGTAGTGCTTATTTTTTAAGCTCTAAATTGGAGCTTTTAAAAAAAGCAGCATTTTGGCTTTTTTTTTGTGACTTTTGTTTTTTTTTTTTAAATATCATCTAAACACATAAATTAATTAAAAATAATTTCTTTTTACATTAAAAAAGTGCTTTTTTTATCAAAAAGCCCATCCAAAAGGGCCCTAAGTGCAGATCCTTTTTTTTTTTTTTACGGGGAGGCGGTTTTGAGTTGTCTAAGTCAAAAAGTTAATCAAACCATTATTAATTAATCATCTTGAAATTCAAGACAAATTAAAACTTTTGATTCAAAATATAACTCACTCACAAGTCACAACCATCTCATTAAGATCGAGCAATAGTGGTTTCTGGTAAAAAATAACCAGAGTGGTTGATTCATAAAACTCATGTTGAATTGGTTTTTTTAACCTTGTCTATAAATCTATCAAATCTTTTTCAGTAAAAAAAAAAAAAACAATATAATTTTCTCTTTTTGACATATAATATCTAAACCGAGAGAGAAGTGTACAAAGAGAGGTTCAGATTCTCTCATAACCTTTTGTCTCATTTTCTTTTTAGAGTCCTATCTCTACCCTCAAATTAAAAAAATATATGGTTCAGATTTCATATTTTATAAAAATTATTTTAAACATATATATACTTAAATTGTTAAAATCTAATCCACACAATTCATAACTGTAATACAAAATATATATATATATATATATATAATATAATAATAATAGTTTTAGAAAATATTAATTTTGAACCATTTATTTTTTAATCTACTGATAGAAATAAGATTATGAGAAAAAAAGAAGATTTTTTTTTTTTTTAAGAATATCCTCTTCTACATATTGAGCAGTCGATTCATTAAAATTTAACGACTTTGTAAAAAGAGTAGCATGGTGTTCTCGCATTCTGAATAACATACTAACATATACGAATTTTTAATTATATTACTATTAATTTTATTTTAGAAAAATTACAATAAAGGACCTAGAGAAGCAAATATTTATTGAAAAAGATTATAACAATTGTAATCACTCAAAATAACCAAACATCATAATATAATATGAATTTAAAATTACTAAATTATCCCTGATCAAAACTTTTAACTCTTATATTCATAATAAAGAATAAAATACATTAACTACCCCTCTATATTTTACTTAAATTATAGAAATATCTCCTCTATTTTTAAAACCTATGAAAATTATGAAAATTGAAAATTGAGAAATTTTTTATTTTATTTAATGAAATTTATATTTTTTTATTAGTTTGTAATAGTTAAAAAATATTTTTGTTTTTGTTTTAAAGCTAATGTATACTTTTAGTCTTTTTTTTTTCTTTTTTTTTTTATGTTAGAAATATATTTGGTTCATTAACTTTATAAAGTATACTTTTGGTTCTAAAATTCTAACACCGTTAATGTTGCTAACGGAAAACGCTGACGCAGCGAACTAAAGTGATAACTAATAACATTTAATTACACAAATTTTATATATTCTTCAATTTATCCATATTTTAAATTTAAGCTTAATAGCATTTAATTGCACAGTCATCACTTAAGTTTACATCGTTATGACTTGAGTTTGCTTTTTTCCTTTAGCAAAATTAACAGTGTTAGAATTATAGGACTAAATGTATACTTTATAAAGTTAAGGGACCAAAAGTATACCTAATATAAATTTAAAGGTCTAAAAATATACTTTAGCCTATATTTTATTAAAATTTTTGTTGATTTTAACAAATTATAATTTTGACAAAATGCATAATTTTTTCCATAGATATTTATGAAGCTGTGAAAAATGAAAATTGAGAAAATTTTTATTTAATTTAATGAAATTTATATTTTTTATTATTTTTTAATCTTTAAAAAATAAATTTATTTTAGTTTTAAAAATAAGAATGTGGAAGAGAATATAGGAGGACTACAAAAGATTTTCTTAAGGCTTTGGTTGGGAGTTCCATTTTGGAGGGAAAGGAAAGGGAATGGAGGGTTTTGGTAGTCCCTTCCCTTGTTTGCAAGTTTTAAAAATAGGAGGGGAGGGAATCAAGGATTTTTACAAATCCCCCAAAACCCTCATTCTTCTAAAAAATAAAGTTCCCCCAATATGGGGGGTTTTAAGAGGAGAAATAGAATAATTACTTTGTTACCCTTATTTACCACCACCACCACCCCATTACCGCCACTGCCGCCACCACAACCCCACCACCGCCACCGCCACCACCCCCCACCACCACCGCCACCACCCCACCACCTCCACCGCCACCACCACCGCCGTCACCGTCGCCACCATATAAATAATTTTTTGAATATAAAAATTGCATAAATAATTTTTTTTAGAAAATTTAAATTTATTTGAAAAATATAATAATTATATTAATTATTAAAGAAAAGGACAAAATGGTAAAAATAACTCATTAATCATCCATCTTCCTCCCTTACTATTTTTTTAACTCCCAAACAAGGGAAGGAAATATCCTCCATTTCCCTTCCATCCCCTCCCCTTCATTCTCCTTGCATTCCTTTCCTTCCCCTTCCTTTCAAACTCCCAAACAAAGCCTAAGGCTTTGTTTGGGAGTTCCATTTTGGAGGGAAAGGAAAGGGAATGGAGGGTTTTGGTAGTCCCTTTCCCTTCCCTTGTTTGTAAGTTTTAAAAATAGGAGGGGAGGGAATCAGTGATTTTTACAAATCCCCCAAAACCCTCCTTCTTCAAAAAAATAAAGTTTCCCCAATATGGGGGGATTTAAGAGGGGAAATAGAATAATTACTTTGTTACCCTTATTCACCACCACCACCACCCCACCACCGCCGCCGCCGCCGCCACCGCCACCGCCGCCGCCGCCGCCACCACCGCCGCCACCACATAAATAATTTTTTGAATATAAAAATTACATAAATAAATTTTTTAGAAAATTTAAATTTAAATTTATTTGAAAAATATAATAATTATATTAATTATTAAAGAAAAAAGACAAAATGGTAAAAATAACTCATTAATCCTCCATCTTCCTCCCTTACTATTTTTTTAACTTCCAAACAAGGGAAGAAAATATCCTCCATTTCCCTTCCATCCCCTCCCCTCCATTCTCATTGCATTCCTTTCCTTCCCCTTCCTTCCAAACTCCCAAACAAAGCCTAAGGGTATTTTAATATTTTTAACTTTATATTTTTGTATTTGGTCTTTCTAAATCACTACAATTTTTATATGATCTTTCTCAATAGATATATTTTTCGCTGGGTTCTTCCTTCTAATTTATCCTTTTATTTTTAAGACTTTTAATTTAAATACCACTATTTGATTAATAATTAATACTGCTACAAGAATCTTTGAGTGTCCTGGAGTATTTATTTATTATTTTATTTGGCGCGTGAATGTGACATTCTCTGACGAAACAACACCCGGTAACTTCCGCTTGCCACTCGGACCTCAAAAACAGTTTCCGCTCAATTGCTACGAAGGAGGGACGAGATGCGTGTCACTGTCAAACGAAGAGACCAACATTCAGCATAGAGGGGTATTTCCGTAAAACCACCCCTCACGGAAAACCTGGCATCTGAAGTATTCCCACACCGAAGCAAAAAAGTCCAAAAACCAATAGAATGCCAAGTAGCCCAAGAGAGAGAGTAAAAGGCTGTGGCTAGAGAGAGAAAAAAAAAGAGCAGACCGGAGCCTCCGTTCCTCTACACGCCTTCTCTCTCAGTCCAAACCACTTCTCAGCGATCTGATCGCTCAGTTTTGGAAACACTAATTTGCTGCATTCGTTTTGAGTTTTTTTCAAACCCTAAATCACACTCCCCCTGATCAGATTCTTTCCAAGAATCTTTCATTTTACCCTCGTTGATCATCTCATCGACGGCATCCTTCCTACACTAACCCTAAAATGGCTATGAGTGGTACCGCTCCAAGGCATTCTCCACGACATTCCCCTGATAACCTTGACAGTCCTCAATCACGGCGTGCCGTGAGGCCTGTTGTTTCTTCGCCGTGGAACCAGGTTGTTCGCGGTGAATCGGAGTCGACTGCTGCTGCTCCTTTGTCTCCATCGCCTCCGGCGACGCTGGTTGAATCTTCCCCAGTCGTCCCGCCGTCTTTGCCGATGGACGATTCGAGCTCTGTCGCCGAGAGCTTGGACAACGGTACCGTGAATACGGGTAAGAGGCCTGCTTGGAACAAGCCGTCCAA
Source organism: Acacia pycnantha (assembly GCA_025563575.1). Classification (NCBI taxonomy): domain Eukaryota; kingdom Viridiplantae; phylum Streptophyta; class Magnoliopsida; order Fabales; family Fabaceae; genus Acacia; species Acacia pycnantha. The sequence goes on from JAMWYP010000217.1 coordinate 527,594, forward strand.
TGCGGCTGATTCTGAAGTTAAGCCGGTTATGGGAGCTGTTTCTTGGCCCGCCTTATCGGAGTCTACCAAAGCAACGATTAAGTCGTCGACTGAATCACCGAAGGGTGGAGCGGATGGATCGTCTGTATCCCAATTACAGGTTTGGTTTTTTCTGTTTTAGGTTCTTCAAGCTTGAAAAATGCTTGTGTTTCAGGTACCGTCGTGTTTCCTATTTCACTACACTTTAAAGTTTCAACCAGTGAAAGCATGGTAGTAGGATATTTGTCTCCTATATTTCTGATCTGAAATTGAAATGATAATAACGGCTAAACTGATTACTTGTTAGTTTCGTTGTTGTTCTTGGTGTACTGTTTTATGAAAAAAGATTGAGAGCGAAGTTGTAGTTGCTCTGGTTTAGTATGATATGAATGTTGATTTAGGATTACATTGGTTTTTTGTCCTTTTTGGAAGCTATATCATAACAGTCTTTTGCTATGTCTTAGCAACCATATAGGTTCAAAATGCATTCTCCCTTCGCGTTGCTGGTGTGTTTGTGAGAGAATGAGTGCTTGTGTGTGTATTTTCTCTTTGTATGGTTTAGATATGTAGTCCTATTGTTTGAAGTGCCACTTATAGGGTGCTGGAATCACGCCTTCCTCTTCACAAAGACAAGTTACTGATAATGCAAACCCAAACAATGTGGTGCCAACTCGCCAGAAATCAATAAAACGGAATGGTCCAAATGCATCATTTAATGGCGGCCATCCACAACATTTTGCGCCTCAAGGTCAAATAGCTGCAACAGGTTTCCACAACACCTCTCCAAAGGACCATATACAAAGAAGTGGATACGTGTCTCAAAGCCATAATGTTAATGATCACCTGCAACAGCGTAATTCCTTTAGGAATCGTAATGGGGGTCTGCATCAGCGTGTAGATGGTACTCATTATCATAATTATGGCAGCAGGCGTGAACATGATCGTGCAATTCAAGATTGGAATACTCATCGTAGTTTTAATGGTAGAGACACTCATATGTCTCCAAGAGCTATTCCAAGGCTTATGAGGACACCACCTCCACCTCCTCCACCTAATTCTGCTCAATTTATTCCCCCATCACCTGTGCGACCTTTTGCTGGCCCTGTTGGATTCCCTGGTAAGCGTTATAAACTCTAGATTTCTTTTTATCCTTTTTTGATATTTATATGATCTGTGACTACTTATTTTCAGAGTTAACACATCAAGTGATATATGTAGCAGCTCCACCCCCAGATTCACTTAGAGGTGTTTCTTTTGTACCACCATTACCACCTCCGGCCATGTTTTATCCAACTCCTGATCCTCAGTTACGTACTAAAATAGTCAACCAGATTGACTACTATTTTAGGTAATTTTTTCACTGGCCAGATGTTATTTTTCACGTTTTCTTTCTGTCTTTTTAAAATTTTCTTAGAAGTTTGACGGTAGATATGCCATGACTTGACTATTGCAGTGGTGAGAATTTAATTAAAGATACGTTCTTGCGGCTGAAAATGGATGAACATGGCTGGGTCCCAATAAAATTGATAGCGGGCTTCAACAAAGTGAGTTGCCTGGGGCGACCCTTAACTTTTATATTAAGGGCTATAATTTCGAAAGAGTAAACATTCTTGTAATCCGCCTCCACTATATATATCTGCTGCAATCAGACATACATAACATGTATGATTATATATGTGTGTGTATGTATATCAGTGCTCCTTCCTCTGTGCATTCATACAATGTTCCCATCTTTCTCACGTTCCTCTTCATTCATTCACATTCATCCTCATCCATCCGAGTATGTTCATTCATGTACCTTCAAATTTCAAACCTAATCCCTAAGTTGGAAGGAAGAATGTTGGTGAAGAGAGGAAAATTAAAGATTGATACAACAATAAAAATGGAAATTTAAATAACAAAAATTGTGTGTGTGTGACTGGACCATCATTATTTCCTGGCTGGCCTCATAATTTTGTATGTCTATATATATATTTCTGCCTCTTGTTAACAAACTCAAAACAATTGTATGTAGGCAAAACGGCACCACATGCATCATGATGCTTGCTACGTTTAATCTAGTGCTATGATCATTTTTCACATCATGATTATATTAGGTTGTGGAGACATCTCAAATGACACATTTCTTTAGAAATTCATTTTTCATGTCCTTATACTAGTAGTTTGTAACTCACTCACTAAACCTTAACTTTGTAATTTAATCTATTTAGTTTTAATTTCATGGTACTTTGTATAAGGTATGATTATATGATGTAGGCATGCTGTATTGACGTCTTCTTCCCTAGAAAATTTATTTGATGTGTATGATTATATTAGTGTTTTGCCCAATTGGTACCCATTTCTCTAACTCTACTTAGGCAGCCTTTAAGTTTTAGGGCATTGTCTCTTATATCTATGCTATAACAATGATTTTTTGAAATATTTTAACTGGCAAAGCTATCTCCATCAAGTAGTATAAACTATTCTGCAGCTTTAGTTGATGGTGCAGATTTGTTTGGCCTGTGCCACTTCTAATTCCCGAGTATATTATGTGGCCTTGTTTATAAACCATTCACTGGTTTTGATTGCTCTGTTTTTCAAAGTTTGCCATTAATCCCCCCAAGCCATACAAAACTTCTACATTGGATTGAGTTGTAGCATTGATCACTACCAGATGATAACATTCATGTCTCTATTAGGTTATGGAGTTGACTGACAATGTCCCGCTTATATTAGAAGCTCTTCGAACTTCATCTGTTGTTGAAGTGCAGGTATTTTTCTGTTGCTTGCTTTGAAGTTTGTTATATACTATAATTTTAAAACTTGGATGACATCGTTTCATTTCTTCATACCATATTTGTTACTTGTAAATTTAAGTTAGCTCAAGAGCATATGGTTGTCAAAGTCACATGACTCATGAAGTTTTAAGAGCTTAGCTACGTCACTAAATAAGTGTTAAATATATATTGTCTGATAAACAATGCTTAAAATGCATCTTAAATCTATCTCCTGACATTTTATAGCCCAAATTTATTAAATATTAGAAAAAAATCAAAGATATGGGAAATTATGAGATAAACGGAGAGATAATTTACAAGGTGATTTTGACAACCATGTGCAATGTGACCCTACTTTTGTGATTCAAACTTCAATTCTTTGTTGTGTTTTAGACTTTGTAATTGTTTCATTAACATAAACATAATTCAAAATGTGTATTTATTTAATAGGGCGACAAAGTAAGGAGGCAAGATGATTGGGAGAGATGGATCTTGCCGGCTTCTGTTCACCCTCCTGATGTTCCAGGCTCCCAAGGTCTTGGAAAGTTTAGTCATGATATGCTGCTAGCAGTACAAAATATTTCCGAGCATGATGATTCATCTGACACTTCACAGAATAAATCTTCGTTTGGGGATTACTATAACCGGATGCAACTTTCCACTGTTGAGGGAACTAGTGAAGTTGGAATCCAAGGATCAGATCACTCTGAAGATGCAAGAAATTAGCTGTAAATGTGCTTTAGCACAAATTTTGAGAAGAATATTCTTCAGAGGGAGTTGGATGCGGGAATTTAAGAATGATCTCACGAATTTTTTTGCAGATAATGACTTTGCAGAAGGGGCAATGGATATATGATATTTCTTGAGATATTTAGGAAGATGATATTGAGAAGACGGAGCAAAAGATTATAGGGAAGGAAAAAGACCTAGCGATAAACCACCCCATAATAAAGACACTTTTCTTTTCTTCTTTATATATGGAGCTAGTTGCATGACTCTGTTTTTATGGGGTGTAGCCTTTGATGTCGGGATGATTGTTGCTTCAATCTGGGGGATTTTTATTTTGCTTCCCCTTACTGCCCCTCAGTTGCTTTTTAAAATCTTTGGGGTCAACATTACATGTGAGATCGTGAGCGACAGTTCGGTAACTACCTCTTCCCTCTGAAGGGTAAGAAAAGGAGTACAGATGACTTGCTGCTGAAGCTTGCCCTACAATTGTGTCTGTGTCTTTTTTCCCTATCACATCATATTCAAAATGACTTGATGTTTACACGCTTTCAGACCTTCTGGATTTAAACCTGCACAAATTTTAAAGCATAAATGCTCCCATTGGGCGTATGAAAACTTTTAATTTTCTGGGTCATATCTGTTTGATGTTGGTTTCTTATCTATTAGACCTGATGTTGCATGTTTCTTAATTCCTATCTCTTGGTTATTTTGTTTTCCTAATTTATTTTTTTATCTACACATGTTTTATGATCATATACCTCCAAAGTTACTCCATTAATATGATGTTGGTTTCTTATCTACTAGACCTAACTTATTAGTATGATTAGCATCATATTAATGAAGTAACTTTGGGGGTATATGTCCCCACGCCTTACGGTCTTTTCTTATTTGCATGAAATAGGAGGAAGAGACATGAATGACAGGAAATGTTATTTTGTGCTAGGTTTAAGTTTTCCCCCTTTAGTAAAGCTTATCCTATATATGTCTATTGCCAGCCGCGTATATAAACATGTAGGCAAAAACTAATTTACATTTGTCTTTCTAATTTAAAGATAAGTTTTATTAGTCTCAAATAAGTCGATGGAAAATGATGACATGTATGCTTAAAATTTATCTTATCTATGAATTTTGCCTTGATTAATGGAGTTATAAGGAATGAAAATGATGATTAATGCCTTAAAATAGAATTAAAAATATTTTATGACAAAAGCAACAACCTGAAAATAAATTTCTGGAAAATAGTTTAATAAAATGTTTAAAATTGCAACTTTAAAAAGAAAAAAAGTTTTAATTATTGAAGTTATGTTGAGAAATTTAACTTGCATATAGGGCCTGTTTGGGGAATCAAAACCTCGGTTTTGGAAACAAAAAACTCCGCTGGAAGACTCTTCCACCAAAACAAAAACTCCCCGCTGTGAGACTCTCCCACCAAAGTTAGGTGCACGATGCGGGTTGCTCTCCCACCAAAGTTAGGTGCGCGATGCGGGTCGAATCTCGATTAGTCGGGGCGAAGCCCCGGTGAATCGGGCGGGCAACCAAAAAAAGAAAACCTAGGTTTTGTTATAAGTTTTCCAAATTTTTGTCAAAAACTATTATGCATCAAAACTTAAGTTTTGCCATAAGTTTGCTAAACAATCCCATTTTCGTCCATAAGTTATTTTGCATCAAAAATTAGGTTTTGGGAAAAAAAAACTATTTTTTTCAGATTTTTCTCTCTCCTCTGCCATCATCAGTATTTTTTCAACACCAGTCAGTATCTTAAGTACTCTTCAGTACCCTGAAATATTTTTTCAATATCATAAAATAAATTTTTAAGATCATGAAATATTTTTTCAGTATCCTAAATATCTTTTTAGTACCCGTCAATACCCTGAAATATTTTTTCAATATCCTAAAATAAAATTTCAAAATCAGGAAGTATTTTTTTCAATATCCTTAAGTATCTTTTTAGTACCCGTCATTACTCTGAAATATTTTTTCAAGATCCTAAAATAAATTTTTAAGATTTTTCAGTATCAGTCAATACCCTTAAGTATTTTAATTTTGTACAAAAATTATGGTATTTATTATGAAATATAATGTATATAATATTTAAAATACAACTTTATCTTTTATATGCAATTATATAAAAAGCTAATGTCCTTTTTAGTAAATTTGACCTTGAAAAAAGCTATTATGATAACAATATCCAAACACTATCATTTTTATCCAAAAGCTATTCTCCAAAAGCCATTTTTACCTCGTAAATTCCAAAAAAATTTCTCCAAAAGCTATATCCAAATGGGCTCTTAAAAATTCATACTTAAACAAAGTTCTATATTCCCTCTGGTCCACAATATAGAGTGTTTCTAGAAGAACCCGGGCCAGACCGGTGAGGTATAAAAAAATTGGAAAATAATTAATTTCTCATCACGCTAACCTAAATTTGACATACTATATATCATTTCAATATTTTAGATCAGTAACAAAATAAACCATATATTTCAATACTTGTGACATATTCAAATATTCCTAAAAATTTTCTTTACAACCTACATTTGAGACAATATATTCATGGTAGCAAAATATAAAAAACAAGTATATGATGACAAAATATTCTCAAGTAGGATATTTTTTAACACCAAAATGTGTGGGAGGATTGCTAGACTCGGGATTGAGAGTGGTAGTATTCTGGGCACCTTCATTATTAATATTTCCCTCCATTAACACAGCTTCAGGAAAATAATCAAACACATAACCTCATAGACCAGAATCTCACAAACCGAGCAAACAAAACCTTCAGAAATCCAAACCAAACTGAAGCACAACAGAAACCAATAGGCAAATCAAAGCCAATATTCAAAAATAAGCAGAGCCAACCAAAAATAGAGCAACCACGACAGCTTCAGGAAAACAAAAAACGAACCCAAAATCAAACCAATATGACATCTAAAAGTGAAAAAGTAAACATCAGAGCACCAACAGAACACGAAGAACAAAGAACTAAAAATAAAATAAAACATTCAACAATAATAAACCTGAAGCTCTGCACAATGGAACGAAGCTCTAAATCGAGATGAACAAAGCTCTTTCACGGTTTCACCTGAAGAAATAAACGGTAGTGGAAGGCAAAAATTATTATTATTATTTTAAATAATAATAATAATACCGGGTCAGTCCGGTTTAACCCGTCCGGGTCACATCGGTTTCACCGGGTCAGACTGGGTTTATCGGGTTAGACCGGTTTAGCCCTAAACCGGATCGTTTCAAGGCCGGTTGGCCGGTTCCCGGTCTGAACCGGCCGGTCCGGTCTGGTTTCACAAACCATGTAAATTACTTATAAGATAATTAATGTTTATTTTTCAGTTTTTTCTCTATAATTAATGTTCATTTATAATTTTACTCACTCTTTAAATTTGCAAAACATATTACAATAAGAGCAAAAGTATATATATTTTTAATTTATGATATATTTAATAAGGGTAATTAATGTTCATTTTTAATTTTATCCACCCTTTAAATTTTCAAACACATTTTTTAATAAGTGTAAAACTGGAGAGAAAAAAAGGATTAATTATAACATATTTAATGAGTTAATGGTTACTTTTTATTTTTCATAAATTAATTAAAATGCCTTGTATTATAAATTGAGAGGAGTACTTAGGAGTGGAGGAGTAATTCGTTTATCAAATATTGTTTCGTGACTTGGAACGGCAACACAATCCCATGTAATTGGATTAAAAGGACAACCATTTTAAATTAATATGTGCAGCATTTTGGTTTTCTTTTTTATTATAGTCGTGCCACTAAGGGTAAGTATGGGTAGGGTTGGGTAGGGTGGGACCCCTATCCAAAGGATTATTGGGTAATAAAATACAGGCCGGTGCTCGGCCTTGCCTAATAACACCTGCCTGATAAAAGTCTTTACATTTTTGGGCTGGGCAGGGCGGGCTTCCTTGCCTAAATGGTGATACCCTGCCACATCCCATATGAAAAAAACAGCTTCAAGCACACCTGATAAACAATTATACACTTCAAATATTCCAAAATAAATTTACAACTTGAGTCTTAAGATTTTTTTTTTTTTAAAAAAACTACTATATGTTTAAACAAATAGTCAAATACCCATACATGAAAAATTAAAGAACATCCATAGTCCATTAAATACAAGGCATCATTAGTAATATAAAGGAGTAATGGTCAAATACTCAAGAGATATAATAGAGTATTAGTAAATATATAATATAATATAAGTATATAAAGTATTATATAAAAAAATATTTATGTCAAATATAATAATACACATATTTATTGGGTAGGGCGGCATACCCTGTCCGATGCCTGACCCAGCCTGATTGTGCCTGATTCTTTCTAAGCTTTTTTTTTTTTTTAGGTTGGGCAGGATGATATTTTGTAGGACTCAGGCAGTCGCACCGAACTTCCGGATTTTATGCACACCCCTTGTTGCCACCACAGTTCGACATGAGCCCTCCCTCCCACCAAGGGGAAACATGGGAGTACATTCAACGGTCACCATTTTATCCTCATCACTGTGATGAATAATACTCATTTTCATTATTCTAGATTTAATTTAATTTAATTCTTACATTTTAAATAATTTTTTATTTTATTATATGTAAAATTAAAAATTAAAATGATTTCATAACCATTACTTTTCACAGAAATGAATTTATCACTTAAACAATCACAAATTAAAAATTAAAAATTTATATTGTTCAGATTAAAGCTTAATAAATAGTTGAGATCTCTTTACAATGATAAGAAATTAATTGCTCATCACTGTGATTAGCGACCCATACAAACACACATATTCTCCATTTTCCCTTTTTTTTAATTGCTTCGATTTGATTTAGATAATCTGAATTAGTTCTCCACACGAGTGCATAGATGACTGTGAGCATCAAAAAGAAGACGACACGAATAGATAATGAATGAAAGCACATGTCCCAAGTGAATACCTGTAGCCCACTAGTCCCACCACTTCCTCCTGTGTCCCTGGTTAGACATATATATATATATTCCGATCCCTCTCTGTGGAATCAGATTATCATTATATATCACTATTTTCACCATCCTTCTTCCTCGCCAAATATCGTTTCTTTCTTGTGTTTCTCAGGTGTTGTACGGTGCAACAAGAGATCCTAACCATGGAAGAATTCTGGAAAGACATCAACCAAGTTCCTCTCATCACTGCCACTACCCACTCTGTTCCTCGTTCAGCTTCTTCCTCTGCTTCTCCTCCTTCTCCTGCCTCTGCCTCCAAGCTCCGTGAATTCTTCATCCAACCCCTTCGCATTACCTCTGATACTAATCCCAGTCTTGTTACTTCCTCTGCTTCCCTTTTCCCCAACTCGGCCTCCTCCCACAGTAAGAGGTTCTCTGAGCCCGGCGTCGACCGGCGAAGCAAGCGTATGATCAAGAACCGCGAATCTGCTGCTCGATCCAGAGCTCGAAAGCAGGAAAGTACTGCTCCTTCTGCTTCTTTTCCCTACTCTCATTTCTGATTCCCTCTTTCCTTCCTCATCAGGCTTACACGAACGAGTTGGAGCAAAAGCTTGCTCTCTTAAAGGAAGAGAATGCCGTACTTACTAAACAGCTAAAACAGGTAGCTTCTATATTATTATAATTATTCAAACCCTCGTTTTGTACAAATCCGTGTGTGTCGGGGTGAGAAGATAGTGTATATATTTATATATATATTTCTTATTGATGTTGTAGGTGGATCAAGCTTCTGCAACCAACAAAAACAAGTTGAAGAGGCCTCCGTATCGAACATTGACGGCTCCATTTTAAGAATAAATCTCCCAAGTTCCAAGCTTCTTCGTTTTTGCGCAAATGGGAATGTGTCTGGGAAGTGGGAAGTGGGAAGTGAATCCTCTCCAGACATATTTTTTCAGCTTCTTTGTTTTGCCAAATCTAAGCCGTCCATCTATATATATACAAATTAAACACACACATAATGAATCTGGATTTTCCAAACAACTTGATCTTTATATATTATACGTCATTTTGAACTTAAAAACACCGGCAGCACTTCTTATTTAGTAGTACGTACTACTTTTGTTTTATATAGACAAACTGACTAAGGATACTATGTTTTTGTGTTCTAAATGATCATATATTTTATCTCAAGTACTTGGAGAGTCAGAATTCTTAAAATAAGTGATTGGTAACACAAGTAGTATGGTTTAGATTTGGCTGAACAGATCGAAACCTGCAAAAACTTGGCTGCGAAGGATTCATCTCCGTACGATGGAATTGATGAAAGGGGTTCTATATTTGATGTACTTGTTATTGTTTATAGATATCTCAGCTCTCAAGGAAAAGGTCTATATATATAGATGTATGAACCATATAATTAGTCATTTGTGTCTATATATATATATATGGTTAGATCTCTTGTGTGTTCTGTTATCAATGTGTAAATGATGATGCTATATTTATTAGCTGAAGAATTTAGTATTACGTAAACAACTACACGTATACATACGTGCTCTCATGATCAACTATATTCTTGTAAAAAATAATAATAGAACAGAGAAGTAATTACAATATGTGTGTGGACCAAAAACTCTTTTATTACTACTGACAAATCTTTAATTTCTCTATCATTTAATACAACTAGTTTTTTTTTAATAAAAAAAATACACAAACTAATGAAATACTAAGATCTACATGGTAGGTAAAAACTTGCTTTTACTTTTTCATTGTTACCCTCAATGAAATATCCATAGGAAGAAATTAAAGTGTGCATATTTAATTTCTTTTTTAGATAATTGTCCTTTTAACGTATGATGGTAACTGGTGTATTTATCGCGTTTTAATTAATATTATTGTCATTATTCAAAAAAAAAAGTATGCATATTTAAGTATCTAAGAGTGAGATAAGCAAATCAGATTTTATATAAGGGTTATTTTTTAGAAAAGGATTGATTACATGTGAAAATATGTAAGAGGACTTTATATAAGGCCATAGAATCAGGAATACAAATAAGGGGAACTTATTATGAAGTTTTAAGGAATGAACTTAATTACCAAGAAGTCCTGATAACAACTAAAGAGCATACAATATGATAAGTTTGAATATAAGGAATGACAATGTTCATTGTGATTTCTTGATAATTAAATATTTTTCTTGAGATCTGATAGTAATTTCCCTTATAAATAACAACACTGATTCAGACATGTTACTTCCTTAATCTTTTATATAAGACATATTTACCTAATTTGATTATATTAAATAAGTTAATTTAATTAGTTGAGGTAACATGTTTTCTCTAAAACACTCTAATCATTTTCCTTAATTTCCTCTATATCTTTCTCATTTAATCATTGTTGATGAGCATCAAAGGGTTAAATTAGAAAAATATGTCTTGTATTTATTATTAAGATTAATTCCTCAATTAGATCTACATTAGAATGAAGGACGTAGGCAATATTTTTTTTATTATTAGGGGGTGTCATGCAAAGGCAATTTAAAATTATGTAGACATTATTTAAAAATACGGATGGCACCATAAATAAAATTTAGGGGTATTTTATAAATGGAACAAAAATGCAATTTCTACTAACGGTGTTAAACTGCCGTTACTTTTTTGTGGGCCCACTAGTATCCACGTGTAAAGTGCTGAGCCCCTAGTTACCCTCATCTCACCCTCCTCTCTCGCTCCTCTATCTCCTCACTCCGGCGACTTGAGGCAGCACTTCGTAAAACAAACCCCTTCCCTTACCTCTTTACTTCATCCTCTACCTTTGAGCCAATGAAGGACCCACCATCACCATCCTTTCTCGACACTATTGACGAGATTACGAGAATTTAAAGATCGCTTCCCCATCGACCTTTGATTGAAGAAGTCGTAGCTGACACTTCTGCTATTATTGAAACTATCAATAGCGAGGAGAATATGAAGCTCCAGGAAATTTCAATGCAGCAAGTCCCGGAGCAGCTTTTCTCTCTGTTACAAGAATTGAAGAAGACCATGGTCTTGTTCCAGAGCCATGAACAGAGGAAAGAAGCTCTCCACCTTCTTCAACAAGAGAAGACGTTTCAGACCCTTGCTGATCTTATTCAGAAGGCTTCTCAGTTGTGTATAAGGAAAATCTTGCTCATGGAGGGACCATTGCATTGAGGTTGTTGAGATAAGGTTTCTTGCAGGGACAGGGCTTCAAACTTGCATAAAGCAACTGGGAAAGCTGAGGAGAAAACAAGGAGGTTCAGGCGGAGAGAGAGGAGAGAGAGGGAGAGTTGATTGAGATGAGGATGACAAGGGGCTCAGCGCTTAACACGTGGACACTAGTGGGCCCATAACAAAAAGTAACTGCAGTTTAGAACCGTTAACAGAAATTGCATTCCTTCCTTTAATAAATATCACTCATTTCTTATTTATACCTCCTTTTTAGCTAAATCACACGTTATCAACACGTTATCAAAGAGAGGTAGTTAGCTCAATGATTATGGAATAAATTTTTAAATTTATCCTTATTTATGAATGACAATCATTCAATTCTTTTCTTTTTCTTTATTTTCATTGATACAATTAATATAGATAAAATTATTACAATCTTATTTATTATTTGAAAGATGACTTATAAATAAGATCAAGTTTTTAGTTAAAAACGACTTATAAATCAGAATAGTAGGAATTAATTGATATTTTTACACTCCAAAATTTGAGAAAATTACGTGCAGGTCCAAGGATCAGAAATAATTACAAAAAAATCCCTTAAAATCACCAAATTACACAAAAGTCCCTAGGGACTTTTTTGATATTATTTGTATGGAAACAAAATCCAGATTTTTAAATTTTGTTGTAAATATAACACTTCCTATTGTAAATATGGTTTTTTTTTTGTAAATGACCAATTTTAAATTTTATTGTAAATACAGCACTTCCTGTTGTAAATATAACATTTTTCTGTTGTAAATGACCTCTCTACGTTCAAAGTCTAAGTGTTTAAATGTTGTTGCAAATATGAAAATTTCTGTTGAAAATATGGCTTTTTCTACTGTAAATGGCCAGATTTTAAATTTTGTTGTAAATATATTTTTCTGTTGTAAATGACCTCTCTACGTTCAAAATTCAGGTGTTTAAATATTGTTATAAATATGGTACTTTCTTTCTGTTGTAAATATGACATTTTCGGTTGTTAATATAAATAATATCAAAAAAGTCTCTTAAGACTTTTGTGTAATTTGGTGATTTCAAGAGATTTTTTTTAATTATTTCTGGTCTTTGGGATCTGCACGTAATTTTCCCCCAAAATTTGCTTAAGGTGCCACACCTTTCGAAAAAGATTATGGGTGTTTGTACTCATTTGCCCTTTTCAAAATATGGTAAATATATTAATTTATTAAATGTATAAATAAGAAGAAAATAGTACAGTACTACATTGATAGATGAGATGAGTGGGATAGGGGCAGGTTTCCAAAGATGAAGGATGTGACACTTTGTCCTCTTCCCAACATGCATTGCATAATGCTATCAAACATCACCTTATCTCTTCCGAGAATTCTCCTTCCATTTTTCTCCTCCTCCTCCTTTTTACTTATGATTTTTTTTTATGAGATTTTTTAGATTTTTTTTTTTTGCTCAGAAAGATTTTTTAGATATTAACTCTATAGAAAAGACTCAATTTTTATTAAATAAAGTTTTGAATTTAAATGTTGTAAAAAATATATTCATTCAATTCTTTTATATGAATTATTTTTTCAAAAAAAAAAAAAATGCCAATGAGTTTTGATATGTCTGCCAAAAAATTGTAATTATTGTAAATCATATTATTTATAAGTTATGCATAATATAAAATAAAATTGTGCTTAACACTAAAAAAACATGTCTAGTTATAAATAAAAATAAATATTCCTACTTTGATGTATTTGTAATTTTCCCACAAATTCTCTTCTCCTTCACAAAAGTTGCGTTTTTTTTATTGCCTTGTGGATCAGATTCCTTTATGAAACCTATTTTTTTTTTTTTTTTGATACTAAACGAGGAGGGAGATCCCTCAACCAAAGCCACTGCTATGCATTACAGACTCTTTATCCTTATCCAGGAAATCATGTAGACCTCCAAATGCGGAATGAAATTGATGGATACCAGGCCACGTATCAAACGCTTGCTTTGCAACATAGTCTGCTGCCATGTTTGCCTCCCGAGGGATCCAATTCACCAGCACCTCCCAATCCCTTCCTATCATGCTCTTTATCTCTTGAATCACAAGCGCATCCGGGTGACCCATCTGAAGAGGTTTTTTCAATAGCGACACTACCTCCTCAGCGTCGGATTCCAAGCACACTCTGCGTTCCCCGGCATCCCAGCACATCTTAAGGCCGAACAAAACAGCCCATAACTCAGCTAGAAGACTATCTGCAGGTTCCTCTGCTCTGAACATAAATCCCTGTTTGAGCAATCCACTGTCATCTCGAAGGACCCCGCATGTTGCTATGAGATTCCCTGCACATGCCCCATCTACATTTAGCTTGACCCAGTAGGGTCTCGGTGGTGCCCATGTTCCACCTCTTGACCGGACACAACGGCTATTTAGGTTAACCCCCTGTAGCCGCACTCTCGTCTTCGAACTAGCGGAAATAATAGACTTGGCTTTAATAACGAGTGATTTATTACTGGTAGATACATTTTCGAAAATCCGCTTCCATTACCTCCTATCCCTCTCCGGGCTCGCTCTGCATTAGTGAGAAGTTTATTATGCAGAGCAAGCCATATAAAAGTCCTGCACCGTGGCATTATTTGCAACTTCCAAATCCGTTGCCATGGTCCTTCATCCCCCATTGGGAGATCAGATAAGGCTTGGTAAGCTGATTTAATATTAAATTCCCCATGCCTATCATGCCTCCATCTAACCGCCCCGGAGCCTGTATCAACAACAGTACCTGCCAACACTTTGTCCCAGGAGCTCTTAATCCCCGACCAAGCATTCGATCCCCGTTTTAATAAATCAATGCTTGGTAAAACATCATCACCACAGTTATACTTACTTCTTACTACCTTCACCCAAAGCTCATCCCTTCGTTTAATCAGGCCCCACCCTAACTTCATCATGTATGCTTGGTTTTGGCGATGAAGATGCTTCATCCCAAGACCCCCCCTCTTCTTTGGCTCACACACAGTATCCCAAGCCACCAGATGCGTTTTCCTTCTCTCCGAAGTAGAACCCCACAAAAACATTCTATTCTGCTGCTCAATATTATCCTATTAATTGAAAAATATTTAATTTTCACAGACTGTTATACGATTTTTCACTGTTTGTAAAGATTAAATACTTTTTTTTTTGTCTGTGAAGATTAAATATTTTTCAACTAATTGGATTTAAAATATTAATTTATTAAAATATTAACATATAAGCATGTTTAGTCAGCATTTAATTGTATAGTCATCGCTAAAAATTGTTGAGTTAATATTTTCCGTTAAGTTAAACTAACAGTGTTAACTTTCAGGGACCAAACGTATACTTTACAAACTTAAGGGACTAAAATGATACTAGAGGCAAACATAAAGGACCAAATGTATACTTTAGCTAAATTTTATTTAGAATGGAATATTCTTGTCCCTGCGGATCTCTTAATTAATAGGCGTAACTTTAAAGTCGGGTAAAGGGATTACCTGAGTAGCTTCTTCTTGTATTTTGCTTTCTGTTTGTTTTCTTTTCTGTTTTGTCAGAAACGGAAAAAACAAAGAATGGGATAAAAAAAATGAATAGTACACCATAATTTAAGTGCATGTTTCATGTAATTGACTAATTATGATGCAATAGGTCAATTATAGTTTTTTGGTTTGGCTTAGGTAATACTGATTATATCATATGATATAATCAGGATTACAGGACTGATGAATGAGAATAATATCTTATAATTAAGTGAAAATGACACTATTGTCATTATAATTTCTTAATTTAATCAAAATGTCCATCAATAAATGTTGTTAAATATTAAATAAATATCACCATTAAATATTAAAAAAATAATTAATTATATAAAAATATTACTAAAAAATTATATTCCACCATTAAAAATATTAAAATATCCCATTAAATAATATTTCATCTATTAAATATATAAAAAAAAAATTATCATGAACCTAACCTGCATAATATTTCCACCATTAAATGTTAAAATGTTATTATGAACCCAATGTATGCAATTGACAAATTGAAAAAATTACCATCAACCCAACATATACATTTTACATATATGTATCAATAGGGGTAATTTGTCTCTTACTACATTATTTTGATATATTCTCATGTTCGATGTAATTCAATTCAACGTTTTTATGCATATGCATTATCTTTCCTTAATAACAAACCAAATAAATTTTTGTAATTATTATTACATTATATTTAATTACATTCCGGCCTTTCGGTTCTGTGAACCAAACCACCACTAATATTAATAACCTCTCTTTTCTCTTTTCTCCAACCTCTCTCCTCTGCACTTTCCGTCCCACCGCTTTTGCTCCCTCACCGACGGTTTGAGCCTTATGCACAAGCCGCCGGCGAGCACCGTTTTTGTGCCATAGACGAGTCCGAGTGGTAGTTTGGTGTCTAGATCTTGGATCTGCGGTCCTGATGTTTTGGAGTCCAGATCTTTGAGCTATGGTCCTCTCCCTCAGAGTTTTGTCAGATGTGGCTTTCCCTCGTCCTTGTGGCGAGTCCTCTCCTCTCCTTCTCCAGATCTGATTTGTAGAGGTGAGATTTATCTGTTTTGTGTTTCTTTTTTTGTGTTACTGGGTTTTGTGGAGGTGTTTTTGGCTCAAGAAATAAACATATCTGTCAGATCTGCGTTCAAATCCTCTTGGTTGGTTGACGGTTTGAACGTTATGAGATCCGACTATCATTTGGTAGCTCAGATCTGCGTTCTTGGGGGCAGATCTAAAGAGGCGTTGTTTAGTGTGTGGTCAAGGTCACCGGATATGTTTGATCAGAGGAGTAGAAGTGTTCTTCAGGACATCAAGGGTCTTCTTTCTTTTGAGTTGGGTTTTCTGTGTTCTTTACCCCAGGATGGGGTACCTATTTAGCTGACTTAATTGCAGCTATTGCTTATAAGATTGTGTGCCCTTTGGGGTGGATTTTCCAACCAACACTTTCTTGCTCGTCACTTCTAACCTTGGATATCGAGGAGGCCGATTTTGTCCATGATTCTACTTCTATTCTTATATATTTAATGTACGGTGTTCGGTTAATATTGTATCCAGTTTATTTTGTTGTATTTGTTTTAGCAGTGTTTCTATCTGTGCTTTGATTACTTGTAACCTTTGTTATCCTCAGTAATGAAATACTCTAGAATTGTTAAAAAAAAAAAACCAAACCACCACTGAATGTCACTTTCTCATTTAATTTAATAGTTGCATAATGTTTGGTATGCCGGGGACATTGTTAGTTTAATAAAGCGGCAAAACCTTTTTTCTTAATGACGGCTTGATATAATTAATTAATTGAGGACCAACATATATAAAGGGGTGTGTGTGTGTGTATATATATATATATATATATTCACACTACTGATGAATCAAGATAAAACTAGACTAAGTTCACAAGGATACAACAGCCAAACAGAGACCAGCATTAGCAACAAACCAAAAAGAAGAATAAGGGCTTATGTATAATTAATACTCCCTCCGCTCTTAATTATATGAACACTTTTATAGTATAATTTACATTATAAAAGTGCTCTTATAATTAGGACCGGAGGTAGTAATTAATCTTTCAAAAACTTCTCCATGCAAGCTGCATAAGCACACCAATCTATGGCAATACTACATCTGGTCCTTGATATATTATCTCATTTATAGTATAATTTACACTATAAATAAGATATTTTATTGAGGACAAGAGATAATATATATTACTTTTCACAAACCCAAATAAAGAGGAAACATCTTGATATACACTATATTATTGTCTAGCTTTATTAATAAACATATTTTTATGACAATTCACGTAAGCATGAACGCACACAAATGCACAATCATATCATACCGACTCAAGTCCGAAACTTTGTGCAAAGTTAAAATGAAGACGCGTGCCGATAAAAGAAGGAGAAGCGAATGGCACGAGGTAATAAAGTAGGTTGTGATGACTGGGGAGGAGGATCCTCTCATAAGCATTCTTTCTCCTCATCCCTCCCCATCTCATCTGGACCGTTGATTGGGAAAATGAGAGAAAAAATTAAAGTAGTATTGTGATATTTCAGATTGATTGGATGGATGTGATTTAGAGAAAATGAGGGATAATGAGAAAATGATGATGAGAGAAACCTGACCCGATGACTGGATGGTTGGGTTTAAGGTTGAAAGTTGAAACATATAAGAGTGGTGTGGAGGAATTAATACCAAGAAAAAGGAAGGTGGGAATTAGGGACTGTGAACGTTTGAAGAGATGGTAGTACGTATAATAGCTAGCTTTTGTGAAAGAGAAGGGAATTGAAGGTGGTGGGGCCAAGGAAGAAACAAAGAATAATGCATGGGATGGTTCGACTCACAGGTTGAAACGTGGCAATGCCAACTTTGACCACTAAGAATCCAATTTGTTACATACGGAGTATCTCACAAACGCACTCGAACTGACCATACTCTTCTTCCTTATCATCACTATCTCTCCCTCTACAAAATTCACAATGTGCCCTTGTCCCTTCTCCCCTTATCTCTTCACTTTGTTTTTGTCCCTTCCCACCTTTTCCTTGTTCCCTTGCTATCTCTTTCTCCTACTTTAATATATATCTTCTCATTTAGATTTAAGCTAGTCATCATCTTAATTATTACTTCTCATATTCATTGTAACCTACCAACAAAACATGTTTGATGAGTAAACCTCAGTCCTAAATATATAAGATATAGTTTTTATATTTGTCATTGTTATTCTAATTTATCCCTATTAATACTCTGTCAACCATAATCAAAGAGAGAATTAAGGAAGACGACTAGGATGTTTTAGAAAATATGTACATGTTATACTCCCTCTGATCCTTATTATAATGTACCAACGAGCAAGTTTATTTGGTCCTTCTTATAAGGTACTTGCTTGTTTCCAATTAGTATTTATTATTTTTTTCCATGTCTACCCCTAATTAATAAAGGTAATGTGTGAGAGTAATAATTAATATAATATTGGAGTTTAGTGCAATTAGTAGGGGTATATTGGAAATTACTTAGATTCTATGACAACTTTATTGACTTTAACTACTTTTATTGGTTTGTGAGAAAAATTAGTTTGCACCTTATAATAAGGATGATAATGAGTATTAACTAACTAAATTAACTTCTTTAGTCTAATCAAATTATATAAATATGTCTTCAATTTAAGAATCATAGTCGGAGGAATAATAGTAAATATGACTTGGAACTTAAAGCTTTAGAAAAGAAATGTGTTCGTGTCACTTATATGTTAAGAGGTACTACCAAAAGATGGGTATGGGGAGGCAATAATTAATGGGAGAATACTTGAAGGTCAACAAATTAAAGGATTTTCTTTTTATAAAGATTTTTGTCCATATCGAGAATCATTTTTGAGATCTGTGTTTGCATGACCTAGCTAGTATATATAGAAGTTTAGACCTGGCAGCACATCTAAGGGGGGAAAAATATCTCAAGTACATATGTTAACCCTAATGGAAGTATTTTCGCACGAGTAGAAACAAGATTGAATGCATGCACTGCAAATTTAATACTAATATGTAAGTTAGAAATGATTCAGAATTTCAGATAGAAAAAAAAAATTACAAACTAGACAACACTATAAGTGACAAAAGTTTAAGTATCTATGACCAATGCCACAAATATATTGCACTTGATCGAAAACAAGTAGGTTGATTGAAATTAAATGAAGGAAAGCGTCAAGAATTGGTCATGATTGCAGAGTTTTTATTCATCTTCATCAATTGGAAGTTATAAGGCCAATGATGATATGTGGTAGTAAAATTGAGGGTTAAAGAGTTAATATATAAAAGTGTAAAATTAGAGTACGTAGTAGAGATTGAGATGTAGGTTGAGATATATATGAATCATCACAAAAGAAAATAATGGATTCGTAAGAATTAGATAGGAGGGAAAATTTTGCATGGCACCCCTTGATGAAAAAAAAGAGAGGAAGAGAAAGGGAAATTATTAATTATAAAGTTTTAGGAAAAGAATTTAATCACCCAAAAATATAACAACTGAGAAATATAAAATACACAAGTTTCAGTGCAAAAAATGATAACAGTTTTATACTACTCATAGTATCCTTCCCGCCACCTCATTTAAAATGGTTTGTACATATTTAAAAAAGCTAATAAAGATATCAATAAGGAAGGTTGAGTATATATAGCCATTGTGACAGTAACACTAACACAATTGGATAAGATTTTAAGTTCGAGCCTGGCGTTCCATACATATTTCTGTGCGTACGTGTGTGTTTAGAATGTATAATATATCAACCTCTGCGTTTTTTGATTTGTGCCCGGAATTTTTGCACACGGAGTTTACTCACGATAGATTGGGATCTAGTCCCCTTTTGTACGTAGTATCTTTACTTTCAGTCTTTCTCATGTAACAAAAAAAAAAGAAAGAAAGTATAATATATATATATATATATAGGGTTTATCGTTTGTCATGTCACTTGACATAAGATTATGTCAAATCACCTTAAAACTACGTCGTTTTGGGAATTCATTAATTTCCCTAACCTCTTTTTGGGATTAAGGGAATTAATGAAGGGTATTTTGGTAAAATTCATATAATAAATACAAAAATAGAAATAGCAAAATATCCCTTATTAATTCCTTTAACTCTCAAAACAACGTCGTCTTAGAGTTAGGGGAATTAATGAACTTCCAAAACGACGTAGTTTTGGTATGACTTGACATAACCTTATGTGAAGTGACATGACAAACGATAAACCCATATATATATATATATATATATATATGGGAAAATCGGATGTCCTGTCACAGGACCTAAGCATTTGTCCAGTGAGTTATACTGCATCGTTTTATTTAGTATACTGAGATATCGCGGGACAAAAAAACAAACGCAAAAAAAAATTAATATAACACGAATTGACCCCGAACCCTATTCGGCAGGGAGAAACAAACGCAAACAATGATCGTGAGATATCGCTGAAAAAAAAAACACGCAACAGAAAAAAAAAAACAAAACACTTATCAATTTGAACCCGAACCCTATTAATTGGCACCGAGAAATAATTAGGTTATGTTCCAGCAAGCAAATTCTCCCTTCTTTCTTAGTCACCTGATCCGGGTATTTTCCTTTCGGTCCTTCATTTCAAATCAGAATCGGTTAAATTCTTTGTTCTGTTATCTGCATAGTTCTCTTATCAGCATAATTGTATCAGTAGTTCAACACAGAAATAATTCATCGCAATTTCCAACAATAATTGATTCAGTAGTTCATCACAATAGTAATTCATCTCTATTTGCATAATTATCTGTTTTCAAAAATTGCTATCAAAAAATCGCTATCTGCATAGTAATTTTCTGTTTTCAAAAATTGCTGTAGAAAACAATTATGCAATAATGAATAATTGTTCTAGGGATGATGGCTATGCATAAACAATGATCACCTGCACATATGTTTTTATCTTGGTGTTCTTTTCGATTTATTGAGATTTGGCTATCTTCATAAAATTTATTTCAGCTTATTTTGGTAAATGATGTAAAAATTGTACAGGTTAATGGTCAATTTTTTCAAAGCTTTGTAATGGATCACTCATGAGATAACAAATATAGAAGACATTGACATAAGTGGAAGCTTAGTATATGCAGATGACGTTGTTGATTTGGAGAAAGACAATGATGAATTCAGAGAAGATGATCAATGTCAAATCATGGAAGATGAATATGGTGATGATAGTGTACAAGAAATTGTGGGAGATGATGATAGTGGATTCAGTGAGGCACCTATTTTAGGGAGAGTGTTTAAGGCAATGAGAAGAGGCTTATGGTTTTCATAATGATTATGCACAAGGTAAAGGATTTGGAACACGTAAGCAATATACTAGCAGGAATATGAAAACACAGCAAATATATAGGTGGAATTATGTGTGCTCAAAGCAAGGTGTCAAGAAACAAAATGACAAAATAGTTGGTGATCACAATGTCAAAAGGCGTAGGGATTCAAGGACAAATTGTTTGGCGATGTTACAAGTAAAGTTAGTGGATGAATTATGGATCGTGGAGAAGTTTAGTGATGCACATAATCATCCATTGATTATGACTCATTCAAAGGTGAAGAAGTTTCCTTCTCATGGTGATTTACGACGCTCAAATTTCACTAAATCACTTGTTACTAAGCTTTTCGAGGAAGGTTTAACGTCTTCAAAAATTTCAAAGGTGGTGAATGCTATGAACAAAGAAGTTAATATTACTCCTATTCAAGTCAACACTATTCTATCAGGACAAAGAAAGAATAATGTAGGACGAGAATGTCAAGGCGTCATCAAACACTTTCAAAGGAAGTCCGCTCTTGATGGAGCTTTTATTTTGATATGCATCTGGCAGAAGATGGTACACTAAGAAGCGTTTTTTGGGCGGATGGTAGATCGAGAGCTGCATATGCGCATTTTGGTGAAGTCCTTGTGTTTGACGTGACTTATAAAACGAACAAGTTTAGGTTTCCTTTTGCCCCTTTTGTGGGGGTTAATCACCATGGGCAATCAATTTTATTTGCAGCCGCTTTGTTAGAAGATGAAACAGAGGCAACATTTACATGGTTGTTTGAACAGTTTCGGACATGTATGTTTGACAAGTCTCCTATTGATATTATCACAGATCAAGACAAAGCTATGGGAAAAGCAATTGCTAATATATTTCCAGAAGCATGACACCGTTTTTGTGCATGGCATATCAAAAAACATGTTATGGAGCATAGTCAAGCTTTGCGCACACAATATAAAGATAGTTTTGATATTGACTTCCGTGAGTGGTATAAAAGTCGAGACATTGAAGAGTTCGAAGGCAAGTGGGTAGAATTGATGACTAAATATGATATTAAAGCAGGTAGTTGGTTGTCACACATGTATAATTCACGTCATCATTGGGCAAAAGTATACTTGAAAAATACATTTTTTGCTGGAATGACCACAAGTGGCCGAAGTGAGAGCATCAATTCATTTTTTGATGGATACGTCAACAATAACACGATGTTAAATGACTTTGTGACCCAGTATGACAGAGCAATCAAGTCCAGGAGGGATGCAGAAGAAAACGAGGATTTCAAAAGTAGAAATACAAAAAGCAATTTTGGAGACTAATCATCCAATTGAAGCAATAGCTGGAGAACGTTACACAAGAAAATTATTTGAGATCTTTAAAAGAGAGTGGAAGGCTGCCATACATGATTACTTTCATGAAAAGATTTCAACGGACAAAAATGTGATCAAGTATCGAGTGGGGTCTCCTGAAGTTGATAAAAAGTGGTGGGCAATTGTGGACTACCATTTGACTGAAATGTTCATAGCTCATTGTTCTTGTGGAAAACTTGAGACTATGGGGATTTTGTGCAAACATATTTTATACATCATGAAGAAGAAACAAATCATGACCTTACCTGAAAAATATATACTGTCTAGATGGACAATGAATGCAAGCTATAAGGCTGATAATCTTGTAGGTGTTCATGCAGAAACAACTACTAATGAAGTTAGTGCATCGTCTTTGTGGTCAGTTCACTCCAAAATCAACATTGTTGTTTCTGAAGCCTCAGATTCTATTTTTGAGATTAGAAGGCTTGACACTATGATTACTGATTTTTTGCAACAACAACTAGAAAGAAAGAGAAAGAGAATTGAAGACGAAACAACTCCCTAAATTGTTCCTTCACCCATTCTTAGTTCTGTTTCTCAAGTTTCACTCATTAATGATATGCGTGATCCCACCCAACTAATCAGAACTAAAGGGCGTCCAAGGGTTGCTTCACGTATCAAATCAAGCATAGAAATGTCAACAAAACAACAAAGGACTTGCAGTTATTGTCAAGGAAAAGGTCATTATAGAACTGGTTGTCCGAAGCAAAAGGTATGTGTGAACTTGATGTTTTGTGTTTGGCTCTTTAAACTTGATGAAAAGTTTGAAAGTGTTATTTGTAGCTGGATATTGCAAGAGATAAGCAAAAGGAGTAGAAGAAACTGGACACAAAGGCTCAAGCACTATATCAGAGAGCACCAATGGAACACAAATAGGTACTGGACACAGTGGTCTTACTATGGGATTTGTGCATACGCAAGAATAAAATGTGAAGTTCCATGTTCAATTCAGAGATCAGCTTCTCCTTGGCATTTAGAGAATTCTTAAGCATTCTATTTTAATCTAAATTGTAATTTTTTATGAATTGGTTTGGCATGACTTGCTCATCCCAAAATTGCAATTTTATTTCTTTGGGAAACAATAACTCTTTGTTTGGATGGCAATATTTCCATTAAAATAAGACCAAACAGAAAACAGCTCTTAATGAAGAGAATATCACCTAAAATCACAAGGAAAAAAAAAACTTAAGGCACAAATGTAGCTAGCTTCTGCAATCTTTTTTTTTTAATAATGTCTCCCTTTTTTAAACTCTTATAATCACAAGAAAACAAAGTGATGGCATTGGAAAGTGAGAGGGTAAATCAGTACCTTTATCAGGTGATGTAATTGGAAAGTGAATGCCCATGCGCCAAAAGGCATACAAAAATGCCAGCAAGAATAATGTAGCTCCAAGAGCTGCCTGTTCCTTCCTTACACCTGAAAAGAAAATAAAGAAATGGTCACTGACAAGAAAATTCCTCTTAAAGACTTTATAAACAGCATTCCATTGCGCAAATGCTACAGCTCGGTAATACCCAGTAAGGTGAAGGAGAACACCCATCCCTAACACAAGAAGTAACCATCAACAAATGAAGTAGGAAGTAGTGAAGCTACAAATAAGTATTTTACATCCCTTCTACCGATCCCATACACACCCAGGAGAGGAGGAGGAAGAACCAAAATTGAGATGTTCGATAGGTTTTGCAATCCAAATTTCATTCAATGTTCATATTTCACTCTTCCTAACTCTATCACAGTTTTGCCTTAATAATACCAAGTGCATACAAGGAAGATTGACGAGCGAATACATACATGCTTTCCTGTTAGATAATGTATCAATATGGCTAAGGGACCAAAAGGTAGCAACATGTTGATCTTCGCTTTAATTTAGACAACGTATATGCTCCTGATAGGACTTATCCCTATTTACTTGAAGATGGATAAGCTGGCCAAATTTACGGAAGAAAGCACATGAGCTTTCTCAGATTGAAAAGCATGGACTTTTCCCGGATTTGTTGAGGAGCTGAAAGGGACCTCCTCATCAAAATCAAGGTCTACCTTCTCTACAGAACCCATCTGCATGCAAAGGCAGTTAAGTTGTTAGAATTTCAACTATTATGTAACAAGAAAGATGTTGAATATTTTCTGACAAAATCCCATCAGCGACAAAACTATACAATTGAGAATATAAACGGAATCCCCAAAAAACAAATTCATAGAAAAAATGCAAAAGCAGTACATGGTCATCAATTTACAGTAGAGTACATTATCAAACTCATCCCCCACCTGAAGAATACTGAGAGTAATTTACAGTAGAGTACGTTATCATATATTCACAACCCCATTACAGAAACTTGGGACAGCTCAAAAGAATTGAAGTTGCAGTTGATTACGAAGGGTTGTGTGTAAACAAAGAACAATTATAAGATCAGCATAAAAGAGGATAAGGGTATGTAAAAGCATCAAAACCGAGCAAATCGAGACAATAAGCTCATTGGACTGTATGGAATTTAGTGGTTTCACTTTACTACTGTCATGGACTAATCTAGACTCTTCTCTGTTTTAGGATCTTCCTATAAGAGCTTTGTCTCTTAGAATTAAATAGCCTTATGACAATGTCTATAACCGAGCCTTTATAGAGAGAGCGGGAGGTAGATGACCACCGACGAGACTAAAAAGAGAAAGCTTATAATTATATATGCTGGTCCATTTCAGATTGACTAAAAGGCCTCATTCACAAGCTGGATGTGGAGCAGGGCAAGGCTGTTTAAGTGTGAAAATTATAAATTGCTTAGGGATAACAAATAAAACACTTATCCCTATAGCTAACTAGGATTTGGCTTCGAAATGTACTCCCACCCATTATTCTCTCCCAAATCGATAACTTTCAATTTCCAATTTGACAAATAAAAACCAGAAAAACCAACAAATGCAGAACAATCCAAATCTTGCAGCTACCAGAGAAATCGAGCAGAGCAAACATATGGGTCCAAATCAGAGAAAGCTCGAACCAGAGAAATTCAGGAGTCAGACCAAACAAAAAATGCAGAAAGCTCCGGCCAAAAAAATAGACCAGATGTGGCCATAGAGAACCAAATCGAGACAAATACATACCTGAGAAAGCTCAAACAAACACAGAGGAAGGAAGGAAGTGAGCTGCGATTCCAGATCTGGTCAGTGACTCGTTCACCCATTTTGGTTATCTCCCGGCACTTCGAAGTATCGAGCCATAGAGAGTGAAGATGTAGACGTCATAGAGAAGAAGAAAGGGAGAGGGACTGGTGACGAACACAATACGCGCGAAAGAGAGAGGGAGGGAATGTCTGCAATCCGGAGAAGACGACAACGCGCGAAGAAGAAAGAGCGAGGGAGGAAGTGTCTCGACGGAAATGAGAATCACAGGACCTTTTTTTGTTTTTATTCAATTGCGATATCTCAGTATACTAAATAAAACGATGCAGTATAACTCACTGGACAAATGCTTAGGTCCTGTGACAGGACATTTGATTTTCCCTATATATATATATATATATAGTCTTTAATCCTATATAAACAAATGTAGACGGTGACAGAATATCGTAATAAGGATAAAGTTGTTAAAAAAAAATCAAATGAGTCAAACATGAAAACGAAAGGAAATCACCAAGAGGGGGGTGAATTGGGGATTTTAAAACTTTTATAATAACTTTGCACCCAAGCTGAAGCTAAACGTAAAGAGATAGGGAAGAAGAGCTTGACACGAAAGTTTATCCTGGTTCGGTCTAAATTCTTGACCTACGTCCAGTCCCGGACTCTCGGGTTTTCTACTATCACTCAATTCGGATACACATTCTGTACTCAAGGATTATCCTCTCTCTAGGATACACTTCCCCTTACAAGTTGTAATCTGAAATCCCAATCTCCAAGTCCCCTTGACTTGAGATTTTTACAATGAATGAATAATTTGTATAAAAGCTCTCTCACGAGAGAAGATAATGATAAACACCGAGGCTCTTTGTATATCAAAATACAATACGTAAAGAAAACCGAATGTATAAGAACTCCGAGCTTGCTTTTCGTTTCGCTTAATCTTTTGTATCTTTGAAGTTTGTAATCAGCTCCTTATATAGTGGTGAGTTGCTATGTGACCGTTACTTCTCAACTTAGCATGTTCTTCATTTGAAATTCAGTTTGATGAGGATTATAGCCGTTGGGTCCTGAATTTGGTGATTAAATTCTGGACGCGTGAAATCATTACGCCTTCGATTCTTCGCGCTAATTCAATGATTCGTTTGATCCAATTTAATACCTGAAACATTCTCAATATAGAGTGGTTAAATATATTTGAATATACTAAATGAATGCAATCAATTCGTATAAACATGGTAAGTTTTGTAGTTTAAAAGAATCAGGATGAAACCGGTAACGATCATATTTGCTTTCGTGAAGTAATATCTCACAAGATAAGCAGGCTCGAGTCCATTAGTGATTAGGCTCGAGTTTAACACTATTCATGCCTAAGAGTTTTGGTTACTAGAAAGAGTGGACTGGAGCACGAGTACAAACTCTGGAGTTTGTACACTTGCTTTTCTTTCTTCAGATGAAGGGCTCGAGTTTATATTCTTAGGCTCGAGTTCAGCTTAGTTTATTCCATGGCTTATTGAAGTGAACTGGAGGTTTGAACTTAAAGTCTGGAGTTTGTAAAGAAGGAAAACTTGGGAGCTCTCTGCTCGAGTTTACCTATTTTGTAAACTCTTCTTCGTTTGCCAAACCATAGAGTAAACTCTACACAAAAGTATTAGGCTTGAGTCCATATACTTGGGCTCGAGTGTTCATTAAATTATAGCCATAGAAACAAGTGAACTCTACTCAAAAAGAATAAACTCTGGAGTTTAAAGAGATACATTTTAATTAGAAAATCTTCCGCCATGGGAAAACTCGAGCTTGTCTATACAGGCTCGAGTTTACTCGTTGTAAACTCTTTATTATTATATCATGAGGGTTTAGGCTCGAGTCTATTTACTCGAGCTCGAGTTCGTTATGCTGAAAATATCCCGATGAGCTCTCTGTTTGCAGAAAACTCGAGTTTGCTTAGTTAGGCTCGAGTTTTGAGTTGACAGAATGATTTTGACTCTTTTGTCATTTTAAAAACATTCGTACTTGTTTACAATTGTTATTAATCATCAAAACACATAGAGAACTAACGAACATGTGGGTAAAAGGATCGAATCTGAAAGTTTTTGAAGATGCTTGCAGTGCAGATCTGCAAATAAATTTCAACAATCATCAAAGTTGTTGATTCTGATTGCAGATATTTAAATATCCAATCTTGACAAAAAAAAAAAATCCAATCATTTTCAAACCTCCTCCAATTATTCCAATCCGATAATTAATGTACGGAGGTCACTCACCTTTGGTTTTCCCCATAGTTAAGCCTCTAAGTACAATCATACAAGTTTTATTTGTAATGTATTCCTTTTTAAGTATGAATTTTGGTCATCTTAGGTTAGTTTATTCCTGTTTATTTTCTTCTTTATTTATTATACCAGGTATAACCTAGAGAAATATTTTATTTCTTTTACCTGCCAATGCTATCACACACACAAACACAAACACAAACACATAGTATCACTCCCATTCACATTCTCTTTCCCAATTTTTTAATATCCATTCCAACACATTAAACATAATGTTGGTAAATGCTATTTTTTTTTTTTTTTGCTAGAATCCAAGTGATATCCCTCTGCTGATAGCTAGAGACTAATCCTCCCAAAATGTAGAGATCATTGAAGTAGATTTTACCTCTCCCAATAAAGCATTTTCCATTCATACAGCCTGGTTTGAACCAACGTGAATGCTTCATTGAATGAGTTGGTTATATGATTCGCATGGCTAAACCCATTTAGTAGGATAAACCCTCTTACAATAGATATATATTTGGGTGAATATTTTTTTATCCTATCATTGAAGTTCTTAGATTATTTTAGTTATTGAATCAATAAAATTGCAGTCTTTGTTTTTTTTGGGTGTTATGCATTATATTCTTTGATTCTTCCATCCATGACGTGTTTTTTTTTTTCTTTTCTTAACATAGATATCCTGCTATTGAAAACAATCATATTCGAGATACAATCAGGTACTAAATGTGAGCACCTCTCAATACTCTCCGTTGTTACCCATAAAAGTATTGAAATCTTTACTCCAATCCGATGAACTCTCTAACGCGGGCTTCATCCTCGTAGTGGGCTTCATGGAGCTGGGCCGTCGGAGGTTGAGGAAGTATGTATTGGGCTTCATCTTTGTTATGGGCTGATGAATTTTAGGAAATGGGCCTTCAGGAGCACGAGTTGGGCTAAATATCATGTTTACCTAAAGAAATTGTTATTGACACTGCCACACTGATACAACAAAAAAGCTACCCCTTTCTTAAAATTTTCTTATAAAAAAAAACAAAAAAACTACTGATTAAAAAAAAAAAAAAGCTACTGACACATGGTAGGGATTTACTACCAGGTTTTAGGGAAATTATATTATTTTAGAAAAGTAATTACGATAGTAATTTCCAAGTTTATGGATCATTTTATCATATCATTAAAATTTAATAGCTACTTTCGATCCTTACTTAAGACTTACTTAAAGAGTACTTGTCCAGGACCTATTTCATTTTTTTTTTTTAGTTTTTTCCCCACTTCTTTGGACCAATAATTAAACATGCAAACATCTTAAATCCAATCATACACAATTGTACATATAAGAATCTCCAACAACATTGTACAAAAATACAAAATAACAACATTCTATTGGGTCAGACCGAAGAAGAAGGGAAGACGAAGAAGATTGACACGAGTACAAAAAACGCTTTTAAGACCGGACGAAAAAGATATCGTAAGACCGAATCTGCGACCGGTCTTGTTCCAGGCGGTCTTATTAAAAGTCTGTAACTTTTAAGATCGGATGAACGACCGGTCTTAAAAATTTAGACTGAACTTTTGAAATATCCGGTCTTAAAAGTGTTTCAAAATAATAATAAAAAGAAAGAAAAAACTCAAATGAAACAACCGGTCCCAAATCACCAGATCTAGCAACATTTTGAATGTCCCTGTGTCATCAGCGACGGAGAACCAAGAGAAGATTGGAAGCAACACCAACAAGAAAAACAAAAAAGAAGAGAAGATTGGAAGCAACACCAACAAGAAAAACAAAAAAGATGAATACAAAGTCCAGAAATAAGAAAACATAACAAGAAATAGAAATCATTCACTATGAAAATCGAATTTGAATCAATATAAAATCAGAGGTGGAATTGAAGTCCAGATCTACAAAAAAATCACAAGCTTAAAGCAACCAAATCTGAGCAGGATCCTCTTGTCGATGCTGGCAAAGCTTCAAGCAACCAAAATCAAAGTCCAGATCTGAGTAGGAGCGGTCAAGGTAGGAGCAAACAGACTTAAGCAAGAAGATATCTGGGTTTGATTTTAAGCCGGATCTGTGCGAAGGTGGTGTGGAAGGAGCCATAGATCGAAGAGGAAGGAGCTACCGTCGTCCAGAATCCTCAAAGTAGTACGCTTGCGCCGTTGCTGAGGATTGGAGTTGATGCCATCGCAAAACCCTCGAAGCATCTCACTGCCAACGTTGCCAAGGATTTGATTGTGTGGCTCTTAGGATGACTTATGAAGATTGCGAGTAGGTTAGAGGAAGATGATGTCTTTCTTGCTGAGGATTTGACCCGTGAGGCTTTTGGGACACTTGTTAAATCTATAACTAAGCAAATGTTATATCACCAAGAAGACAAGCACGCTCACGGACTTAACGAGTTTAGCGAATTTAACCTTTTTTTTAACACTTTTAAGACTGGTTGTTTGTAAAAACCGGTCTTAAAAGTATATATTTACGAAATTGCTACCGGTCATACTTTTAAGACCGGATCTTTTATAATCCGGTCTTAAAAGTCTTCTATATATTTACGAAATTGCCACCGGTCCTATTTTTAAGACCGAATCTTTTATAATCCGGTCTTAAAATTGTTCTATATATTTGTTGGAAGTTAGGATTTAATTAGTTAGCATATACGATTATATTGTGCAATTATCTTAATTAAGTTGTTAGAGAGATTTTAGGAATTAAGTTAGCAGATCATGGTTTTTTGAATTTCGTAATTAAATTCCTGATTGTAATCGTCTTAATTAAGTTATTAGAGAGATTTTAGGAATTAAGTTAGCAGATCATGAGTTTTTGAATTTCGTAATTAAATTCCTGATTGTAATCGTCTTAATTAAGTTATTAGAGAGATTTTAGGAATTAAGTTAGCAGATCATGAGTTTTTGAATTTCGTAATTAAATTCCTGATTGTAATCATCTTAATTAAGTTATTAGAGAGATTTTAGGAATTAAGTTAGCCGATCATGATTTTTTGAATTTCGTAATTAAATTCCTGATTGTAATCATCTTAATTAAGTTCTTAGAGAGATTTTAGGAATTAAGTTAGCAGATCATGGTTTTTTGAATTTCGTAATTATATTCCTGATTGTAATCCCTAGATTATAGGAACTACCTAGGTCAGAAGATTATTTACTTATTAGCATCTGTATATAATTCCAATTAAGCGAATGAATAAATCATCGCATTCTCAGACTCATCTCTGATCCGCGTCTTCTCACAATATGTAAGAAATTACTACCGGTCATACTTTTAAGACCGGATATTTTATAACCTGGTCTTTAGAGTGTTCTATATATTTACGAAATTGCCACCGGTCATACTTTTAAGATCGGATCTTTTATAATCCGGTCTTAAAAGTGTTCTATATATTTACGAAAGTGCCACCGGTCATATTTTTAAAACCGGATCCTTTATAATCCAGTCCAAAAAGTTTTTTGTATTTACGGAACTGCCACCGGTCATACTTTTAAGACCTGATTCTCTATAATCTGGTTTAAATGAGGCGGTCTTAAAGCTCCTTTTTGCACTAGTGTGAAAAGGGAAAAAGACTCCGGATATTTGTTTGGCCGAAGAAGAAGACTCACTAATGAGTGATGAAGAATCGTAAAGAAGACAATAAAGAAGGACAAAGGGTTAGGTTAAGTTGTGATTTTTTATATATATATAATATATCGGGCCGGACTAGTCCAGGGGATCTTAGACCTTGGACCGAAGTCCGGTCTGACCCGAGCAGACCGGTCCGGTCCGGTCCACCTCATATGAAAAAAAAAAAACCAGAGACCGGGTCGGGTTGGACCGGACCACCTGGACTACCAGGTTTTTTGGACATCCTTAGAGACAAGGATGGTCAAAATGCTCATTGAAAAAAAAAAACGCCTTGAAGGATGGACAACATATGGTTAAAATATTCATTTTGGCGTGCAATATTCTTGTGGACGCCTAAAAAAAAAGGAAGAAGAAAGAAACTGAACGAAAGAGAGTTCTTGAAATAGTTTTCTCGGACAACCACTGATATAGCCTCACTACCAAATCACCTAATCAATAACAAACATTCAAGGGACGTATTTAGGACTTAATGCATCACTATATGTTCAGATAAAGAGGTATGAACCACAAATACATAGTGATATTCTTATCACTACTTTTTTTTCTGAATATGAGATTGAACGTATGACGTAAAAATCACGCCCAAAGAATTGAATTTGGTTCACCAATAGCACATGTTAGGGGGGCCAAATAAATTCCGTATGAACAGCATCAAGCTGCAAAAAAGAAAAAACTCTCTGTAATTCATAACTACTTTACTTTCCAGAAAATTAAACAGTTATATATAGTAGCCATTCTGATTAATTAACCGCTGTAAATTAATTCTGATATGAACACTCTTCATTATCAGCGATTCTTTATACTAATATCCACTTGTCCATTTGCACCCATAAAACATTACAATTACACATATGGGTTCATCGATGTAAGCTTTTGCTTAGACTTGGATCATATTCATTAGAATTTTACAGAAATCAAAACCTGATCGATGAAGTGGTGTCCCTTTTCTGGACTTTCAACTCATTATTAGAACAAAGATCATTAATTTCAGATACCAGCAATATGGAAAGAAGAAAACCATATTACCATATCCTCAGTGAATTCTGCAGAAGAATCATCAAGAGACTTAATATTCTGATCCTCTGCCACCATTGAGAACCGACACAGAGGACATGTTTTGTGGCGACCCTTATTGACATTGAGCCATTTATCCACACAGAGTTTATGGAATCTGTGAAAACAAGGAAGAATCTTTGTCTCTTCCTCCTCCTTTAACCTCGACAAACACACACAGCAACAATCAACTTCGATCAACCTCGGTGCTTCTGCCGATGATTCACTTGCAATTCCCTGCTTCTGATGATTGATCTTGTATGGGACGAGACCAATGAAATCGAACACAAGCGAAACCAGACCTGTAAGAGTCATTTGATGATTCAACGAAAGCCGAAAATGTCAGTCTTTGTTAGAGTCTTGTAAGCTGTTAATTATAGGTGCATTACAGTGTAGAGAGTCTTGTTATTTAGTCACAGTGTTAGTTTTTTGCTTGGTTTGAAAGGGTGGTTAGATGAGAGGTGTGACAGCTTCAGTGTTCCAAACACAAAGCGGTTACACCAACACAGAGTGTTACTCTTGACCTATATATATATTGCAATATTTCTCCCTAGTGGGACAATTTGCTCGAAGTTACGTAACACTTGGAATTAAGCATAGTAGTTGCATGGGCTAATTATTACTCTGTTTTCTTTTTATAGCGTCTCGTTCTTCCTTTTTCCCATTTATACTTATGTATACTGTGATTTTGACATTCAGCTTGTTTGACATAGCCTAGCACACAGTGATTTAAGCCTAGTAGAGAAAAATGGACCATTTGGAATAGCAGTGGTCTTAGATCGGCTTATTTAAAAAAAGTGACTTCTAATAAAAGTCACTTTTTTCAGCTTCTGAAGAAAAATGTTAGGGATAGACGATTCAATAAGCAATGTACTATTAAATATACATTTATATTTAGAATATATTTAATTAAGTACTTTACAGTTTTTTAATTTTTTTTCTCAAATTTAAATTTTCATCTTCAATTATCACAATATATTCAACTAATATATATATATATGGGAAAAACACTTCTCATGTTGTAGGAGAAGTCTATTCTCATGTCACACACACATAAAATGGTGGGACCCACATATATATATAATTAGCATTATATATATATATGTGGTCCCATCATTTCATCTGTGTGTAGGAATCTTCTTCTTCTCATGCAACATGAGAAGTTTAAACCCCTATATATAAGATTCATGTCATTTTCAATTATTTTCTATCTCAACTGACTTTTCAAATAATCATCAAACAAGAACCCATTTGGAAAAAATTCACTTTTCTCACTGTCATTCCAAATATAAATCATATTTATAATATGACTTTTATCCTATCTTACTTCTACAAAAATCAAATTGCAAATGAGTCACTTCTATCACCGCTATCCCAAACATGCCTATTTTAAATGTCCCAATATCTTACCTATTGCTCACCTAAAAGAATCAACGCGTCTCTTTGAAAAGAAACAAAAGAATCGATAATAATGCATCATTCATCATCATCAATCATCATCATCAATATAAACTTAATAGGAATAGCATTTTAAACCGTTTCCTGTTCATTGCCTCATATGTGTCTTGCGTTACTATTTATTACAACAGTAATGGCTTCATCTACAAGCCGTTCATTTGTCCTCTGGCTTTGTGCCATGTTGCAAGTTAGTCAATGTTACACCTGACATACTTTCCTAATCCGTCAGTCAAAAAAGAGTTGCAAGCTATTGTTGAAGGGATGGAAGAGTGCAAACACCATATGCAAGGAGAAAATCATCCAGTCTCTGGAAAACCCTTAACCACGACTCCTTCATCCGTTCGTCGAACAATTGTTCCATTCTTCGCCGACAATCATGTCCCTCTTCCGTCTGCTTCAAAATTGTTTTGGACGGAAGTCGAAGGCATCATCTGGGTACTTATCTTTTATGATCCTTTTGTTTTTGGATGTTTATTGCCTACCGAAAGGATATATGAGATGTTTAACCGTTTCTGTTCATTGCCTCATATGTGTCTTGCGTTACTATTTATTACAACGATAATGGCTTCATCTACAAGCCGTTCATTT
This sequence comes from Acacia pycnantha, assembly GCA_025563575.1. Taxonomy (NCBI): domain Eukaryota; kingdom Viridiplantae; phylum Streptophyta; class Magnoliopsida; order Fabales; family Fabaceae; genus Acacia; species Acacia pycnantha. Next base: position 562,514 of record JAMWYP010000217.1, read on the forward strand.
GTCCTCGGCTTTGTGCCATGTTGCAAGTTAGTCAATGTTACACGACATACTTTCCTAATCCGTCGATCAAAAAGAGTTGCAAGCTATTGTTGAAGGGATGGAAGAGTGCAAACACCATATGCAAGGAGAAAATCATCCGTCTCGGAAAACCCTTAACCACGACTCCTTCATCCGTTCGTCGAACAATTGTTCCATTCTTCGCCGACAATCATGTCCCTCTTAAATCGCTTCAAAATTGTTTTGGACGGAAGTCGAAGGCATCATCTGGGTACTTATCTTTTATGATCCTTTTGTTTTTGGATGTTTATTGCCTACTGTTCTTCGTCGTTGGGTCTAATCCGAAAGGATATATGAGATGTTTAACCGTTTCCTGTTCATTGCCTCATATGTGTCTTGCGTTACTATTTATTACAACAGTAATGGCTTCATCTACAAGCCGTTCATTTGTCCTCTGGCTTTGTGCCATGTTGCAAGTTAGTCAATGTTACACACGACATACTTTCCTAATCCGTCGAGTCAAAAAGAGTTGCAAGCTATTGTTGAAGGGATGGAAGAGTGCAAACACCATATGCAAGGAGAAAATCATCCGGTCTGGAAAACCCTTAACCACGACTCCTTCATCCGTTCGTCGAACAATTGTTCCATTCTTCGCCGACAATCATGTCCCTCTTCCGTCTCGCTTCAAAATTGTTTTGGACGGAAGTCGAAGGCATCATCTGGGTACTTATCTTTTATGATCCTTTTGTTTTTGGATGTTTATTGCCTCTTGTTCTTCGTCGTTGGGTCTAATCCGAAAGGATATATGAGATGTTTAACCGTTTCCTGTTCATTGCCTCATATGTGTCTTGCGTTACTATTTATTACAACAGTAATGGCTTCATCTACAAGCCGTTCATTTGTCCTCTGGCTTTGTGCCATGTTGCAAGTTAGTCAATGTTACACCTGACATACTTTCCTAATCCGTCAGTCAAAAAAGAGTTGCAAGCTATTGTTGAAGGGATGGAAGAGTGCAAACACCATATGCAAGGAGAAAATCATCCAGTCTCTGGAAAACCCTTAACCACGACTCCTTCATCCGTTCGTCGAACAATTGTTCCATTCTTCGCCGACAATCATGTCCCTCTTCCGTCTGCTTCAAAATTGTTTTGGACGGAAGTCGAAGGCATCATCTGGGTACTTATCTTTTATGATCCTTTTGTTTTTGGATGTTTATTGCCTACTGTTCTTCGTCGTTGGGTCTAATCCGAAAGGATATATGAGATGTTTAACCGTTTCCTGTTCATTGCCTCATATGTGTCTTGCGTTACTATTTATTACAACGATAATGGCTTCATCTACAAGCCGTTCATTTGTCCTCTGGCTTTGTGCCATGTTGCAAGTTAGTCAATGTTACACCTGACATACTTTCCTAATCCGTCAGTCAAAAAAGAGTTGCAAGCTATTGTTGAAGGGATGGAAGAGTGCAAACACCATATGCAAGGAGAAAATCATCCAGTCTCTGGAAAACCCTTAACCACGACTCCTTCATCCGTTCGTCGAACAATTGTTCCATTCTTCGCCGACAATCATGTCCCTCTTCCGTGCGCTTCAAAATTGTTTTGGACGGAAGTCGAAGGCATCATTTGGGTACTTATCTTTTATGATCCTTTTGTTTTTGGATGTTTATTGCCTCTTGTTCTTCGTCGTTGGGTCTAATCCGAAAGGATATATGAGATGTTTAACCTCTGTCTTCTTCCATAGACTCATTTGTTTCGCCGTTGGGACATCCCTTTCAAATAAAGAGCCGGTATATGATTTTATACATTTCATTGAGTTTAAATCTGTTTCATTCTTAACTTTTCATACCTTTCATGGTACTTTGGTTTTGTAGGGAAGGTACAATGGTAAACTTTTATGAAGATACAATGGTTTTTTTCCAAATAAGATCATGATAACTAGGCAAGTGCATAATCTTTTTTCCCTCCTTCATGCGTTCATTTTCGTGCTTTGGCAAAATAGTTTATCTCCTAAAAACCAGTCAATCTATGTTGTAAATGTGTGATTTCTAATATTTTTTCCTTTTGTTTCTATAGCAGCTGCAAACTGCAGCTGGAGCTTTATCAATATCTCTTCGTCCAATATTAAGTTTTACACTCTATTTCAAACACTTTGTCATTGTGTTATAAATGATCGTGTTCTTGCCATATTATCCTGTCTTATTCCTTAACATGCAAATGTCATTGTGTCTTTCTTCATCTTAAAGGGAGAGAAATTTGGGGGGTTTTGTGTCATTCTTCCTCTTAAAGGTAAAGAGTGGGTAAATGCATCAATTAATAAGCCAAAACATTATTCTACTACAAGTATTAAATTTAAAAACAGAAAATACCAAGGTTCTTTGTCAATAACATCAGTTATTAAAGGTGCATCCGAACTCCTTATAATTCATGTTTTAGCTCGGTGATAAATCTAAAATAAGCGAGCTCTTTAGTGTATGGCCAACAATAGATCGAATATGTGCTAGAACTCCTTTAGTAGTGAAAACTTTATTTGCAAAAATCCAGTGGTTTCTATCTTCCCATAATTTCCAATAGGTGATGAATCCAATCTTCCATGACATTCAGACGTGAGTTTCTCAATAGAGTGGATAACCATGATGTAATGTCGGTTCGAAAAACTCTAGGCAAATATCAGTTGGGAAGATTTTTTTTTTCCACACAGATGAAGTAAGGGGGCAATTCTTAACATGATTAATGTTCTATGCCTCCATGACATAATGAGTATCGTTGATGTCATTCCTCTCCTTCATCTCTTAGCATTGGTAAGTAATTTCTCTTGAACTTACTCCTTTAAGTATTGTATTTAAAGCTTCAATATTATCTACTCATTGGTTAATTGCTTATGGATTCTAGATTACCCCCCCCCCCATGTAACGACAATCCTTCACACTAATAAGGTTTCTAGAGATGTCTGAGCATTGGAAATCCGTTTGTTGAAAAATCTCATGTATATTAGCTATTTTGTTCTTCAGATAATTGAATGTGATTTACTCTATGCATATTCTTTTTCTTTCTTTCTTTACTTTCCTTCTTCATATTTTTTAAGCTTGGTTCTAGTTAATGAAAATAGATGTGTCTAAGAGCTCAACTCAATTCCAATTACTTTTAACTCTTCCAAGATTTTTTTTCCCGTTCTGTTAAGAATTCTCCCCACTCAGTGTTCATTTATCTAAATACTTCTTCTGCTACCTCTTACATTTCATCTTGCCATTCTTATGTTGTTAATTGTTAAGGTTGTAGTCTTCATGGTAGAATATGCTACTAATTCCATTTTAAGTTTGGCTATTTCTTCTGTACAGAGGACAGGGCTTTACTCTGCAGCAAATGTGATGTGGCAATACACACAGCAAATTCCTATGGGTCCACCACTCATCAGAGATTTATGCTGGCGGGGATGTAAACTAGACTTGAAGCTTCTAAGCCCTGTCCTTCCTCATCTTCTGCTAAGTCATTGTCTGAGGAGAAGATGTCGGATACAAAATCATCTGCTTCTACAAGGTTTTCCTAAGTACTTGAGTCATCTGAACACAATGAAGTTATACCTGCCCAAGTTGAAGGAGGGGATGGGCAATTTCCGCCTTATAAGGTGTCATATGGTGGTGGTTCAGCTCTTGCAAACATATCAAACTGGCCCATTGATGATTTTTTTTGGTTTAAAGTATTTCACTCAGAATTACTATTGCATGGACATCGAACCATCCAAGGTATGTTCATCATTTTAAAATGAACATCTTATTAAATTACTTCTCATGTCCTAAATATAATATTAACTTTCAAACTACAAAGTGATTCTTATATCTAGGACCAAATTAAAGGGAGTATTTCATTTAGTCTGACTATAAAGAGGAGGACCAAGAAAGCATAAAAGCTACATATGCAGGGGAGAAGGTCATTTTTTTTAGCTAGAGTAATGGTTTTGCATGAAGAATTATGTCTATTCCAAGTTTCACTTCTGAAGCATTTATCTATTATGTATTTTGATGTTGGGTGCACAACTTCTAAGTAACCCAATTAATAGTATTGATATTACTCTTTGGTATTTGATTTTGTTTATTCCCATATTCAATCAAAATCAAAGAGGTTAAGCACAAATGATATATGGTTATGAAAGAATGATTAATTGTCATTTCAATTTGCATTTATGTTGGAGTAAGGTTTACTGATCGGATTGAATGGGTTTTCATGTAAGTCTTTAAGTTGATCATAGTAACCTTTCACAGTGCAAGACATTGGGTGAACCTCACTGTTAACTCATTCCAGGTTTCTCACATGTTTTTTTTTTTTTTCTGTTTTGTCAAACTTTACTCAGGAAGAAGTTGACGTTATGATGACCAGTTCTTTGAGTTGATATTATTACCAAGGTTTTTCAAATCCTGAAAATCAATCAGGAGAGTAGGTAGTTCTTTTTTGTGTCATTGACCACAAGTTATATGCATGTCATTCATACAGTACTCATCAAGATTTCCTTGATCTTTTCTAATTGCATCACAAGCTATATGAACAGTCAATTAAGTTAAGTGTAAGGCTTTGAGCATGATGGCTAAGTAAGTAGATGATCTAGAGGTTAGTATACTTTAGTAGGTATATATGAATAGTGACTAATTATGATTTTTTAATATAGGGGATATTATATTTTAGAAAAACAAAATTCCTAATCCCCGCTGCATATAATTCGATTCCTTCAAATATTACGCTTTTACCCTGGATTTGTCACGATCTGGACTTTCTGGAGTAGAGCATGTTACTCTAGACTGGAATGAAGTTTACTCAAGACACATATATAGTATATGTTGACTCAAGATCTATGACTCGTGTTAAATGAACTAGTCTTGAACAATGTTCAAAACATTTGAGTAAAGGCATCGCATGCAATTCATGGTGACGATAATTGGAGTAATATTATTCATAGGCAGTTAGTTGTATCCTTTTATATATTTAGTTCTCTATCACCTATTTTCAAATCTCTCCCAGTTTTTTTAGCTGTATCTTTTCAAATATTCAGCTACTTACTATGACAGTAATTGCATGAATGTATGAAATGAATAATTTGATAACATACAAAAAAGTTAACTCAGGGAGCAAATGGTAATATGCACTGTTGTACTGAACAATATTATTTAAGACATTTAAGTGAAGGCATCCCATGCACAAATGTGTGACAATGTTTTTTTTAGAAATTAGATCCTTAATTAAGGAAGTTGATTGGGCCAGTGAAGGAATTTGTTTGGAAAGATTAATTTGATATAAAATCTTTTGCTTTTTCACTGTGCTAATGTTTTGTGATTTCTTATGTTGGAATGGAGCTCCTTTGTATTTTTTTTTTTAGCTATTAGTAATTTCAATGTACATATATATGAAATTGTGCGCGCATAGATTGATTCCCCGCATCAGTTGGGGCATAAAATACTTGGAGAGCAAGGGATCAAGTTGTAGCTAAAGTGGTATGAATATGTTCTTTTTTTCATGTAAAAATCCTACTTTAAATTATATGATAAATAAGTAACTATGTTGTGGACACTCCAACTCTGTAGTCTACCCCATAAAAAATCACTTTTTAGGTATACCTATAGCCATCAATTTTTGTTAACAAAATATCTTAGTGAAAGTTTGAATGTATTTCTCATATTCCATATAAATTTGACAAGGAAATTTCTCAATTATTGCATATATGACATTTGAAGTAGTATGGTTACTATGTATGACCCCTTCTCTTCTCATGATAAATGCTATTACCGCCCAATAGTTTAAAAAAGCTTGCACATATCCATGTTTATATTTATTTTGTGGTTAGTATACATTGTGTGTGTCTACGCTCACTACAAAAAAAAAGGACTTTCAGTGGCGACATTTGGCTTGTCGCCGCCGAAAGTCAATACTTTCAGCGGCGACAAAATGTCGTCGCCGAAAGTCTTTTTATTTTTATTATTTTCTTTTTTATTTAAGTATGACTTTCAGCGGTGACAAAAATTGTCGCCACTGAAAGTCATATTTTCAGTGGCGACCCTCATATGTCGTCGCGAAAAGTATGTTTCAGCGGCGACAAAATGTCGTCGCCAAAAGTCTTTTTTTTTTCCTTTTTTATTTAAGTATGACTTTCAGCGGCGCTGAAAGTCATACTTTCAGTGGCGACTCTCATATGTCGCCGCCAAAAGTATGTTTCAGTGGCGACAAAATGTCGTCACCGAAAGTCTTTTTATTTTTATTATTTTCTTTTTTATTTAAGTATGACTTTCAGCGGCGACAAAAATTGTCGCCACTGAAAGTCATATTTTCAGTGGCGACTCTCGTATGTCGTCGCGAAAAGTATGTTTCAGCGGCGACAAAATGTCGTCGCCAAAAGTCTTTTTTTTTTTTTTTTTTTATTTAAGTATGACTTTCAGCGGCGACAAAAATTGTCGCCGCTGAAAGTCATACTTTCAGTGGCGACTCTCATATGTCGTCGCCAAAAGTATGTTTCAGCGGCGACAAAATGTCGCCGCCGAAAGTCTTTTTTTTTTTTAATTTTTTTCTTTTTTATTTATGATATATATACAGTAAATATGTTTATTGATGTAATTTATTATGAAAAAATTAATTAATTTTTGGGATTATTGTGAGATAAAGAGAGTTTGAGAGATAGTGTGTGTTGTGCAATTGGGAGTGAGAGGAAGAGAGTGGTATTTACTAACATTGCATTGTCACATTAATGTTGTTGTTTAAAGTTGTTTTCAATAATTGTAGCAAGAGATTGTACATTTTGATAAAAAGATAAACATGATTTTGATTTGAGAAAGTTTTGCCAAGTACTTTTAAACCTATTTCTAACACATATATTCATTGAAATACTAGTAGAGAGGAAATTGATCTAGTTTTATGAAATGCAAATTAGAGAAATAATCTTAGGCTCCATTTAATCATTGAAGTTAAAGAATCATTTATATTTATCACTCTTTCCATATCGAAATTTGTCACAGCTTCTCTCCATTTAGCTTCCCTTCATTCATGATGACTAATTTTAAAGACATTATCAAATTTCAATTCTTATGATGCCACATGTCCTCATAATTTTAAAGGATAAAATTAATTATAATTCAAAAGGGATTAAACTCAAATTATTATATCTTTTTTCCTTAAGAATTAAATTCAATTATTTTCCTCAAATTATTATATCTTATTTTCCTTAAGAAAAATGCAAGTACCATTACCTCTCCAAATATCAAGAGCCAAATCATCATCTTTACAATATCTATTCAAAGAAATCATGCCATCTCTTTTATCCAATATTTAAGTTATACAATTTGAAAGTTTCATCGTAATTTAGAAAAGTAAAGTTTCTTAAATTTATCGAAGTTATATTATTAAAATTATTATTTTTCTACTCAAAAACTTGTTTAATTAGTTTTTATATCTAGATGTGTGGGAAAAACCATGCCCCTAAAACATTGCATATGCATTCCCTCCCCATACAAAGATTAAAACATATTTCCCCTCCAAAAATTTTTGATCTGCTGCTCCCAAAACGACAAGCTTCACCTTCTCTGGCTTCCACTTGCTTCTCAGATTTCAATCCACCCACTACTACAAAAAATGGATATTATTTTCCTAAAGAACGTCCTTATTTTACAAAGGAAAGTAAAAAGTGTAAGCGGTGACATTCTCGTAATAATTTTCCTAAAATTTGAGACTTAGACGTCCTAAAAATAATTTTAGGACGCTTAAAATTAATTTAGGTGTCCCAAAATACATTTAGGACATCTAAAATTAGTTATTTGGTGGAATTTTTTGGCGTTAGGGAATTTTTTGACGTCCCAAAATATATTTTGGACTCCTTAAATAATTTTGGGAAAATTAGAATGAAGGACCTAGAGAAAAAAATATTTATGGAGAAGGACCATAAAAATTGTAATCATTTAGAAGGACCAAATATAAAAATATAAAATTAAAAATACTAAAATGCCCCTAACAAAATCTTCTACATTCCCTCCTACCTTCTCTTCCTCATTCTTTTTTTAGAACTAATACAAAATTCTAAGTTTCATTAAATTAAATAATAGTTTTCTCAATTTTCATTTTTCAAAACTTGAATATATATCTATGAAAAAAAATAATGCATTCTTCAATTTGTAAAAATTATGATTTTTTAAAATAAAAAAAAAATTAATTAATAATGGAATTATATAATTTTAATAAAATTCAAGGTCTTTTATATTTATCATATGTTAAACCAGGAAAGTTTGTATGATTTATTTTTGTTTTAGAAGCAATTTATGTGGATTAAAAAATTCATGTAATTTTAATAAAATAAAATAAAAATTCTAATTAACCTATTATATCCTAAAAAATATGATGGGCCGTTTTAATTTGAATTTTAGTTATCTTTTAATTATGAATATAAGAGATAATACAGAAGGTTTGATTAGGGGCAACTTAGTAATTATAAATTTATATTATAATTTTCAGTATAATTACAATTTTTATGATCCTTTATAATAAATATTATTTCCTACATGTCCTTTATTTTAATTTCCCCAATAATTTTTTGAGCAATTTTTTGGCACAAAGGGGAATTTAAGCGCTGGGGAAATTTTTTTGGCGCCCCCAAAATATATTTTAGGGCGCCAAAAATCTGTTTCCTTAAAATTTCTTGTCGCGCTCTTTTGCTAAAAATGATTTCAGATCCAAGTTTCAGATCATGCCCTCAGCCACAGCCCATGCCGGTTCGAAATGCAGCACAGAGTGAGAGCAAGAGATCACAGTCGCCATTGATCTGCTGCACCGCCTTCGTCTTCTTCCCCTTCTTCAGATCTGCTGTTCTGATTTTCTTTTTTTGGTGAGTACAGATTCAGGCGAGACCCAGACCCAGCTGCTCGATCCGGAAGGCGCGCAGTCGAGCTTCAACCACTCTGTCTTCTGAACCAGATTTGAAAATAACAAACGATGAGCGAGGTGTTCGAAGGGTACGATGGTCAATACTATGAACTTTCGGATAATCTTTCCTGCAAATGCACGGCGGCATCTGCCTTTGATGTAGGTAATAAAATGGTTTATCTAGACTTTGCCTCTCTCATTTTTTGTATTGATTATTAGTTTATTACTTGCATCAACTCGGAGATTACACACAATTGGCTGGTAAAAAAAAAGGAGAAGGTGCTTCTCTTGGATGTAGTTTCTGTCTTTCTGACTTAAGAGGGCTTTTCATTTTTGGTTGCTTATAGCGTTTTTTTATGGTTGAATTATTATTAGGATTCATTGTGGCTCTCGATTTTATTGAAGTCTCCATTTCTTGAGACGGGAAGGTGGTGCCATGGGATTGAATTCCTGTTTGTATGTCCACGTTGGTGGTTACCTAAATATAATCTATTTTCTTTTAGATGTGATCTAAGTCCATTTATTATCATAGTGTATTTGGACTCTATTGCAGCATGTCCCCATGCTTCTGTATGTATGTCCACGTACACTCTGTCTCTTGTTCTTGTATAAACTAATTGATTTCTCATTCAGTAAAAGGCTTGGATTGTGCTCAATCCGTAGGCCATAGTTGATGTGTCATATATAATGTGGATTGCTTTATTTCTAGCTACTTGTTATTTTGCAAACCTGAGGCATGTTGTTCTCTACATCAATTTTGTTGGGCAATCCTGCTGTTCCTTGTTCTTCAATATAAATTACATACTCAATTGGTACAAATTTGGTTCATTAGGAAGAAGGAATGAGAAAAGGGGAGTTGGAAGCAGATGCAGATAGGATGATGAGAGAGTACAGAGCTCAAGTAGATGCTAAAAGAGCATGCAAGCTTTCCCAAGGAAGAAATCACTACTAGTAATTCTAAACATGGATGTTTAAGGCAGTTGATGTGTTGTGCCCAAGAGAACTCTCAGCTAAAATGTTGAAGAGGTCAATCGAACATAACTTAGTAACTTAGTGCTTCATTAGTTGTACAATGATTTTCTTTTCTTAAGGTCTTTCCTTTTCATGATTTTAACAGGAACAAGATAAACCTGAATGAGATATCGCATCAAACTGCAACGGGCTTGATTGATAGGGTGCTGAAGATGGGAGTTCTTTTGACTAAGGTAAAGCTTTGTTCAATTGATTTTGGTTTCTTTTAATTGTTATGTTTTTCCACTTTATCTGTATATCATGGGGTTGTTCTCTGCTTATAATAATTTTGGTATTCAATTGCCACATATTGACTGCAAGTTCTGTTAATGGAGCAAACTGTAAAGAATTGAGCTAGATGGTGCTTCTTTGAAAGTGATTATTATATAATGTGATAACAAAATCACACACTTTTGATTCTTTATATTGATCTGAGGTTTCCTTTTCGTCTACTAATCGCACTGGGATCCAATTTAAATATTTAATGTTATCTTTGATTTCATGTTTGTCCTTGAAACATTGCTAGATCAGGTTTTTTTTTTTTTGCCTCTAAGTGATCGAACTTGTGTCCTTTTCTCCCTTTGCAGCCTAATGGTTATGTGCTGTTCTGAGATTACATTGCTAGTGACCTTGCACAGGTTGATTTTAATGTCCTTCCCTATTTTTCCCATTGTCTCTGCAAGAAAAGTTATAGCTGCATAAATCTTGGTCCAAATAAATTTATTCTGACTAATATTTCTCTGCTGACTTAGGATCTGAATTTACTGCTCATTGTAGCTCGTTTAAAAGCAATATGGAATAGCATTTCAACTGTATTGATTTTGCCTGATTTGGGTGAAGTTATTCTCTCTTTAGAGTGATACGGTTGTTCTTGTTCAATGCATAATTGCTGGATCTCTAACTGAAATATGTTGAACCATTGAATCAATTACCATGTCAATGTTATCTTTGGTTGGGCATCTATTTCACTGCCAAATAAGTCTTGCTAGTAGTTTTTGTTTTTTTGTTTTTTTGTTTTTTTGTTTTTTTGTTTCAAGGGAGGTAGTAATGAACCGGTAAAGTACCATTTCATAAGTTCCTTATGTTCTATTCCCATTTTTTATGTCATCTCTATAATTTTATAAGAGTTTTTATCCCTCTTGAGTACCAATCAATCATTATGAGGGAGTAGTTATAAGTAAATGATTTGAAGCTATATCTTCCTTGCACGGATTTTTTTTCCAGGTTTTTTTTTTAAAAATTCCGTCGTTTTTTTTTTAAAAAAAATTCCAGGAGGAGCGTGTAAAGATCGTAGAGCGTGTTGAGGAATGAGCAAGGATGGAAGCAGAGCGTGCAGAAGAACATGCAAAGATGGAAGTAGAGCGAGGAATGTGCAAGGATGGAAGTAGAGAGTGCAAAATTTGATCAGAAGATGGAACAAATGGAGTAGAGAATACATGATCTAGCTGTCTTGATGCAACAGGGGCAATTAGCAGCTTGTACTTCATCTACCCACAATCTTCCTATCCTAGCTAGTCGTTCTTCATCGTTTTATTTTTGACATTTCCTTCCAATGAACAATCTTTAGACTTTGTATAGAAAATTTAAATATTTGATCTTAATTTGAAGAATTGTGTTAGTATCATTGTTAATCAATATATTGTTAGTTTCAATTTTTGTCTGTTCTTTATCAATATGATAGTTTTAATTACAGTACAGGTTTTTATTTTATCAATTTACATTTAAATAAAAAATAAAAAAATGTCACTTTTGGCGGCGACAAATGTCGCCGCTGAAAACACTATCAGCGGCGACAGTTGTGTCGCCACTGAAAACTATATCAGTGGCGACAAATGGTCGTCGCGGAAGAGTGTATCGGTGGCGACTATTTGTCGCCACTGAAGCAAGTATCCGCGGCGACAATTTTGTCGCCACCAAAAAGGTTTTCAGTGGCGACAATTGTCGCCGCCAAAACCCTACTTTCAGCAGCGACACTTGCATTCGTGGCTTCTGATGTACTTTCAGCGGCGACAAGAAGTCGCCACTGATTGTCCACTTTCGGTGGCGACATTAAAATGTCGCCGCCAAAAGTATCCGCGACAGAGGTTTCAGCGGCGACTTTTTGTCGCCGCTGAAACACTATCAGTGGCGACTTTTGGACTTTCAGCGGCGACTTTTGTCGCCGCTGAAAGTCAATTTTTTTGTAGTATACGAGTTATATCCCAATTTTTTCACGCTGCGCCTCTTTTTCTACATGTTATATCCCAATTCATAGAGGGGTAGGTAGATATGTAGAAGTAGAGGCAGACAATATTTTATGCATCATATATTTGGATTATGGGCTATTTTTAGTCTGATAGTTGTGGAATAGTTTTATGTCTGTCATGTGGTAGCTAATGTAGCTTACTTTATCATTAAAATTAGAAATAAGATAATCTTATAAGTTTGAATAAAGATAATGTTATGATTAAAAAAACAAAAATCAAATGTTTGAAGCATGTTTTTTATTTGATGATAGATATGAATGGTAGTTGATGTTTGACAGACAGGATGGAATTGCTATGGAAGACACTGTACAACAAAAAATGTTGCATGGTGTTAAAGTTGTGTAGGTTGATCAATAGAAGGGCATCATTTATTTTTAAGTGTTGTAAATATTGCTTTGCGTGGGGAGAGTTGTTTCTTGTTATACAAATATCTAAGAAGGGCGTCAACAATTGAGGATCGAAAAACCATTAAGGTCATGAAAAATTGCTGAAGCTGCTAATATGAGAAGGTTGATAATTGGAAATAGAGGGGGAAGGAAGCTCACTAAATATGTATATATATAACAAGTATATATTTTAGATAGAAACGTTAGGTCACAGGAAGATATATATGTGGACAAAATCTTGAATGCATTTTTAGGCTTCTGGGGAGAAAGAAAGTGTTGAAACAAATTAGAAATAATGAAGCATTTGATTTTTTATTTTTTTTACATGGCTATCAAGCTAAGTTAAATTTGAGAATTGTTGGGTCTAATTGGGGGTAGCTCTCCCAATAGCGTTTTAATAAATTTGCACGGATTCTAACTTTAGACCTTATACATAAGCAGCCAACACCTAATGGGATAATGAAGCACTTGATGATTTCAAAAGGACCAACAAGTTATTGAGTAATTCATTTCCAGCTGAGTATGATGATCTAAATCCAAACAAAAAAGCTCCAACGTTATAAATGCAAATTATTGAAATAATTAACTGATGTGCGTCTATGCGCTTGTGGCTATGATAGGGTATTTAATACTTCGGTTTTAAATTTAAGATATATTAACCCATTTTGATTAAATTAAGGAAGTTAGTTAAATTAGATAATATGATATGTGTAAAACACTATAGTCATTTTTCTTAATTCCCTCATTCCATCTTCTCCTTAATTATTATATTGTTAAGGGAACATCAATAGGATAAATTAGGAAAAAATTGACAAATATGAAAATCGTATCATATATTTAGGATCAATGTCAACTTTATAAATATGTCTTATATTAAAGACATGAGGGAGGGAGTAACATTAGATTACAATTTACATGTTTCATATCTGAACAAAGACAAAAGGCTATTAAATCAACCATAAATAGCTAGAATCTCATTCTTTCTTTTTTTCCTTCTACAACGGCAAGCAAATAGCTTGAGGAATACAAAACATCTACTAATTAGACATCATTATTGTGGTTCTGTGACACTTCACCACATTCCAACTTAAATAGCTCCAAACAAGCAAAAAGCCAATAAGACATCAAAATCTTGATTGATCTCCTGAGCCATTCAGGTTAGATAGTCTGCACATCTTAGTCATTCTCTGTACACATGAATAATCTTAAAATCTCAATAATTTGATTGGATAAGGGATCTTATTTTTTTTGAATTTCATCCTTCAAAGGATGTACTTGTCCACAATTAATCAAGAGCAAATGCATAGCTTGCAAAGAATCAATATACAACTTAATCTTGCTTAGCCCCAATTGCTTGCAAAGTATAAGGCCCTTGTGGATAGCATGAATTTCCACCGCAGTTGGGGTAATATGCCCTAACTTATGTTGAAATCCATATATCCAATTGCCTTGATGATCTCTAGTCACTCCTCCTCAAGGTGCCTGGCCTTTAGCATTATGGGAGCCATCCACATCCACATGCACAAAACCTAGGGAGGGGGAAAACCATTTCGCTTCTGATCTGCTTGATATCTGAAATATCTGATGGTGAAAGCGTCCATTTTCTACTCCTTTCATTAGATACAATGTACATTGGTGAGCAATTGTTTTAGGTTGATCACAAATGCCCTCAAACACCTCCTTGCATTGGTTTTTCTAGAGAAGCTAGCATACGTTACCAAACATTCAGTGCCAAGGCCACCTCGTAGCAAATTTGTTGCTTAGGTTGTTTTACATGTTCCACTTCAACCAAATTTGTAAATTACTAGAGAAAAATATATAACAATATATGGGGTTAGTTACAAATGACTATACTCTTCTTGCAATCTTACAGTCTCTTAGAATATGAAGTATGGATTCCTCACTATCACACTCAAAAGGACATGTTTTGCATACTAGGATTATATTTAGCTCTAAGTGCATTAGCGGGCAATCTCTCATGAAACACTTGACACATGAAGAATTTGGCCTGTTCAGGCAGCTCTCAATGCCATAGAAGCTGTCATAAGAGCTGAGTCGGGTGCTCATGCTGGTGGTAAATCATGGTGTAAGCTAACTTCACACTGAAGTTGCCATCTAAAGCCTTAGCCGATAACAAATATCATCAAGTAGTCTCGTAGGGGGATAAACCTTCACAATCATCTCGTCAACCACTTGTTCCAGAAGGAAAATTCTTTATTTATTCCTATTTCATTGCACATTAACTTTGACAAAATCTTTCAACACCACTTCTAAATCCACCAGATGATAGTTTATTTAGTGGTGCTAGAATCTTCATGCCATGTACTCCCTCTATTCCCAATATATAAGATGTAGTTTATAGTTTAATTTTTTTATCGTGGGAGATTTTGTGTAACAATCAGTGCACTTTCCAAGGATAGGCATAACTAAATCATTAAATTAAAACAAAGAGTTAAGAAGTGGGACTCAACGATTTGTAAAAATTATATCAACTCAAAGGATGGCAGAATGACACGTGGCAGGAGTTCCGGCTTTATCATCACCGGAAGCCGTGTCAAAGAGAATCAATCCCTCCCATGCGACTTCTGGTCGCCAAAACAAAAATATCTACGTCCATCATATAGATAGATATATCCCCACGAAAAATATCAACCTCCACGTTTCCCGTACGATCCTTCTTCCGGAACTTTCCAGCATTTGCCCAAACTTGGAAGTCTTTACTTTTCGCAGATATTTTTGGTCCTTCTAGAGCCCCACCTTCTGTAACCGCCATACAACCTTTATAAATGCATCTACACTTATTTTGCATTTTGTTCGTTGTTGCGAGCAATGAGCTCAGGTGTGATTGCACTCATCGATCTGTTATATTGATTTTAAAGTAATTCTATGCTCTTTGCGTTTTGGTGGGTGGTTTGTGTTCGACGGTTCGAGGTTGATGGAGGCTGATATTGATTCTGTAAGTTCCTCATCATCATCATCATCTTACTACACCATTCTCGGTGTCGATTCTGATTCTTCTCTTGAAGAAATAAGGCGCGCTTACCGCAGGCTTGCAATGGTAATTGGTGCTTTTCCTCTAACCCTGCGTGTTTTCTAATTTCTTGAATGTAGCCAAGATTAGGATAATATGTTTGAAGTTGGGACAATTAAATCTCTTGATCTTTCGTACTCTTTCCTTATTAAGTTGTGAGAGATCCGATTCTTCGTAACTGACTTGAACATTTCGGTTAGTCCGCGTATGTTGCATATCTCTGCTTCTGAATGATGAAAGGATTTCATTCAATTATTGGCTTTAGAAGAAATTGTGATTGAAGAAATGCCTAGTTGCAAATTGGTAGGTTCTGAATTTGTGTTGATCTAAAATGGGCTATTGAAGAAATGCCTAGTTGTAATTGGTTTTTTTTTTTTTTTTTTTGTGAACCTGATGCAGCAATGGCATCCGGATAGGTGGACAAGAACACCTTCTCTACTGGGAGAAGCAAAACGAAAGTTCCAGCAGATTCAGGAAGCCTATTCAGGTATGGTGATTTCGAATCATCTACGAGCTTCTTTTAGAAAATTTTGAACTTCAAATTTCTGTGTTTTATCTCTGTTTTATTGGTGCATGCATACTTGGGCTTTGGTTTTTGGTTGGAATATTATTAAACTTTGGCCTGACTTTTTCTGTGAGCAGTATTGTCGGACGAAAGCAAAAGAACGATGTACGATGCAGGCTTGTACGATCCCCAAGAAGAAGAGGACGAGGTAAGAGCATGTGCAGGAATGGGGTTACCTTGAATGGATGTTTCGAGTTCATTTTGATTTGAGGATCTGAGCCTAAAATCCTTTTGTTGCCGGTGATGATAACAGGGGTTTTATGAGTTTGTGCAAGAGCTGAAGACGCAAGTGAGCAGAGAGGTATGGTTGGTAACACTGTTCACCTATATACTCTGATGTTGAAAGAAAAGGCCGCACGGCCATCGCCTAGGTGTTTTCAGGGCAATGACATTTCTGTATGATGCAGGAGAGGGAATATAGCATAGAGGAGTTGCAGAGCATGCTAATGGAAATGGCTCAAGGATTTGAAGATCCTCCATGGCAATTTGAAGCATCACCAGTGGAAGAGGAAAGCCACTGCTCAAAGAGGGCCCGCCTGGACTCTAACTTGAACATGAATTTGGGGTCACCTTTCTATGAGCCTGGGTTTCATTTGTATGAAACCAGGGGCTACTGTAATTAGGTTACGGCTTAAACCCCGGCTATGGATGGCCAATTCCTGGGTCTATCATGTATGTTTAGGAGCTCATCATGGTTGGTGCTATTTCTTCTTGTTGTATTGTAACACCTGAAATTTTGAGTTTTCTTTGGCTCTCTCTAGAAACGAGGAGAGACGTGATGTGAGTGGCCTGGTATATTAATCAAAAGACTTGTAACTTGTTGGGACAGGCTTTTGAGGCCAGTGGATTTTTGTAGTGGTGCTTTTTTTGGGGATGTGAGTGGGCTTTGTACTGGATGGGCTATAGAGATAACCATTTCTTTAGGGGAAAATTCATACAGGGGCCCAATTAAGGCCCAAAATTTAAAAAAAGGCCCCAACAACTTTCACATACCAAAAAGGACCCTAGGTCTTTTTTGGTATAAACATTAACAACTAAAACAGTCAGATTAACAACAAAATCAATACCCGTTAACAACTAAATCAGTCGCATTAACAATATTTTAACAACTAAATCAGTCACTTTAACAACAATATCAGCCCCGGTTAACAACTAAATCAGTCAGATTAACAAGTAACGTTTTAATGAAAAATCCCAGAAAAGGCCCTAGGGCCCTTTTTGGTATGTGAAAGTTGTTGGGGCATTTTTTTAAATTTTGGGTCTTAATTGGGCCATTGTATGAATTTTCCCTTTCTTTAGCTTGATGACTCAGCGAGGTGTGAAGTTGTTTTTAATAATAATGATAATAATTGTGAAGTGAGTGGAGTGGGTAAGGAGAGGGTTCAAGAAGGAGATACATGGACAGAAAAAGAAAAGAGAGGAAGGATGAGTTGCACAAGGCAAATAAATAATGAAAGGGAGGCGAATAGTCAAAGACAGTGACCTATTCAATATTAGTAGGATCCATTTGTGAATGGAAGAAGAGGGCAGTGTCCTACAAATAAGAGCAAGGAAGGTGGAGGGGAAAGTGAGTTGTTTCATTACCGTATATTAATCTAATATTATTGCCCCATGGCATTCATCTCAGCCGTCCATTTTGTGTGTGTTGAATTATTTCCATGCTGACAACGATGGTTGTGTTTGCTTCTGTCAGCCTCCAACCTCATAATTCTCCTCTCTTTCTCCTTTTTCTTGCCTTGCAATATAATTTATTTCCCTTTTGATGACCATCCTCATCTCCATCACCTAACCATCTTCTACTCTTGACCGACCTTCAACTTTATACTCTTCTAGTCAGTCTTCTCATACCAGAAAATTACTTTGATTATTTTTAGATTCCATTCAATACTAGGAGCCTCGTTAGCTTGTATATTATGCCCTTTTCTATTTTGATTAGTGGATGATCTTTTTCCTCTTTTGTAAAAACATATGTCCAAATCATGAGGGCGTACAATTACATCATTCAAAAAAAAAAACCCTTTCTTACTGCATAATTCATACTGGCCTCAAACATCATGAGACGCTCCATGGTTCAAAGATATTTAACTCAAGCTTTAGTAACAAAGGAAAAAGGCATGAAGCTGCAAAAAGTTCCACTTTCATAAGAAAAGAATGTGGCTTTATCGCCATCGCAAGCTACAATTAAACTTTAATTTCATCCCTCATCAGTCATCACTTCATATATATATATAAGCATACAGCTTTTGCTGATCTCCTGGGTACGTATATATACCACGGATCAAATCCCTATTTTAATCCTCAAATTAAAGTGGACTCAACCATTAAACACACCACTCCTATAATAAAAACCAATTAATTTATATTTAATTATTTAGTGTTGTAAGCAGTGTATGTGCTGCCCTTATAAACATACTAGTATATACTACAATACAGATAGGGAGGAGCCCACAAACGCACATGCTATTAGGTGCTCCCTTATTCAATGGGGTAGAAAATAGCCGACCGCCTTAGGACTTAAGGCTCTGGTGTTTCTGGTAAAATTGGCTCTCTAGAAGGCCAATACCTAAAGTGCCTTTAAGTTTTACACGTTTACCCTACAATTTAAAGTCGCCATGCACCTAATAACGTAACCATTCCTTCACCTTCACCTTTCTTCCTCTGAGCTCTAACTCTCTTTCTCTTCCTCAAGACTCTTCCTCTCACATCCACGGCCAAGCTCTAAACTCCTCTTTTCCCGGCCACTCAACCCAACATGATTATCCAAACGCCTCATCCGATTAAGCTCCCTATGATTTCCAACTTGTCCTTCACTTTGATTATTTGTCTTGTTTTTACCACTCCTCTGCTCGTCTCCGCCGTGGAAAATAGGAGGCTTGATGAAACCACCGCACCTGCCGCTCCAAACGGCAGCGAGAAGTGCTCACCTTGCGAAAACAGCTCTCCCCCGCCCAGTCCTCCGTATTATTCATCACCGCCACCTCCTACGCCCAATTACCCACCGCCACCGCCTCCATATGAATATTCATCGCCGCCGCCACCGAAGAAAAATCCCCCATCATCTCAATACTGCCCTCCGCCTCCCGCATCGCTCCTATACGTCACCGGACCTCCGGGCAACTTGTATCCCGTGGATGAAGATTTCAACGGCGCAAGCCGCCGGAGTTTTGCCGCTGCCCTGCCTCTAATTTTGGCCGGGTTGTTGACCTTGCTGGCGATCAACTGATCTCCGATCATTAGCTTGTGATGAAGGTAAAAGGAAAAAAAATAAAAAAAAATTATAATTGTTACTGGCAAATAGCTAGATTAATACTTTTGCATCTCAGGTTCTAGTTTTTATTATTATGCATCACTCTGTTTCATCCTATTGTGATCCCAATATGTTGAATAAAAAATTCGCATAGTTCGTCAGCTTTTTTTATGTAATTAAGAATTGAAGCTTTGATCCTCTTGGCTTGAATTAAATCTTTAAATTTTGGCGTCAATTTCATATCCACCGCGATTGAGGGATCAGGGATGCGTGGTACAGCTTCATTGGAATGCATTTTTCAACTTCACGAATTTAAAAAAAAAAACATATTTATTTAATTGTTTGAAGGTGATGTAAGTGCTCCAGAGACAGCTATTATTGAGCCTTATTGCCCTGTAATTTTAGGAAAAGGTACATTAATTAATTAGATAAATATTTCAATTGGGGTGGTCCCACGTCTCGGTGGCGTTATTCTTTTGGTAAGGCGTAGCATGGTCATATTTACACATGCCCAACTCTGCCTCGCTAACTTCTCATAAGTCATTACAGATGGCGCGATGCCAAATTTTTTTTTTTAATAAATTTTTACGGAAAAGTTGAAAAGACTTTGGGATTAAAAGGGGAAAAGGATAGATTAGGGAAACGTCAGATTTTCTCAAAAAAAAAAAAAAAAAATTGGCCATTAGAATTTCTTAAACCTGATATTAATTAACAAATTAGCGATTTGGAGTTTACAGGATAAGATGAATTGAATGGTAATTTATTCTGATAATGGGATTATTTAAAACCCTGATAACTAACTACGGAATATGTGAATTATCAAGATTAGCGATGAAAAAGAGCAAACATGGTAAAAAGGGCCAAACTGAAGACAAGACGTGAGGGGGTGAGGAATTTCATGGCTATCGTTTTGGTAAAGTGGTATGGAATAATAATTTTAAAAAAAATGGTATGGTCAAAAAATAAAATAATAAAATGAAGGAATAAAGTATATGGGTCGTGTATTGGATTGTGATGTCAGAGTTCAATCGAATTCGATCGTTTTGTGATGGAAGGACAAGGTGTCAGTGTCCTGAAAGATCAACTTCGGTATTCACCCAAACATGTCACTACTTACTGGGTCCCACCTTCCATATATTTTTACTGTTTGACTTTTCCTTGATCCTTGTTTTTTTTTTAAAAAAAAAAAAACCAAGCAAGGGAAATTCAGTGGGGCACGACTCCTTCCCTGAGCCGCCTCAGTGGATATATATATATTCATGGTTCCTTCTTGGCATAATGTGGGAGTGTTTAGTACTTTACCAATTCATCATTATGATTGTTGATTCATTTGGTACTAGTGTGGAAATTTGAAGCATATAACATCTAATGCCTCTTTGTTAAACATATTGTTTTATCTTTGTTCGATAAAGATGTTTAGTCCGTTAGACTAATATGTTAATTTAGGATTAGATAACTCTCTCCTAGGTATTTATGAGAATAGCAGATCACTATATACAAATTGGATGGCTTTAGTCAAAGAGGATGGTGTGTATGCACAATAATGACAGAATAGGAATTGAAAGAGAATCTCTATATCTTTAGAATTTACCTCTTAGAGTTTACCTGTAGGGTTAAGGTTTGGATTTATGGGCCTTTGTGCCTCCAAACCTAAGAGTTATATAGATTATCTCTTGATGGGTCATACATTAAATAGGCCTCATATGAGATCGTAACACATACTAAATCACTTTTTCTAATGCTTATCTTAATTACCTAGAGCATACGTAGGGTGCCATGTTAATCCATGTCACCAACTTAAATCGATTTAACTACTAAATTATTGATATTCTGCACATAGTTTTAATTTCGTTCACTGATATTATTCTGGTAATCAATATGGCCATAGTTTGTAACAACAAAAAGTTCTAAATTTTTTAAGATGAATTACGTTGATCCAAGTCTTAGCTTATATTCGGTACCAAATCCAATCCCCAACAACTCTTATATCAAGGATGATATTGGTAGTATTATTTTGGTCATACCTTGGGCAATTTTTATAATTGAGCTTTTTTTCACTTGGATTTTTTGACAGATTTAAAAATGCTGCTATACAATATGGAAACTAATTAATTTAGAAGGAAAAAAAGGCAAACTGGCCTCATGCTAAAGACTAGAGGATGCATTGTTATTTCCAGCTTATTTATTAACTAGCACCTCGTCATCATGAATATTATTATCGTACGACGTTCATATTTAATTAATTAAAGAAAAAATTAATATTTTGATCTTTATAGTTTTGACTCAATTGTAATTCAGTAGTCTCTATACTTTAATTTGACTCAATAAAGCTCAATTATTATAATTTAGACTCAGTCCTTCGACTGTTCACTACGCAATTCAGTTCTTATAATTTAGTCTTTATATTTTAGAATAAAGGTCAAATGGTGAATTATAAAATGATTAAAACTATAAGGATTAAGTTGCACTCATCAAAGTTGACGTACCGATTTACAACTGAATCAAAATGATAAGGATTGAGTTGAATCAAGTCAAAGTATAAAAACTGAATTATATTTGAGTCAAAATTATAATGATTAAAAGATTAATTTTCCCCTCATTAAGTATATATCTTGTGGAATTATTTTAAATGCAAAAAAATCACGTTTGTAATATTTATATTTAAGTTGAGATAAATTCGGTGTTGCTAGCATCCAGTTTCAAGAAGCATATAGATAGAGCGGCTCATGAGAAGACAGCACTAACGTATCAAGCAGGTGATCTCTTTCACTGAATTGGATGCACCTAATTGGAGTTTATGGTAATTAATTATATTATTCTAATTCCCATCAATTGCATTATTGACTTTTTTTTGTTTGGCTTTTTTGTCTTTGTTGGGCGATGCATTTTAACAACTTTCATCCAACTCTAACTAACAATGATAGGCTTATTCCAACAAATTAATTAAAAACACGGGAAAGAACTTTCATCTGTACCGCATGCATGCGGTATTTGTACCGCATGCGGTGTTTTAAAAAAATGCTCCGGACCGTTAAATCCTTTTTTGAACGACTGAGATGAGGACACTGAGGGAAGAGAAGTGGGGCGTTTCTGAGATTATCTGCTTCCGAGAAAGAACACCTTTTTTTTTCATCTTCATTTTTCTTTCTTTTTTCCTGTTTGATGCTTTAATTTGTCGATTGTTTTTTTCTCATCAACATCAATATCCATTTTTCTTCAATGGATGATCTTTTAGCTAACACTTTGTTATGAACACAAGTTTGAAAAGGAGAACTGAACATTAAAAGACTAGTTTATTAAAAGGGAATGTCATCTTTCACATTATGGTACTCTACTCGATGTCTTTCTCATCAAAATCCTTCATGGGTATTCTTTTTGTAAGAACTGGGCTATCAATGAAAACACCTCTGGGGACTCATACACACTTCTTTCCTCACTTAACCAAAACCGAATAATCTTGTATTTTTCACTTGAATAAAGAATCGCTCAAGGTAAATAAATATTGTGCCAGCCATTTAATTTTAAACAGTTTAAATTTAAAACAATTAACACTTGAGAGTAAATAAATAAAATTGTTAAAATTATAGTGTCTGAAAAGTACTACTTACAAGTTAAGCAACATAAAAGGAAAGTTGAAATTATTATTTGAAATAATGTCTCTTTTTATGCTACGAAGAGGATTTTCATATAACAAACTTATAACTGACTCTGAAATCACCAAGCTATTGCGCAAAGCTAAAAATTCCTTTAGCTCCTTCCAACAAAGTCTTAGTATATTTGCAACTTCCAAAAGACATAACAGTGTTATCTGTATTTAGTAATCTAATCTAGCGTCTCCTAGCTAGAAGCTGGAAATTATAAAATTGTTTTTGACCTTAATGATACAGTACCTAGTTATCCTTATAAACGGTTATCATCAAGAGACATTTATGCTTGTAAGGACCTTTTTTATTCATATAACTGGGGATTGTTCCGAAAACGTATGACTCTCTACTTTGGGATTCTCTCAAAATCATAGCTAAAGAATTAAAAATACAAACATGAGTTTCGATAAGAAAATTGGTATCGAATCGAGGCTCGAGATCGATATATTTTGTTCCGCCACAAAAGTTCGTGACTTCTTAACTGTGAGATTTCTAGTATGTTTTTAACGTGGTAGGTACAAGTTTCTTTAATTTGAGGCGGTCCTTTGGCAGGTTGTAGAGTGAAAGGAAGGGAAGTGTGTTACTGGCAATGGAGGAGCCGAACAAGCTGAGGCAGGCTATTATTGATGCTTCGGTTGGGGCAATCTCGGGTGGTATATTTTGCATTGTTTCTTCATAAAGAATAATAATTTAAAGGAATATTTGTATATTGCATTATTGCTATATTTTAGCGCCCTTTTCCCCTCTTTTAGATCGAATTCTGGGGAAAACATTTCCAGCTTCTCTCTCCTTTTGATTGATTTGCGTAATTCATTCGTTGATTTTCATCGACGATTCAAGTTATGGCTCCAAAGGATCCGAAGCAAGCCGCTGCTGGCGGCAAGATGGGGGCTTCTTCTCTTCGATAGCTTCCTCTTTGTCCAATTTCGGCAGCGCCATGACCAAATCCGTTAATGGGTATAATTTTTCTCGGCTTTTTTAGCTATCAGAATATTGGTAATTATTGGATTTCACTTTTCCCTCCTGTTCTTATCAAAATTCATGTTTGTGAGTCAATTCAAGATCGTGCCCTTTTCCCAATTTAGTATTATCTTAATTGCTCTCAGATCACAGCTTTATAAATACTCTTTCAATCGATTCGCAGTTCTTTAATCAAACCAATTGCATGTATGTTAAATTCGGTTGTTCATTCAACTTCATAGATGTATAATTAGTTATTGAACTTCTTAAGCGTAATTATGCATGGATTGCTCATCTTATTTTATTATTAATCAAGTCAGTACACGGCTATTATGGTTTCCCATAAGTTGCATACAGAAATGTGGCTTGTAATGTTATTTATCCTCGAAGCTTGTGTTCCACCGCATAAGTTTCATGAAACTATTTGTTTGTTATCATTCGGGTTAATGGCTATGAGGGGCCGGAGGTCATTAATCCGAGAAGGAGGCACCGAAGATCTTTGTTGAGGAAGCAAAAAAGGGACGATGGAAACAAGAGGTATGCTACTTACCACCATCTTATGTACGTTGTGTGGTATGACACGTTGATTGCAGGAAACTTGCGTTGAATCAATTATCATGATGTGTTTGTCATTCATACACTAACTTTCATTTATATCCTGAAATTGTGACGCAGATCCAAGCGTCAAAGCTTTTCACTTTTCATTCATGACGGTCCCAACACAATATGAAATTTGGCATGGTGAGTCATCCTATTTGGTCCGTTTGGAATGTTCATGCACCTTTTTCTTTGAGACATGTTGTGGCGTGTTGAATTGCCGATAATATGCAATGCAAAATACGTGGTTCTTTTGTTTGCTTGAACACATTGAACATGAACTCTTCTTGTCCATTTACTTCTAGCATGATCCTTTTGGAAACTTTAAATAGTTGAGGTGCTTCTTTCCAAGCAATGCACCTAGTAAACCCAATCAAATGATTTTCTCTGTGTTCCTTGATTTTTCTATTGAGGGATGCAAAATATGCTCTTACATGGGATGCCACAAGTCCATTGCCATGCTCATTTCTGCTTGACAAAATTCCATTTTTAATTCTTTTAGATGGTGAATAAATTTGATTTTTTTGACATAATATTTGTTATGACAGGATCCAAAGGCATTCTCTTCATTTATCATGGGGATTCTTTCAAGGTATTGGCAATTTCTTTGTTTCCTGGTTTTAATTAAATTTTCTATACCATGTAGGATAATAATTTCTTAATTATTATTCGATTTAGATCGTAATTAACATTTCCTGGTTTGTTCGGGTAATTAACAAGTTTGGTAGATTTAATATTTTCAATGTTATAATTTATTAATTTGTCACTTAGCCTTTTGGGATATTAGCGGATAGAAAATTTTGATCAAAATCTCTTTTTAGTTGGAATCTTCACTTTTGATCATATTGTTTGGAATTATGCTCAACAGCTGGAAGCACTATATCCTGATGTTTATAGAAACGTCCATGAATATGGTAACAGATACTGCAAAGGTGTAAGTTATTTCTTTTAACATATAGGTGAGATTCTTTAAACTAGCCAATTCTTTTTCCGTTATTAATTTTATGTTTGTTATTGTCTACATTTTTTTATTTTATTGGTCTTCCAGGGATTATTTGGACAATACCAAGGTGCAAGTAACCATGAAGAATTGCACAATTTGATTAAGGCAATGATGATGATTCAAAGGCTTTAAAAGGATGTTCTTTCTCAACTTCCTGTAAAGCGCAGGCACAACTTCTGTGTACGATATTAGAATTGGAACCATGAATTATTCTCTGTGTATGATATTAGAATTCGAACCATGAATTATTTTTTTCCTTTTTGAATGCATACGTGTGAAGCACAACTTCTCTGTATATATATCTGGTATGTAGAGGGATCTACTTTGGCTTTGATATACAAGTTTTTTCTTCTAATTTTTAGTATTTTTTGTAATTATTTATTTTTTCTGATTTTATATATATTTTTTTTAAAAATAAATTGGAATTTGCGAGGGAAAAGTGTTTCCCTCGCAAAATCCAGGATTTTGCGAGGGAAAACTTTTCCCTCGCAAATCCTTCAAAATTTGCGAGGGAACAATTTTCCCTCGCAAAATCCTGAAAATTTGCGAGGAAAATTCTTCCTCGCAAAATCCGAATTTGTGAGGAAAAAATCATTTTTGCGACGGAAAAATGATTTGCGAGAATATTTTTGCGACGGACATTTTTCCGCAAGAAATTCCGTCGCAAACTAATTTTGCGACGGAAAATAGCTTTTTTGCGAGGAATTTTTCCGCCGCAAAACCAGTTTTTTGTAGTGTTATAAGAGTCTAAATACCTCGCTCCTCGACCCGTTACGTTTTAAATCCATGAGGGTGACTGAGCTGAAAACGGACAATATCGATAGCGGGACACTAAAAGTTACACAATACATGACCGAAACAATATCCCCGGCCATATTTATAATCTATCGCTGAATAGTGAAACACTAACTAATTCTAGCATTAAGTATAATCTATTGCTGAACAGTGACACATAAAGTAATTCTAGGAATATTATAAAAGCAAATAGAAAAGTTGAGCAAATATGACCCATAATACTGGTTTTTTCTGTCACTATTATTGATCTTGAGGACCAATCATGCATGTATCATATGCAATGTCAAGTTGGATGGGACAAAAGCTTTAGGTTAATTTTAAGTAGTATGTAGTGTATTATTAACAAGAAAATAATTCAAGCGAAATGTTAAATTAATTACGATGGGAATCTTGGAAAATTGAGTACTTGAAAAAGAACAAAAAATAATAATATCATGAGGGTTTGAAATCAAAGACTATTAAAATGTTGAAGATGAACAATTAGAGGCCATTACCAGTTACCACTACCACACGTCAACTCGAGAAAGTAGACACCAATACCAATTATATCACTTTAATTTCCACCGACACTATGAACTTCACCACTACCACTAAGTACACAACCCAAAACCTTCCTTTAATTAATTAACTCTCTGATTTTCAACAAAGACATATATGCCAGTGTCAATATTTTTAATATTGATTTTTCATTAATTAACTCTCGTTTTCTCGAATTTTAAATATCTTTTTTATTTTTTCCTTGATTTTGAATGTACATTTTGTAAAAATATTTATATATATAGATATAGATTTTTTAAAATTAACTCATACATACTTTTCACTTATCTTCTCAATTCTAAATATAAGTCACCTTATTTAAGAAAAATATATAAAAAGAAAACTTGAATTTTAATTAACTTACCCAAGTCGTCCTACAACCTAGACTAGTCTAAAATGGCAATGAATAGTATTTCCAGTCCAACCCAAAATTCTCCATATATATAAACTACTGGGCATGTAGTAAAATCTTTCTTAAATCTAACAAAGAATTATGAAGACTTTTGTGACTAAGTTGATGAATAGTGATAGTGTACGTGGATGTAAATGATTGGTTGGGAGTAGTGAAAATCAAAGTGTTAAGAGTATACTGAATGGGATGAGTTAGGTTTAGTTTATAAACCAGAGACAGTGGATTGATGAGACATAGGAACTTGACCCACTTGTCTTAATCATGAAT
Source organism: Acacia pycnantha (assembly GCA_025563575.1). Classification (NCBI taxonomy): domain Eukaryota; kingdom Viridiplantae; phylum Streptophyta; class Magnoliopsida; order Fabales; family Fabaceae; genus Acacia; species Acacia pycnantha. The sequence goes on from JAMWYP010000217.1 coordinate 590,097, forward strand.
CGATATCGTTGTCACCAGTTGTACCTTTCATATATTTGTGTGGTAGTTGCGTATGAAATGGGTTTGCGAGGTCCATAATTAATTAATTAATTAATTATAATTAATTAAAAGCTTCTCAATTCATCAAATGTTTTGGACTCTTCCTTCACTTTCAATCTTCTCCACATGCTCTCCCTCGCTCCATCATTTTATTCCCTCTATTCATATTCATATTCATATTCATAATTTTCTCAAAGGGTACATCAATGTCTTGGGTACTTGAGACATAGCCTGCAAGATCCAATATACTGCATGGATATTACTGAACAAATCTTGATTAGGTTACAAACTATCCCAAATCGAATAAAACTTCTCGAAAAACACAAACTTGATGATTCTGAATATATATTTATGTGTATGAGTGTGTGTGTGTGTATTCCTTTTCTTGGTGGAAACACACTTCAATAAAACACTATCAGCAGTTTCTATCAGTTGGAATTGGAATCATGCATGGAGCTCTCAGAGGAGACCTCTATCCCTTTCGCCGACACTCTTGCATGCTAATTTCTGATTCATTTGAAGGTTCTAAATTATTATATTCCAGAAATTGGATGTGTGTGTGTGTATAATTGTGATAGTTTTATTTTTCTCACCTACGTGATATATTTATATTTATATATATATATATTAAACGGCCATATTTCATAATTTTATTATTGATGATTATCCATATAAGCTACAATAATGATTTTTTGACTAATTAAACTGCTCTAATTACTTTTGCAGGCTGCAATTATTTTTGCTTCACTTCAAAATAAGAAAAATCCTTGTCCACTAAGTAACCCATATCGAAAATTAAAGTACCTCTTTTTAGTGCCTTTTCTGTTCTTTTTCTCCCTTTAATTTTATTATCAAAGTTTTATGGCGTTTGATAGAGACTTGATGGTGAGCTTAAAAGTTTGTGATCGGTTCCATAAATTCAGCCCTAAAAATGAGTTAAAATTTTTAATAAATTCTAAGAAAAAAGCAAGCTGATAAATAAAGCTTGCGGAGAAAAGTTTATTTAGCATGTATAATCTGGATTTGGCTACGGTCATCTTCCTCTCCCATCCTCTTCCTCATTTAAGCCGTTGAATGAAAAGTTAAACGGTACAGATTTTTTTTTTTATAATTTACCGCACGCGGTTTTAAATTATTTATTAAGCAAAATAAGGAAGTGAACGGTCCACGACAATGCAGTGGACCATAGCCAAATCCGTATGATCTGGTGTGTTCTTTGAAGAATCTTATATGTTTTAAAAGTAAGCCGATAATTATTTACTCATATATATATAATGCTTGTTTATACCAATTTAACTAATCAATTATTACTACTACTTATAATTAACGAAAAACATAACTAGTTTATTTGTTGTCATAAACCGTTTTATTTCCAATATATATATACAAACTTGCTCAATGTATTGTAGGTGCATATATCATGTGCAATGATTGTTATTCTTTGCCAACAACCTAATTAAAATTTTCTTCTATAATTGACTTCCATTCAATTTAAAATTGCCCCAATCCAGTGCTCTTATGTCCAACCTGTCGCCTCCTCTTCCCCTTTGTTTTGTTTTCATCCATCACCATTAAATGCAAATAAATTAAACTAAAATTACTACTTCCTCACGTCCTTAATATATCACATATTTAAGGAGTTGACTTGGTCTTAAATATATATATATATATATATATATATATATATATATATATATATATATATATATATATATATGCGCTTATCGTTGTTACGTCACTGGACATAAGATTATGTCAGTGAAGTTCAAAACTACGTTTTGGGAGTTAAGAAAGTAATGAATGGTATTTTTATATTTTTGTTTTAGAATTTATTATATGAGTTTTACTAAAAGATCATTCATTAATTCCTCGACTCAAAACTACGTCGTTTTGAGAGTTCATTAATTCATCTAATCCCAAAACGACGTAGTTTTGGAGTGACTTGACATAACCTTATGTCAAGTGACATGACAAATGATAACCCCATATATATATATATATATATATATATAAGACATATTTTTTATATTTGTCAATTTTTTTTCTAATTTATCCCCATTTTTGCTCCCTTAATAATAATTAAGAAGAAGACGAGATGAGGAAATTAAGAAAGATGACTAGAATGTTTTAGAAAACACATGTTATATCAACAAACATAATCAACTTAGTTAATTTAATCAAATTAGATAAATATATCTTATATTAAAAATAAGAGGGAGTATTAATCAGAATTAAATGCTTTTTATATTTTTCCTATCCCATAAAACACTATCCCTTAATATCTGCAATTACAATCAACTCTCGGACTATTTAATGATTTTATAATTGCTTTAAATCAAATTAAGACTAGCTAGTAAAATTTGTTTGGATTGTTAAAAAAATGAAACTAATTAACTTCATAGCACATTTTTATTTTGGAAGATTAATAGCAAAAGCATACCGATTGTAGTTATTATTATTTTTTCCTTATGATCCTTAGAATTAGGGTTAAAAAAAAGGGACAATAATTGGAAGGATCAAAACTTGAAAAAGGCAAGGGAGGCCCAGTTTTGACGAAAGTTGTTTAATTTCCATCTCAACACGTTACACAAAAGCATCCATTGGTATTTGGTAGTAGCTGCGACTCTGTTTTCAAACCTTTTAATCACTCTCTCTCAGACCTCACTCTCACCTTCCATGTCCTAAATTTCACACACCCACACTCACAATTTTCTCTCCCCCCATACCTTCCTGATTTTCTTCCTCCCAAACATGTCCCAATTCGCTTCCTTCTTCTTCTTTACGATCCTCCTCTGTTTTTCAAGCTTCACGAGATCCGATGAGCCATGCGCATATCCTTGTTACCCGCCTCCCATCGCCGGCGGCACCACTCCGGCGACTCCTTCCATAACCCCGCCGCCGCCTCAGTCTGTCTCGTCATACTACCCACCCCCTTCTGGGTATTACCCTTATACCCCTCCACCGCCCTACGGCGGTGACATTAACGGCGGTTCCGGTTTGACTCCACCACCTCCAGATCCGATTCTGCCTTACTTTCCGTTCTACTATAGGAAGCCTCCTCATCAGACAGATGAATCGTCGGAGGCAGCAGCTCTGCAGAGATGGACGGGGACAATGATGATCACCACGACCTGCTTTTTGTCTTTGACTTTTCTCCTTGTGTAATAATACTAGTAATTTCAGTGAACAAGTTGATGTATTTATGAAGCCGTAGTTTTTGAAACGAGGTTTTAGAGTATTATTTAATTTTCAGTAATTATTTGAATTTCTATTTTTTGGCTCCATGAGATTTCTGCTGTGCGTGTAGTTTATATCTATATATGCAGGGGAAGGAAAAAAAAACAGAGGAGATGAAGAGAAAGTTGACAATGGGGAAAGCTGGTGAGGAGAAAGAAAAGGAAGAAAGAAAATAATAAGAGATGGTGTATCTTGCTTTTATGTTGAGGATTTTCAATTATTATTATATCAAGATATTCGACAAAATTTGAGTTATCATATAAATATGCATAATTCAGAAGGTTTCGCCATATTAAGATTGTTGTTTGATTGGTAACTTATATGAAGTGTAGGCGTTCCTTTAATTTTCTTTTGTGCAGGTGCCAAGTTTATATGAGTGTGTTTGGGTTTCTGTAAGAGGTAGCTCGTTTGAAAAGGAAGTATTTAGTTTAAGAATAGGTACAGTAATTGGGAAATCAGGTGAAACAGCAGAATAATGTTGATATAAGCATTGTATTATAGATAAGAGTTGAGTATTGGGATCTCAAAGGAAAAATAAAAACAGAGTACCTAACAAACGTATCTTCAACAATAGAATAAATGAAATTTTCTGAGAAAACCTGCTAGTGTCTACCCCAAATGAGCTAACACCAACTGCTCTTGGGCATATATTTTCATATACCAGTACTTCGGTTTGTTTTTATTACTCAAATGAACATCGATACCTTCAGATGCTTACAACTTTTCAACTAATTTAACTCTCCCTACCTACCTCACCTGTTGATCTTTTTTCTGCTGCTTAATAAGCCTATATATATAGATACTAGAAATCCCGTCATCTGTCTCTTCGTTTATATTTTAACAACCAACTAAATATGACTCGTTCAAAAGTAGTGGTAGCAGTAACCGTTCATTGTTTTCTTGGGGAAAAAAATAACAACATCCTTTGTTTCGTGAATTACATGAATACATACATTTGGAATAAAAGCAAGCAGTCATTCAAGGGTATTATTGATGATACTAGACCCCAAAGGTAGAGAGAAGAGAAATCCCAAATTATTTCCTGCCTCTTCTATCACAGCCTTTCTTTTCTTATATACTCATGGCTTGACCTATCTTGACTTAATCTTCAGAGTCATATTCTAGGCCCAACCCCTTTGGATCCATTATAACCTTCTCTTGAATCATCTACTAGGCCCAAATACTTTGTGACCATGACAGATACTAAGAGAAAACGTTGCCCTCGATGATTCATTAAGTATCTTCTTCGAACTTTTGTATCCTTTACCACTCTCCAGTATCCACCTGTTAGGCAAGAGTTAGAGTTTGATTAAGGAAGCTAGATATTGGTTTATCTTTTGTATTATTACTAAGAAATAATGAATTACAATATATCTTAAGAGCCGTAAACACATTGAAACAGGAGGAGAGAATCCAATTGAACAATAAGTAGTTGAATTGACATCACATTATAATGCAAAATTTTAAAACTTAATTTGTGTGTGTGTGGTTCGATCACATCTAACGGGGTCCGGTTTCTCTCACATGCATTTTTCTCATCATTCCTCCTCATCCCCCATCCTCACCGTTAAAATCTTGATCCAATGGCCCAGAAAATTTTTGGAAAAAATCGCATGCGGTGCGCATACCGCATGCGGTTTTTTTCAAAAAATTTCTGGGCCTTTGGATCAAGATTTTAACGGTGAGGATGCGTCTGTGAGAGATGGACAGAAAATCTGCCAATGAGAGAATCCCTCCCCCATCTAACGCGGGACTTTTTCTCATATGTATGCTTAACATCTCCTAACATTATCGAATTTAAGCCTCTCTTCCCCTGCCTCTCTCTCACACAGCCACCCCTTTGAAGATAAGGACGACAAATGAGCTTCCTCGTATATGGTTATGAGGCCCAATTTCTGTTAATGGATCCAGAAACTCTCCTAATGGACCCATGTAAGTATAGGATTCATAGGCTCTTAGCCCAAAAAGGTATTACCATCTCAGTCATGAGACCCAAAATGAACACCAGCTACCCCTCGTCCTTGGGTTCAACTGGTAAGGGGGTCGGACTTCCTCAGCTCAAGGGAGGAGGTTCGATCCCTACGTTGGTCAAGGCCACCCTTTCCTAAAATTCCTATATCAAAAAAAAAAAAAAAAAAAGAACACCAGCTCCATGTGTGGGCCTCAATCAAAGAAGACAACTGTTGTTCAAATCTTTATCTGTCACGTTGTGAAGGACTAGCCCCTTTTGTTAAACCTATCCCCGTTGGTGGTGTCATATTTATTTTCTTACGGAGCTGTAAGTTAGAACATTTGATTTGGTGGTCCATATATGAAGGGAATGTGAAGAGAAGAGGAGGGGAGACATGTCAGCTGCTATTAAATTCCCTTCATCATCACCCTTTTTTGTCTCTCTTCTTGTGCCACTTCTTACTGTAATTAAAGAGAGGAACTGAGGAAGGAAGAAAAGAAGTGTTAAAAATGGGGTAGCTAGGCGAGGGTCACAATCAGGGCCCTTAATGGTCCCCGCCAGGCCCACGGGCCACCCTCACCTGCCTCCTGTCCGTGGTTCCCCCTACACCCCCACCCCTCCCTCTCCTTTTATTATCTTTTGTTCCCACACACCTCTACGATCTTGGGAATCACGTTATATGGAAAATTCACCATTAGAGAGAGTTTATGAAGAGGTTTTTCTATCGATATATTGAAAACTGACTCCCACATACAATACAATATTATTCCATGTCTCCCGTATGGATAGTTACCGTGATTTATATTTTAAAGATAAAATTCCTCTTTTGGACCCATATCTCTCTATATATTTACATAATAGTCCCATTCGTATTGAGGTTAAGCCTTAATCCACCAAGGGTGAACTAGGTATATTCCAACGCCACCCCTTCTACTCACTATCTTCTCCTCCATCTTGCTATTACAAGTTACAACCCCATCATTAAATTTAATCCAACATCATCTTCTTCTGATAAAAAGAGAGAATAAACATTGTTACTGATATGAATTACACTGCATGTTCTTCTCCAACCCACCTGAATAAATCCTTTGCCAATCATACTCAGTAACTGCCGACAATAGCTAGTTGCTTGGTTGATGGAATTAAATGCTGACAAGAGAGTTCTTCAAAATTCAAATATATATTAACATCCATCGCTTTCTGTGCTTTCATTAGAAGGCTCGCATAATCGTCCACCAGCTTATATATAATGTATACATACATGTATATATCTGCTGCAAGATAAGGCCACGCACACGAGGGCTTATAAGCCATATATCCATGCCACTAATAACCTTTCATTTTCAGGCACGCCCACCTTATTAATTATTAATAGTCTCATGTCTTCCCCTCTTACTACCTCTCTTACTCACTCCTCTGTTCTCTCCCTTTTATGCCATCACTTTTTTTTTTGGAGGCCGGGTTATATATTGCAATCATCAGTTTTTCAAACTTCAGTCTCTATAGTTGAATAATAACAATGAGAGAAACTTTGGAACATGCTTGCTTGCATGGTTTATAATTTAATAAAGAAAAAAGGAGAGTTGCTTTAACGGTTAAACCTCATTAATTATATACAGCCAAACAGCCAATACCAAGAGATCGACAATAATAATAGTAGCACTTAGTAATAATTTCATAGTTATGATGATGATCACGAAGGTCTCTGAATTGTTTCCAGTGACAGATATAAGTGATTCAATGGTCCATATTCTGAGTGTCAGACCCAACAAGGAAAGTTGTTTATGACAGTTTCTGAAACTGTGAATAATACAAGCTAGCCTTTCTTGTACTTTACACACACACACATATCGATCTAATGGGTATTCTCTTAATTATTAATTAATTCGGATATCCGTAAGATGCAACAGATGTGTTGTGGGGGATATATATAGCTTTGTTTCTCTTTTGCAGAATTCTGACACAGTCATCATAATCCTCACTCTTTCTTTCTCTCTCACACTTTGGATAGCCAGGTAATGAAATTAAAGAGATCCAGAAACTGATGAGAGACTAAAATGGTAGGACCCTGTAGTGATGGTGGGTTGATGTAAAAGGAAGGGGTCCATACCATATAGAAATAAAGTGGGTATTCGAAAACCTAATAGATCAGATTCATCTAAAGCCTACAAAGTACAAACTCTACAGGCTGTGATCAGTTTTTTTTTTGGTTGCTTTCACTTCATTCTCATCTCTACCTCTTTGACCCTACCTTAGTTGGAATTCAATTTTCCCTCTCTCTCTCTCTCTCTCTCTCGTTGCAAGTATGCAATAATGAATTAAATGCAGATACACACCACACCATGTTTGGTTTCCATCACATGAAGCCTGTATGGGCAACCACATGAGCATGGGCCCCATTTATTTCTCCATGATATGCTCTTTAATTTCTCTTGTCTAAATAATACCTATCAAGTCTTATTCTTAAATCATATATATAGATAAGTTTGCCACACTACATTTCACGGTTCACACAATCATCACTCATTCCTGAGAATAATAATTCATCTGTTATATATAACTTGCTATATAGGAGCTCTATAATTGTCTGTGTCAAACAGATGCCACACAAGAGATTTATTAACTTGGCCCATTATGCCTGGCTTTGTTTGTGGGAGCTCAAGATTTATAGTTAATATATATCCACCACATACATATATATTGAACTGACAACGAGGTTTTGATCGAAAAACTTAGACCTCTCTAGCTAGTTATTTTGGGTATAGAACTTTATTAATTTCTCTTAACACAAAACCTCATCTTTATATATGATCGAAAAGCAATTGCATCAAGGGTATATATCAAAAAATAAATAAAAAATTCATGGATAAGAATATTTGGAAAGAGATCAAAGAAAAGGAGTACATATACATCAATGAAGAGCTTAGATTGCAAGGGTTATCTCCCTCTTCAACTTGTTCGCCACCTATCTATATTCATTGGTAATTGATGAAAGGAAAGTTCGCCATCAGAGAGATTCATATTTATATATGACAACAGAATGGCTATTCGATCGATCTCCACTCATATTTAATTTCGGTATTTTTTTAAAAAAATAATAATAATAACACTCTCATGTCCCATCTAGTGGCGAGGTCGGCCAATTTACACGAGCATTTCCAACTACCCTTAATTTTGGAAACCTTTTCAAATGTATTTTTTTATAGTTCTTTTAATCATTAGATTTTATATGAAATTAGTGACATTTTGATATATTGTAGGTAAAAAATAAAGCCATTTTCAATGTTTTAGGATTTTTCAAATATTTAAAACTTCAAAAGTGTGCAGTTTCTTTTTTATGTAGAATCTTAAATCTTTAAAAAATCGTAAAAATTTGAAGACAACTTCGTATTTTGTCTATAAAATATTAAAATATTAAAATATTACACATTTCATGTAGAATTTATGATTCTAAGAACTATGAAAAATACATTTGGGAATATCCTCAAAATTGAGAGGTAGTAGGAAAGGCAGCACCTTAAACACCCCTCCCAATTTACACATATTTCAATTAATTAATTGAGTAACGACGTACGTACGTGTGTCCAAAAGGCCGAGAATGCAGGGAAAATAAAATTAAAGAGGGACAAGGAGAGAGACGCAAGTGTGTCTTTTGCGAAGGTTGCTGAAATAAAACAGTGTAGCAAGAGAATATGTAACTATATATGTATGGTGATGCTAATACGAAACTTTATGATTACAAGTAGACAAAGAGATAGAGACACGCATATTTACACACGTACACATATTGTTTGATATTTCTCTCCTATTTTTCAGACCATATATAAGAATACTAAGAAATGAAAAAACAAGAAAGATGAATAATCAATGTGCATGCATGGAAATTGACGACACACACAAGTTGTCGTCCTTGGTGATTGGATCACCTATGTACGTACTTGCTTCAAATATAATTATCATACTACGTACTCTCACAAATCGCCATCCACATCCTTCTTCATTGTTATGTTCTCAATTTTCTGTGACTATAATTATTTATTTTCTTGCCCTTTACTACTTTCTAAAATGCTTTGGTTATTGTTTCTTAGTTCATTAATTGCACCACGAGATTTTTGTCCTGGTAATAAAACAGCAGTAGTTGATCATACGACGCTGAATTTTTCAAATAATATATACATTCATCCGCCCAATAAACAAAAGATCTTTTTGAGAAATATGAAAGTCTTGTCGAGATTGTTGATTATGTACGCTGAATGTCTTGTTACATTCAATTAGATGTTGGTACTTGATTAAGGTCATTATGATACATCAATTTTAATTTTGAACTCAATCGGGTAATTAAAGATATACTGTAAATAAGGAGATTAGGTAAAAGAAAACTGTTCCATAGTCGCATGCTATTGCTTTTACTAAGTGTTTGGTAACCCCAAAAAAAGGTTCCATAGAAGAACGACATGAAACTAGAGAAATATTATTGCTGACAAGCTTGTAAGGAATGCTCATTCTGAAGATCCTTAAGTAGTTTTGCTCTTAGAGCTGTAAGAGTGTTGTCTATTAGAATTTTGGATAGATATGAATGCTGAAGAGGGGGGTTCAATTCCTTCAAGTAGCTATTATCTAATATATCAACTTCAAGCAATGCTTGCCATATGTATGCAAAAAAAAAAAAAAAGAGCT